>VDFB02000003.1:58767755-59168680 GCA_007258455.2 Sequoia sempervirens | reverse complement strand
TTTTTTCTAAGTAAATAATTAATTATGAAATTTTTATTACAACTTTTAAAAAATATAAAAAATCGTATGTCTGACCACCTTAACTTGGTCAAAACTTCATGAAATTCAAATTTTCCTTTTTTAATCCTATAGTATGCAAAGCATAGAATGTGACACATGTTTTGGATTCAAAAAATGTGATACCGTTTGAAAGTTCTAGATGTTTTTCAATTAGCCTATCAATTAGGACTTTAGTCGTAATTCGAATAGAAAATGAATAATAATTACTTATTAAATTCAAAGTAAAGCATAATTTATATTGGTGGAAAGCTGAGAATCTCCTTTAAAAACCCTTTTTGTTTCATCAATTTTGGGTTAAAAAAAATTTCAGCCACATATCCATCATATTGCCACTTTTTGGCCCATCATGATCCTACACATACCCCTAGGAAATGATGTTAGATAAGATAAGAATTCTAGAAAAGAAAACTAATCCTTCTAGAAGGAATATTATATCCTAAGAAAACATGTGAACCTATCACCTAGTAAATGATACCTAGGAATATAATTAAATGCCTAAGTAAACTTAAATGTAAGTGTAATTAAATAATTAATTACACCAACAACCCACCATAAGTGCAACTTATGGAGCAAATTATTATGAAAATGATGTAAAGATGCAATTATGGGTTCTAGCTATCAGGCCATGTTAGGTACCCATGGAAAAATGCAATGAAAAGAAATATCTCACAAATGGAGAAAAGGAGAAAACCTAGTGGGGAAAAAATCCTCCTCAAAAGAGAGATGAAAGAAAATAATTATAATATCCATCATAAATCCAATCAATCTCCATCCACACAAAGGATGATAAGAGAGACCATTCATCCCCCCATAATAAGATAACCTACTACAAGAGAAGCATTGGAAGTACATTGTGGACTAACAGTGGAATCCTCAATTCGACAAGCAAGGAAATATAATTTTATTTGCTAGAAACCATATTAGAGCCACTCAAGGACTCAAGTTGAAATCATAATAAGCAATTGTTGGAGTTAAAATGACACTGAGAGGGGGGGTGAATCAGAGTCTTAACTATTTGACCAATTTTTCAAATATTCAAACACATAGCTCAGATTTGATCTCAATATCACTCTGATTAAAGCATTCACGAGTTGAATGTAATCATTCATAAACATAATTGAGAAAAATAATAACTCGCAGTGAACTGAAACAACAGCATAGTAAAACAGAGAGAACACAGAAGAACAAAGAGTTACAATATTTTGCCGAGTGGAAAACCCTCCTGGTGTATAAAAACCACTTCCTAAATGCCTTCCTAGCTTAATCTTATAATCAAGTGTTCACAATGCCTTATAGGCTGATTTTTGATCACCCACTCAAGGAGCACCAACCCCTCATTTAGAGATATCTATCTCAAGGAGTACCAACCCCTCAAATTATGTTTTGAACAATTATAATGATTCAGAGGGTTTCTCTATTTTTAGTTAAGCACATATCTCTCTGTTTTCTCATCTACAGAATACCTTAAAGATTCAATAACTGAATCCCTAAAATACCTCATAGAGAAGAAACTCACAATATTTGCATCTTATTATATAGATTTTATTGCAGAGTTTTATCCATATATTTTTTATACAGCCAAGGAATGATAATCTCATAATTACATCAACAGTCGAACAAAAAACTAAGTTTTCAGCTTCTATATATACATCTTGATTTACATGCCAGATAGGTAACTGTCTTCAGGAGTAATGGCGGAACAACCAACCTAGCTAAGAGCCGTTCTCAACAAATATGTAATGAATGAGTTCATTTTTCTGCATAAAGAGCACAACTGTCCACCACAGAAAATCATAACCTCTAATGCATGAATGACAATACTCAGTCAGGGCATCATATTGACTGAGATGCAGAGAGCAGTTAAGAAAAATGGTGATAATAAATTAATATGCGCAGTATGAAATGCATAAATTAAAATACCAGACAGATCTATAACTCCCATGGCTCCATTATCCACTATCAAGCTTCCAGCTAGAAATGCACCAAATAAACCTTCCATAAACCTCTGTAAGAACCATTATAGTCAGCAACAACAGAAACGTAAACACTCATGATGGCGGCCAGGCTAGGGTTCGATACCCAGTCAAAAAGAATAAGCTCAAAAAATTTTCCCTAAACCTTTTTATTTCCATCGATGACACATTATGCTAAAGGCAACTGTAATGTTGCCACACATTCAATTCGCTTTCACTGTGACACATCAGATTTAGAGAGAAGACATATTGAATACAACATGCTACGTCGATGGACTACCTTTGTATATTATTTTTTTGCTAAGACATGAGGAAACTTCTTACTGAGATGCCCTTTAGTTTCATTCACAATCGCTGTAACATACAACCTTTGGGGAGACCTCTTGGAGAAAACTTTGTCATACCGAAAAACTTCATTCACTCAGAGTTGCTAAGATAGGATAGATCCTATGCCGACAGAGTTCTTTTGTGTTCTGTCGGCGAGATCAGAGGTCACTCATCGAGACCTCTCGCTGAAAACCCTAGCTCTTGCCGAAGAGACTACCTTCATGTTTTCAGTCGGTGTAACAAATCAAATTCGTCAAGACCATATAACGATGCCACAACTTTCACCGATAGACTTCCACATGCACTAGTCGGGGAGACAATATGATTTCACTATGACCTCAGCTTGACGGCCAAACTCATGCCGATATACTTTATTCTGAAGCAGGTCAAGGAGACATAAGTAAATCAATAAGACCTTATCCTGACTGTATAACATATGCTGATAGAGAACACATTATGTCACTGAAACAAAAGAGAAGTCTTGCCGACAACAACCTGTAAGATAAATTCAATCGCAATGACATCTGAAATGTCTTGCCGATAGGCAACTCAGACATTTCAAAGTGGATCGGGGAGACCCTGCCATACTCATGCCGATATGTGTAAGCCCGAATGAGAAACAACCAATACCTGTGATATGTAAAAAGAACCATCCTGACAAAGAAACCATCTTCCAAACTTTGTTAGTCAAAGAGATAGCATTCATAACTTGAACCAGAATTCTCATCACCATGAAATTAAAGCATAACAAATAACTTTTTGTAATAGCCAAGAGACATCAAAGAAGTGCCATTATAAATCATAAGGATCAAAGATTTTGTCATGAAGGACAAACCATAAACACAACTGAGATCCAACAAACTCCCCCTTTGTCCTTGATGGAAAAACACAAAAGACTCTCCCCCTTTTTGCCTCAATGACAAAGAATAGAAGAGAAGAATGTGCATTGCCATGAAACACAACTGAGAAGCCAACCAAAATATCATGAGAAACAGCTGCAAAAAAGAGTGTAGTAGTGCAGCAACCAAAGTTGTAGGAGAGTTGTAAGTGAATCAAAAAATATAACATGCTCCCCCTAAGTAGTAGCTTGGAGATTCAGTGAAGTAATGATTGAGAGATAACTCCCAATTGAAGTCTCAACCTTTCAAATAACTCTTTTGCTAAGGGCTTTGTAAAAATATCGGCTACCTAATCTTGAGATCCAACAAACTGTAAACATACTTCATTAGCCAAAACCTTTTCTCGAAGAAAATGAATCTTAATAGCAATATGTTTCGTGCGAGAGTGCATAATAGGATTTTTGGAAATATTTATCGCACTAGTGTTGTCACAAAGAATGGAAACAGGTTTAAAAACATCAATACCCATATCTGAAAGAGTCTGACTCATCCACTGAACTTGAGTACAACATGAAGTGGAAAAAATGTATTATGCTTCAGTAGTAGAGAGGGAAATAGATACTTGTTTCTTGTTGTGCCATGCCACTAAATGATCACCAAGAAAGAATGCAACACCACAGGTGCTTTTCCTATCATCCAAACAACCAGCCCAGTCAGCATCAGTATAAGAAATCAAAGAGAAATCATTGCTCCTAGGATACCAAAGACCATAATCAAGAGTGCCCTGAATGTATCTAAAGATCCATTTAACAACAGTAACATGAGAGTCTTTAGGTGATGCCTAAAAATGTGTAACAGTGCAAACTGCCTGCATAATGTCAGATCTAGAGGCAGTTAAATATAAGAGACTGCCGATCATTGATCTATATTCCATTTGATTTGTATCAAGAGAATCATCAACCTTAGTAAGTTTGCAACCAGTAACCATTGGAGTGCTAACTGGATGGCATTCATCCATCTGAAATTTCTTAAGCATCTCTCTAGTATATTTGGATTGAGAAAGAAATATTCCATTCTCACATTGAGAGATTTGAAGACCCATAAAGAAGTTTAATTCTCCTAACATTGACATTTCAAACTCAGATTCCATTATCTGAGAGAATTTTTTACTCAAAGTGACATTATTGCAGCCAAAGATAGTATCGTCAACGTAAATTTCAATAACTAAAATATCAAAACCTTCAGTTTTAACATAAAGATTACTATCTACACCTCCTCTAACAAAGCCATTAGAAATTAAGTGACTGTCCAGCCTAGAGTACCAAGCTCTAGGTGCTTGTTTTAAGCCATAGAGATCCTTTTTCAACCTGTAAACATGGTTAGGATTATCTTTGCATATAAATCCTTCAAGTTGTTCAACATAGACCTCTTCATCTAAATAGCCATTCAAAAAAGTAGTTTTGACATCCATTTGATAAATAGTAAAGTTTTTGTTAAAAAATAAGCCAAGAATATTCTAATAGATTCTAGTCTAGCAACAGGTGCAAAGGTTTCACCAAAATTGATACCTTCTTGTTGAGCATAGCCTTTGCAGAAAAATCTTGCTTTGTTGCAAATAACATTACCATTTTCATTAACCTTGTTTCTGTATATCCATTTGCCTCCAATGAAATTCTTGTCATCTGGTCTTGGGACTAACTCCCAAGTCTGATTTTTCTCAATTTGATCAATTTCTTCCTGCATAGCATTAAGCCAACATGAGTCTGTGAGAGCTTCATTAAAAATTTTAGGCTCAAATTGAGTAACTAGACAGAAAGCAATTTGTGCCTTTTCATCAGATTCTATAGCCTTTCTTCTAGTTTGAACTCCTACATTTTTATCCCCAATAATCTAATCTTTGGGGTGTATATAGCTAGAGTTTTTGAAGGAGAATTTGATGCAACCTTTTCAGGACTTGCATTTTCATTTTTAGGGCTTGCTAATTTAGCAATGGACTTTGTTGTTCTAGCTCCTTCAGAAATTATTTCAAATTCAAGTTCTTCTTCCTCATTATTTTGCAAAGATTCAACATTCAAATGTGGTCTTTCATCAAATTTTACATTAACAACTTCAATAATCTTATTAATCCTTTTGTTTAGACATTTATAAGCTTTGTTGTGAGTTGAGTATCCCAAAAAGATACCCTCATCACTTTTGGATTGAAAACTTCCAAGATTATCATCATCCTTTTTGATAAAACACTTACTTCCAAAAATTTTAAAGTATTTGACAGAAGCAGTTTTTCCATACCACAGTTCATAAGGAGTGTGTTTAGATTTCACCCTAAGCTGCACTCTATTCAAAATGTATACAATTGTATGAACAACTTCTTTCCAATACATATCAGACAACTTAGCTTCATCTAGCATGGTTCTAGCCATTTCTTTTACAGTTCTGTTTTTACGTTCAACTACCCCATTTTGTTGAGGTGTTTTAGCTGTAGCATACTGCCTTTTAATAACGTGTTGTTCACAGTAATCAATAAACTCTTGAGAGGTGAACTCACCTCCTTTGTTTGATCAAAGGAATTTGAGTTTCAGATCAGATTCCTTTTCAACCATTTTACAAAAGATTTTGAACCTTTCAAAGGCTTCTGAATTGTGCTTAAGAAATGTGACCCAAACCATTCTAGTATAATCATCTACAAAAAGCATAAAGTATTTTTCACCATTAATAGACCTTGTTCTAGTTGGTCCACATAAATCAGTATGCACAATCTATAAAGGTTTTGAAGAAGAATGTTCTTTTGTCTTGAAGGTGATTTTAGTTTGTTTACCACTTAAGCATTCTTTGCACATAGAATTTTTTGGCTTGTTAAGAATTGGTAAACCTCTAACATTTTGATTCTTACTGATTCTAACCAGATTTTCAAAGTTTATGTGTCCTAATATTTTATGCCATAACTAGCTCTCTTCAATTTGTCCCATTAGACACATACCTTAAATATTGTCATTGCAAGATGAGTCAAGGAGATTGTACACATTTCCTTTTGTCCTCCTTCCAGCTACAACATCCTTTCCAAGCTTGTTCTTAATCTCACATCCTTATGAATAACAAAGAACATGATAACCACTATCACAGATTTGACTAACACTTAGAAGATTGTGCTTGAGACCTTCCACATAGTACACATTATAGATAGGAGTGTCTTCATTCAGAAGAAGTGAACCTCTACCTTTAATTTGAATACTAGAATTATCACCAAACTTGACATATCCACCTACATAATCTTCAAGTTTTATAAACTTGTCCTTATCGCCAATCATATGGTTAGAACATCCATTTTCCTAGGACCCATAAGTCTTTTTTCATGGAATGAAAAGTAGTTTGAACCAACATAGTTCGCTCAAAGTTGTTGATAGCCTTAGTTTTCCAAACCTTTTTAATTTTATGTTGTTTCGATTGTAGATCAGTTCTGCACTGTTTGATAGAATGTCCCAAAGTATTGAATTTAAAACATTTGATCTATCTAACAAAACCATAGTGTTGCCTAAGACCAAACCTGGGTATTCTAGAATTCATAAGCCTACAAGTGCTCACCTTATGACCAAATTTGTTGCAGAAAAAGCAATAACCATATAAAAAAGAATTGTCTTTGTATGAAGGTCTATTACCTCTAAAAAACTTAACATGATCCTTACTAGATTCTGAGTGATTTGAACTTGAGCCTTTGACTTCAGTAGAGGGGTTTCATTTTTCTTTGTCAATTGAGCATTCACCCTTTTCAAAACCAACACCAGATTTATCTTTATACACATTTTGTTTGCTGAGCATCTCATTCAGTTTTAGAGTGCTTTCATACTTTTCAATTTCCTTCCTAAGAAGGACTACTTCTTGTTCCAATTTTTGAATTTCATGATCTTTGTAGCTTACAGTCTCTCTAAGACAGACTTCAGCTCTTTTAGCTTCTTCAAGCTAAGTTTTCAGAGAGATCAATTCTTGATCTGGTTTATGTTCTTGAGTAAGAACTTGTTTTTTGAGTTTTTTGACCTCTTGAAGAGCACATTTCAACTCACTTTCAAGATATACTTCACCTTCTTTAGTGTCAATGGTGTTAGAATCATTTTGCTGAGTAATTTCAGCCATGAACAGAGTTTCAACTTCATCAGTTGATGAGTCTTCAGACTCAATATTAGATTCATCCTTACTAAACAGACTTTTCTTCTTTTTAAAATTGAAGTTTCGTTTAGGTTTGAAAGCCTTCTTCTTAGGCTGTATTTTAGTTGTCTCGTTGTCATAGATTTGATCATCATAGGGACACTTTACAACAAAGTGACCTATTTTGCCACAGTTAAAACATTTAAAGGGAAGTTTTCCCTTATATTTTCCTGATCCCTTTTTAAATCTTCTAACAAAATGAGATTCTTTAGAATCAGACAACTCTGATTCACTGACATCAACTTTTTCTTTCTTTTCAGAGTTGAAGGTAGTTTCTTTTCCTGTTGAATTGTTTTTGCTAGTTCTCATTTCATAGGTAGTAAGAATTCCTTGCAGTCTGTCTAAGGTAAGCTTATCAAAGTGTTTCTTTTCTTCTAGGGATGAAACCTTAGATTCAAATTTAGATGGTAAGGACCTAATAACTTTTGTGACCACATCAAATTCATTAACCTCTTGACCTAGACCTTTCATTCCATTGACAATTTCATCAACTCTTAGGAAATATTCAGCCACTTTCTCATCATCCTTCATTTTCAACTCCTCAAATTGATGTTTGAGAGTAATGATTTTTGACAGTTTGACTTTCTCATTCCCTTGATATATAGTTTCAAGTTTTTCCCAGATTCCATGAGCAGATTTGCAATGCATGACTTTAATGAACACATCTTTAGTTAATCCACACAAGATGGAATGCTTAGCTCTGGCATTTGTTTCATACTTCTTTTTCTCAGCATAATCAATGGGAATAGTGGCTGGTACATTGTAATCTTCTAAAACAATGCTCCAAACATCAACATAAAAAAAAATAAGAAAAGCTTCCATTCTTATTCTCCAGAACACATAATCTGTTCCATCAAATAACGGAGCTCTGGTTATAGAGGCACCTTCTTGATAATGTGCCATAAAAAAAAAAAAAACTCCAAGAACAAGATCAATCCAAGGTAATTAAACCAATCAGAGGACCCTATGCTCTTATACCAATTGTTGGAGTTAAAATGACACTGAGAGGGGGGGGTGAATTAGAGTCTTAACTATTTGAATTTTTTTTCAAATATTCAAACACACAGCTCAAATTTGATCTCAATATCACTCTAATTAAAGCATTCATGAGTTGAATGTAATCATTCATAAACAGAATTGAGAAAAATAATAACTCACAGTGAACTGAAACAACAACAGCATAGTAAAATAGAGAGAACACAGAAGAACAAAGAGGCACAATATTTTGCCGAGTGGAAAACCCTCCTGGTGTATAAAAACCACTCCCTAAATGTCTTCCTGTCTTAATCTTATAATCAACTATTCACAATGCCTTATAGGCTGATTTTTGATCACCCACTCAAGGAGCACCAACCCCTCATTTAGAGATATCTATCTCAAGGAGTACCAACCCCTCATTATGTTTTGAACAATTATAATGATTCAGATGGTTTCTTGGTTTTCTCATCTATAGAATACCTTAAAGATTCAATAACTATCTTCAAGAGTAATGGCAGAACAACCAACCCAGCTAAGAGTCGTTCTCAACAAATCTGTAACGAATGAGTTCATTTTTCTGCATAAAGAGCACAACTATCAACCATAGAAAATCATAACCTCTAATGCATGAATGACAATACTCAGTCAGGGCATCATATTGACTGAGATGCAGAGAGCAGTTAAGAAAAATGGTGATAATAAATTAATGTGTAGTATGAAATGCATAAATAAAAATACCAGACTCCATTATCCACTGTTAAGCTTCCAGTCAGAAATGCACCAAATAAACCTTCCATAAATCTCTATAAGAACCGTTACAGTTAGCAACAACAGAAACATAAACACTCATGATGGCGGCCAGGCTAGGGTTTGATACCCAGTCAAAAAGAATAAGCTCAAAATTTTTTCCCTAAACCTTTTTATTTCCATCGATGACACATTATGCTGAAGGCAACTTTAAAATTTCCAGACATTCAATTCACTTTCACTGTGACACATCAGATTCAGAGAGAAGACATATCAAATACAACATGCTACGCCAATGGACTACCTTAGTATATTATTTTTTCACTGAGACATGAGGAAACTTCTTACCGAGATGCCCTTTAGTTTCATTCACAATCGCTGTAACATACAACCTTCAGGGAGACCTCTTAGAGAAAAAATTGTCATATCAAAAAACTTCATTCACTTAGAGTCGCTAAGACAGGATAGATCCTATGCTGACAGAGTTCTTTTGTGTTCCATCAGCGAGACCGGAGGTCACTCGCCGAGACCTCTCACAGAAAACCCTAGCTCTTTCCAAAGAGACTACCTTCATGTTTTTGGTTGGTGTAACAAATCGAATTTGTCAAGACCATATAACGATGCCACAACTTTCGCTGATAGACTTCCACATGCACTAGTCAGGGAGACAATATGATTTCGCTATGACCTTAGCCCGATGGCCAAACTCATGCTAATATACTTTATTCTGAAGCGGGTCGGGGAGACATAAGGAAATCAATAAGACCTTATCTCGACGGTATAACATATGTCGATAGAGAACACATTTTGTCACCGAAATAAAAGAGAAGTCTTGCCGATAGCAGCCTGTAAGATAAATTCAATTTCCATGACATCTGAAATGTCTTGCCGATAGGCGACTCAAACATTTCTAAGTGGATCGGGGAGACCCTACCATACTCATGCCGATATGTGTAAGCCCAAATGAGAAACAACCAATACCTGTGATATGCAAAAAGAACCATCCTAAAAAAGAAACCATCTTCCAAACTCTGTCAGTCAAAGAGATAGCATTCATAACTTGAACCAGAATTCTCATCACCATGAAATTAAAGCATAACAAATAACTTTCTATAATAGCCAAGAGACATTAAAGAAGTGCCATTATAAATCATAAGGATCAGAGATTTTGTCATCAAGGACAAACCATAAACACAACTGAGATCCAATAGCAATAGTAGATCTAATACTAAGGAACACTAGAAATCTCACAAACTGGTACAACTCTGGAATCTATGAAAGAACAATTTATTAAGAAATGATTTGGAATGGAAATGAAGTGCAGAGAAAATGCAAACCTAATGCACACAAAAGGGAAATAGTGCATGCACTAATGAATGTTTACATCTGCCTCCATGATGAAAAATGGCCTTAGATTTTTGTAGAAGATGGAATCAGCCTTCCGATGATATAAAGTTTTCAAAAAATAAATGTTGTATTCTCAAGTTACGAATTTTTGAAAAAAAGGAATAAATTGTACCAACCGACAATGCATGCATGACCCTTTTGATTTGATTTATAAAAAAATCACTTGTTGCATACAAAAACTAATGGATACCTAGATAGTATTTTGATGCAAAGAACAAAATCCAGAAATATTTTTTCAATCCAACAAGTAGTAGATGAAAAAATAAATTTCTTTTGACCTTCAACCTGTAGAAAAAGTGATGTGTGGCACTTTTTGGACAACATTTTTCTTTAGATAGGCTTATCTACAAAATCTAGCAAATACCCAGATGAGATTTTGACCTCAAGTACAAAACCTAGAAATTATTTTTCCTATAAATGAGTGGAAGCTAGAATTCTAACGAAAAAATGAAAATGACTCCAATAAAAATGACTTGCATCAAACCCTTGTAGATTTGACAAAATATGTCAGATTTTGACAAAATGAAAGCCAATCTTGACTTTCTCTGATGCCTTGGATTCAATGGAAAGGATCTCAAGACCCCAACTCACACCCAACAAGACTTTCATGCAAAGATTGGTCCCTCAGATTTGGGAAGAAGTCTACAACATTGAAGCTTTGATCCCATGTAGGAGTTTATAATGAACTCCTCAAACACCCTAGGATCATCTGCAAGACAAAATAATTTCCACAAAAGAGAAATGGAAGAAATATCATGCTATCATTAAGATGCAAGAATTCCAAACTGAATATGGAAAAGTATATATGAAGCCTTGCTTATATAGGAAACGTTGAGATGTCGTAGTTAATAAGATGTTGACATGTGTCATAATCTTATGACATGTGACAACTAACTTCCTAGGAAATGATGCTAGATAAGATAAGACTTCTAGAAAAGAAAAATCATCCTTCTAGAAGGAATCTTATATCCTAAGAAAACATGTGAACCTATCACCTAGTAAATGATACCTAGGAATATAATTAAATTCCTAAATAAACTTATGTAAGTGTAATTAAATAATTAATTACACCAACATAAATCCATCCTAAAGAACAACCTCAACAAACATGTCCTAGAATTCCCCATCATGCTCTAGGAACACAAGAATATACGTTGGGGAAAATTGAAAATAAAAAAAGAGAAAATTAATTGAGGAGTTAATTTTAAGGTTGAGAGATCCTACAGGAAAAAACTCGCATAAGACTGCGCCTACTCAATCATTGCAATCCATAACATCTCACCTAGATTTTGTTAACAAGTAAATAAATAGTTGGTCTAACAAGAGGCAAGAGCTAAAACAATTTTATGCAAACACAATATCATATAAATAAGTTAAAGGTAAAAACAATTTGAAATTTGAATTGTGTGCACTATTCGCTGACCCAAGAACAAATCAACCTTTACATGGTGCATGCAAGAGGTTCCCTATCCATTAGTGCCACCACCAAGAGATAATTTTTTTTTTTGGGATAGGTGGTAGATGGTTGTTGACCACCCCCCATGCAAAAAAAATGAGGTACCACAATATTTCTTGAGGAAACTCTATTGTGAGTTTGTCCTCAATGAAATCCCAAACTATTTTAACATACAAGAGTTCCAAGGTAGAGGTGGGGGTTATGCAAAAGACAGAGTGGAGGTACATCTTGACCCACATCGGCTGGTAAGACCACTTGCTAGACCAAATTATGAGCATGTGACTATCCCTTCTATTGTGAAGGAGAGTGTTGAGGTGGATACCTTGCAACGAATTAGCTCACTAATTTAGAGCCTTATACAACATACTAGGCCTCTAGCATAGGGTGAAGTGAGTGAGTCTTCTAGGTTTCCAGTTCCATCTCATTTATGTTGGTCTTATGGTTCAATTTTTGTTTATAATTTTGAGGATAGTCAGGATGCATGTGACCAGGATACATCTATAACACATTAGATGGTGATGATAGATGGTCTCTTAAGTGATACATTCAACTTTGATAGTTGGGTAAATGTCAACAAGTTCACTTAATTCAATTTATTAAATTTCATTTTAAAATGTAAGATTAACTAAATTATTTGAATGATTATAATAAAATTTTAGAGTCATAGTGTTCACCCTACTTCTAGCGGTCCTCCACCTCCCTTTTACAAGACAATGTCTAGTGTAGAGCTATGTAACTAGTAAAGAATTATAAATATTACATGTGAATAGTTGAACATTATATAAATGGTATTCTTATATCTTTCTTTAGATGTTTAATGGGTTAATGTTGGGCCTTCAATATCAACACCTAGTAGTGGAGGTGGTCATCAAACTTTCACTCAGGTAATACAAATAATTTTTAACTTTAAAATAAAAAAATTGTATTTCACAATTGAATAATGTTTTATGACTTGAAGGTTCTACATAGTTTACAAGTATGCTTTTTAATTTTTCATTAATTTTATTTCAAGTTGCTATGTACTTCATAATCTATGAATTTTATTTGATCATTTTTTTGACCTCTAAGAATATAGGCTAGTGGTGTCAATTAATTTTCCACCTTCTTGTGGTTGGTATTTTTAGTAAAGAATTTTATATTTTTAAATCAAAGAGAAGATTTTTATTTGAGTGGTTGAGTGAATAGTCAACTCTTTTATGTTTTCTTATTTCAATTACAATCAACCCATGACCAAAAAATTCACTTTTATTTCCAAGATCTCCATCTTGGTTGGTTTTAATATTGATAATTGTTTCAAGAATACATTTGATTGGGAAAGGCTCCATGGTTTAGAATACCATAAAGAATGGTGGTTCACTTGTTAAAAGGAGCATATTCTCAATCATCATTTCCAACTATAGACCTCTTTATTAGATTAACTCTTGGGACCTCCATCAACTGAACCTAACTTCCTACCTTCATCTCCACCCTTTGAATGAATTCATTCTAGAAGCTATTTGGTCTAAAGGTCCTAATTTTAAGATTTTTTGATTGGTTAAAGAAACATTATGTATTGAACATCCTTGGAGGAAGTCATATCTCCTTGATATAATCAACTCTTGAGTCAATTAGATTTGTATAATTCAATTCTCTCCTCAATCCATTCTAGCTCTAAGATTAAAATATCTAGTAAGGTGAATAAAGCAAGTAAATGGTCTCTTCAACACTAGATTTTTGAAAAAGTAATATTGATGGTCCTTTTAAAAGAAATCAGAGTGTTGCTAAGATTGGTTAGTCATAAGCTCATTGTAGTGATTTTAATTACTTATCATTTATTTATTTTTATCAATTTGAGTGTGCCCAAAGATAATTTACAATATGGTCCTATATTTTATGATAGAAAGCTTCTTCTTAATAATTCAAAATTATTCCATGGTTGCTAAAATTAGAACCAAATCAATAATATCATTTTTAACTTATACAAAAATATAGAAAGGAAATATAGGTGCCCAAATGTGGATTTGTATCTTTTAAGAAAATGTAGTTATACATACAAGGCTATTAATCCACTTAATTGATTATTTTATTCTTAATTTGTTATCCTATTTTGGTGAGTATTTTTACCTTATATTATCATCAAAATAGACACCTTTTTTAGCTTGAGATTTTGAGAGAGTTTCTACCATCTTTAAATTTTTCATCTTCTCTGGATGACATAGATCCTAGTTGGTGAGTTGACTTGATCGTCATGGGTCTTAATTGACTTACATGTTCTATATACCTTCCTATGCTATGAAATGTGTTATTTTGGATCAATTTAATGTTTTATCATTCACTTGATAGGTTTTGGCATGATATGAGTTTGACGAGTCTTATATTTAGATTTACTTCATTGCTTGATTTGACTTCTTGGCTTACATGGATATGATCACAATACTCTAGTCATTTTGACAAGAATATTTGATTCTATATTATGATAATTTGATGATTAGAGGTATTCTATCTTGAAAACCATGAGGAATCCTTCAATTTTAGGCCACTTGATATACTTGACATGGTAATTCTTGAATATATATAAGGATTTGAGGTTATGCTTTTGTCACACCATGATATTAGCAACCTTTATGAGTGATATTAAATATTTTTATGATCACTATCATGCTTGCACATGTCTTGGGATGGAATCTATATTCTATGTAAATTATTTTTTAATGGTTAAGTTGGGTCTTTATCATCATTGGATGGTTTAAACCCTTTAAATACTTATGTAAAAATTAAATATCAATTAATATAGAGAGCCTTAACTCATGTAGTTTTTTTAATTTAATAATGTTGTTTCATTTTCAGATGATGCAAGTAGACACTCGTCTTAACATTCATAGGATAGTGGAGCATGGTGTTGTTTCAACAATAGCAAGTTTGATGCCTTTGGAAAATGTATGAAGAAAATTAGTAAATTTCACAATATATTTGTTATTTTATCTGTGTATATTATTAAAAAATAAAATGATATTCATTTGTAATTTAATTTCTATCTAGATGGTTGTCATAGGGCTTCACAATGCCGGATCATGAGTACACCCTTGTTGTAGATGAACATGGTGATTATTTGTATGTGGTAAGTGATTATTTTGTTATAATTAAATTTATAATGTAATTTCTATATATTAATGTCTATACTTTTTAATGTATTAGGTGGGGCTCCAAGAATCTTTAAATAAGAGGTCAAGTGAATGAGTTCAAAGGAGACCACCATCATATGCATCTCCATCCCCCCAACATTCAAAGGCAGCTCGTGATCTATTTCCTTTTCCTAGAGGGAAATGACTATGTTGGGGTCCTTTGTTGTATGCCTATATGGGATTTTCTACCATATATTTTGTATTACATATATGTGACATTGTATGTCATATAGCATTGTTGTAAGACTGTATGGATTTCTTACATATATATGTTATACTTATATTGACATATATTGAATTATGCCTATATGGATATTTGTTTAATACATGTCTTTTTTTATCAATGGTGTCCATATTTGTATTATAAATGATTATTTAAAAAAATGAATAATGAATTGATGTAACTATAAATGATTAATGTCATCCATATTTTCACTATAATTGATTAATTGAATAATTGAAAAAGGCTCACATTTCCATTTGGACTATACTATGGTTGCATACTTGTTAGGACTATATAATGAAAAACTAATATTTCCAAAACAACTTTTTGATACCCACCGGTTGGTTAGTATCTACATTCAAGTACCCATCCATCCTTGCACATTTGATCCTCTATCAATATTATCATTTGGCCAACCTAGAATTTCCTATTTCATTAAATGATATGACCTATTTATAATATGAACCCCTATCATCTAGATGACCAATAACTATTTCACATTTATAGAGCTATTCCTCATGCCCACACTTTCCTTCCTCTCAAGAAAATATATTCCTATATTAACCAAAATGTTTATGACTACATTGAATTATCCATGTAGGAGACTAGTTCTTTGGTGTAGATCACACAAACATAAGAGTATAAAGAGACCTACATTGACCAAAAACCCTAAAGTGGACCTATTATGTAGCCACTCCAACATGTTGGAATTATCAATATACCCCCATGAGATGAAGAATGTAAACAATGTCTCTTGAAAACTTTTTACTAAATGTAACTAACACTTTTTACAACATATTAAACATTGTTTCCATGGTGAAATTACTTGGATATATGAAAAAGTGAAATAGGTTATTATGGAGGGAATCTACATGACCCTGTAGCTTCAAACAAAACATTTCTAGGTACCATGGTTTCTAAGAAATAGCTCATCAAAGTTCACCACTTTTTGGCACTTAGGGATCGTAAGAGAAAGTGTTGGCACAATGTATCTTGGAATGATTCAACATTTTTGGGTGTGAAATATGACCTTTCCTAGCATAAAACCACTCACTTAGATGTGTTGGAATTGTCAATTAGGTCGTACGACAAACAAAACCAAAATTATGCTACCTTGCAACTTTCTCTTCAATGTATTTGACACTTTTTTTTAATGTTCAAAAACTTGTTGCCATAGCCAAATGGATTGGAGATATAAAAAATGAGAGAGGTTATCATAGAGGTACCCTACATAACCCTATACCTTTAGATATAATGTTTCTAAGTGCCACAATTTTTGAGAAACAACTCATCAAAGTTCACCACTTTTTGGCACTTAGGGCTCTTAAGAGAAAGTGTTGCCATAATGAAGTCTGGAATCATTCAGCATGATGGAGTGAAAAAAAAGACCTTGAATAGTATAAAGCACCAACTCAGATTTGTTGGAACTTTTGGTTTGGCCACACGATGAACATAATGAAAATTATGTTATCTTGCAACTTTCTCTTCAATGTATTTGACACTTTTTTCAACGTGCAAAAACTTGTTGCCATGGCAAAACAACTTGGAGATATGAAAAATTGAGAGAGGTAATTGTGGAGGGACCCTACATGATCTTGTAGCTTTAGATGAAAAATTTCTAGGTGCCATGGTTTTTGAGAAATAGCTCATCAAATTTTACCAATTTTGGCACTTAGTGCTCTTAAGAGAAAGCGTCGACACAATGTAGCCTGTAATGATTTGGAATTATTTAGGAAATAAACTAGAATCAATCCACCCATCTATATGTGTTGGAATTGTTGGTTTGTCCACATGATGAACAAAAGAAAAATTATGCTACCTTGCAACTTTCTCTTCAATGCATTTGACATTTTTTTCAATGTGTGAAAACTTGTCACCATGGCCAAATGGATTGGAGATATGAAAAAATGAGAGAGGTTATTGTAGGGGAACCCTACATGACCCTATAACTTTAGAAAGAAAATTTCTAAGTGCCACTATTTTTCTGAAATAACTCATCAAAGTTTACCACTTTTTGGAACTTAGGGCTCTTAAGAGAAAGTGTTGGCACAATATAGTTTAGAAAAATCTGATATACTAGGGTAAAAAATAGGACCTTGGATAGCATAAACCCACCCACCTAGATGTGTTAGAACTATTGGTTTGGCCACACAATAAACATAATGAAAATTATGCTACCTTGCAACTTTCTCTTCAATACATTTGATGCATTTTCAACGTGCAAAAACTTGTCGCCATGACAAAACAGTTTTGAGATATTAAAAATTGAGAGAGGCTATTGTGGAGGGACCCTATATGAACTTATGACTTCAGACATAACATTTATAGGTGCCACAATTTTTGATAAATAGCTCATCAAAAAAATTTACATTTTGGCACTTAGGGCTCTTAAGAGAAAGTGTCAACACAATGTAGTTTGAAACAATTTGACATGCTTGGGTACAAAATAGTGTTGCAAGTATGATGGTGTTGTCATTGATGTGAAAAAGTTGGTGTTTTCATTGATTTCAACTATGTGTTGATGGAGGTTGTTGAAGGATGAAGATGTTGAGGATGTTGAGAAAATTGTGAAAAAGAAGGAAACAATTTGTTGTAGTTTGTGTGCATGTATAGTTGAGATATTGAGGAGGTGTTGTGAGTACATGGAGCTATCTTTATTTCATGCAGATTTAGAGTTAATCCTTTTGAAGTGAGGGGGAGTATCACTGAGGAGAATAACTTGGTCAGGTAACCTGTGATGAAACCTAATTGAGCTTACACACACTCACTTATAGAATGGTTGAGTCAAGTCATAGTTTAGGAAATTGGTAAGTCATCCTTTAAGTATGATGTGTTTTCATAAGGAAGGATCTTGATTTCTGTTAAGAGCATTCTTGGTTTGTGTTAATTTCTTGGTGCATGTGAGTTATTCTTTGTATTGCTATACTTGATCGATGAGATATATATACATAGAATGTATATATATGTATACATGTGCATGTCGATGATAACCCATACATGTGAGATAATATGTACATGAGAATAGGTAAGTAGATGTACCTATGCATGCTCATGGTTATGGTGATATCAAATGGAAAATAATACATGTATGTATATATGTATATATGCATCACATGCATATATACCTATCGATAAGATAGCTATTATATATGTGATTAATTGTATAACTGAATGTATATATAAGATATATACATATATACATATATATACACATGTCAATATACACATATGTGTTGACAAATAGGAATTTCCATTCGATTATGTCAATATATGTATATTTATGTATCCATGAATTTATATATATATATATACAATATTGTATTTCGAATGTTAACTTGATCTCTTTTATTCGAATAAAAAATGGATTATTTATACAAACTTATTGTCAAGGAATATATATATAAAAATATATATTCGTATATATATATATACATATATATATAGTATTTAATGTTATTAACAATGACTATATATATGTACATATATATATATATATTATATGATATGGCTGATATAATATAGATATAGCACTGCATATTATAACACATTGTTAAAAGATTAAACTGCATATATTATCATTGATAAATGTGATGGAAACAAATAAGTTTATATTTATTACACATAGTATATATTTAATGAATAGAGAAAAATGTTTAAAGTGTTATGAACTATACAAAGGAAATGTGCAGAGTTAATGAACAAGGTAGCACTATTAAAAGGTAAGTCAACTCAGTTGTTATGTGTCGAATGCTTTGGCAGTGACCAAGTTAGCTAAGTAAAACACAACCAATAAGAGTATTGACTTATTTTTGTGTGAACAACAAGCTAAATGATAGGGAATATGGTGAATTGTTGGCACCATATTATGAACTCAGTGATTAAATAGAATTCTCTTAAACCTATAAGTCAATTTCTAGATTAGAACATGTGAAAATATGAATTAGTCAACATGTTGTTGGCAAGAAAAGAGTTGACCCGTTGTTCTATATGGATGAGTATTGAGATAGGAATTTTCCACCATTTGATTATCAAGTTGAGTTGATTGAATTGAGCTGAGAAGTGTCAATTTTTTTTCCTTGTTTCTAGCCTGTAGATGTTGGTTTTGGGGTATAAATATGAGGCACTCTTACCTCATTTAAATAGAATTTTACTATGCATTACCATGCTTCTCCATTCTATTGCATTTTATTGTTATGTTTTTATTTACTGAGAGGTATTTTGTGAGGAAACATTCGTAAGAGAAGTTTTAGTAGTTGCTAAGGTGATTTCAAATGGGGGCCAAGCTTAAGAACTAGTGAGTCAATTGGATTAAAGTGATTAATAGGAATGGGATTCTGTTCTCTTTATATTTATCTATTTTAGTGAAAGATTGAATGTATTATATGTTTTGTTTCAATTTTCTTTTCATTGCTTGGAATAGAGTAATGATATATTTGATTATTGGAAAGGAAGAGTCTTGTTGATATGATTTCCTTATGAGTGTTTTCTTATCGCCAATAGTATTACATACTAGGATTGATGAAATGAGAATAGCTTGTTAAGTTGTTTTATGAAAAATTATTTTGTAGACTTAGAAAGCTCCTATGTTATACCTAGGATTAGAATATCCATTGAAGGGGATAACTTATGCTTATGCTTTATTGATAGAGATACCATTATGTTCTGGGAAAAGGGAATAGGTTATTTCTGAGGTTAAAGATTACCTATTGAAGGAAATTACCTATGCATAGAATATAATGGCCTAAAGTCAAATCAAGCTAGGGTAGTGTATGTGAATAGGATGACTATCACTCAAAGTACTAAGTGAGAATATTTTGGCCAAAATAGTGTGATTTCCTCTGGCTACATTGTCAATTCACCATGTTCCTTTTATGCTTGCTAGTGTAGGATTTTACTGGATACAAGTTCTAGTTGTGTAGGTCACAACACTAAGCTCAGAATGGTTGTAGTTATGAGGTTACTTCACCAATCTCTTTGTTGAAGGGTAGGGCCATATTTCCATATGTGGTGGATGTGCAGGGGACCGCATTTGATTCCATGGTTGGTAGAGAAGCACTTGAGTGATGCTTCTCCTCCATGTCTGGTGACCAAGTTTTAAAAGGAGATTCCTAGATCATCTAGGGTATGTGCAGGATCATGATGGGCCAAAAAGTGGCGATATGATGGGTATGTGTAGGGTATGTGGATGACAACTTCTTTTTTACCCAAAATTGATGAAATGAAAAGGGGTTTTAAAGGAGATTCTCAACTTTCCACCAATATAAATCATGCTTTACTTTGAATTTAATAAATAATTATTATTCATTTTCTATTTGAATTATGACGAAAGTCCTGATTGATAGGTTGATTCAAAAACATCTATAGCTTTCAAACAGTATCACATTTTTTGAATCCAAAACATGCATCACATTTTATGCTTCACATACTATAAGATTAAAAAAAAAATTGAATTTCATGAATTTTTTACCAAGTTAAGGTGGTTAGACATACAAGTTTTTATATTTTTTAAAAGTTGTAATATAAAATTCATAATTAATTATTTACTAGGAAAAAAAATACAAAAAAATATGCATCACATTGGGACATGAATCCTCTACTTATATCTAAAATATTATAAAAAAATATTAATGTTTTGTTGTTTTTTTTAATTTATGTTTGCTACATAAAATCATCAGCGATGATGATTCACAAGGGGGGAGTATGTTATACCATGTTGTGCATTTACCTATTTACTATTACTATGTTAGGGTAAATTATTGCATATGTGAGTGTATTTAGAATTTTGATTGGAAATATATATGGTTGCACTTTTTTTATTAGAATCATTGGAAAATTATGAATGAATATTTATTTCATTTGATGTTATATAATGAAATAGATATCTTTAATGGATGGTTATTTAATTTGATATTCTAACTATGAAATGTGTAATGCAAATGCTTGTTTTGATGAGAAAATGACTACTATGAAAATGTGTTAAGTTGGATGCAAATTTAGAGTCAATCCTTTGGAAGCAAGGGGAAGTATCACTAAGGAGAAGAACTTGGTTGGGTAACCTATAATGAAACCTAATTGAGCTTACACACACTCACTTATATAATCGTTGAGTCAAGTCATAGTTTAGGAAATTGTTAATTCATCCTTTAAGTATGATATGTTTGCACAAGGAAGGATCCTGATTTTTGTTAAGAGAATTCTTGGTTTGTGTTAAGTTCTTGATGCATGTGAGTTCTTCTTTGTATTGCTATACTTGATCAATGAGATATATATATATATATATATATATATATATATAGAATGTATATATTTGTATACATGTGAGATAATACATACATGAAAATACATAGGTAGAAATACCTACACATGCTCATGGGCATGGGGATATTGAAAGGACAATAAGACATGTATGTATATATGTATATATACATCACATGCATAAATACCTATTGATAAGATAACAATTATATATGTGATTGATTGTATAATTGAATGTATATGAGATATATGCACATATACATATATATACATGTTGATATGTGTGTATGTGTTGACAAATAGTAATGTCCATACAAGTATGTCAATATATGTTTATGCACGTATACATGAATATAGATATGTATATACATACAATATTGTATTTGAAATGTTAACTTGATCTCTTTTATTTGAATAACGAATGGATTATTTATACAAAATTATTTTCAAGGAATATATATATATATATATATACATATATAAATAACATTTAATGCTATTAACAATGAATATATATACATATATATTATATGATATGGTCGATATAATATAGATATAGCATTGCATATTATAACACAATATTAAAAGATTAAACTGCATATATTATCATTGATAAATGCTATTAAAACACATAAGTTTATATTTGTTGTGCATAGTCTATAGTTAATGAATAGAGAAAAATGTTTAAAGTGTTATGCACTATAAAAAAGCAATGTGCAGATTTAATGAATAAGGTAGAGATATTAAAAGGGAATTCAAATCATTTGTTATGCATCAAATGCTTTAGTAGTGACCAAGTCAACTAAGTAAAATGTAGCCAATAAGAGTATTGACTTATTCTTCTATGAACATCAAGCTAAATGATAGGGAATATGGTGAATTGTTTGCAACATATTATGAACTTAGTGATTCAATAGAAGTCTCTTAAACCTATAAGTTAATTTCTAGATTAGAACATGTGAAAATATGAATTGGTCAGTATGTTGTTGGAAAGCAAAGAGTTGACTTGCTATTATATTTGGATGAGTATTGAGATAGGAATTTGCCACCTTTTGATTATTAAGTTGAGTCAATTGAATTGAGCTAAGAAGTGTCAATTTTTTGGCCTTGTTTCTAGCCTATAAATGTTTTTTGGGTATAAATATGAGGCACTCTTACTGATGAGGGCTACACTACCCAAAACCCACAAAAATTACAACAGATACCAACACAGAAGATGCAAGATAGAAAAATGACTCACTTTCAATTATTTTCAGAAAATGAAATTACAAATTCAAAGCTTACATGCTACAGCCTCATGTGCTTGATTCATTACAACAAAATCAACTATTCAGAGCCACAATCAACACCATTAGGGCCCCTTCTACAACCCCCGCTTAACCCTTTTTATTTTACCCAATAATTTTCCTAGAATGTTCTAGAAAGTACAAATTTCCCCTTTTTGTTTTGGTGCCAAAAGTTTTGTTGTTTGATTTCTGGCATAGGAAGAAATTTTTAAGAAATTCACTTTTTAGAGGACAAACTTCGCGGGGCAATAACTTTTGATCCAAGTGTTTGATTTTCTATTATTGCATATTGTTGGAAAGCTCTCGTTGAGCTCTCCAACATGTTAACCACCATATGTTAGTTCAACCACCTTTTGAGTTGTTTTGGGGCCTCTAAAGTTTTATATCTAAATTTGAAGCTGCATTGGAAAAATTTCTTAGGATGGAAACTTTAATTTCTCCCAAACTATGCAGGGTATTGAGGTGATTCTTTCATGACTAGAAATTATTTCCAGCTCTGCTCCTTGTGGTAAATGTTCATGTCCATACGAGCTTGTTTAGGCTAACTTACTAAAAATAGTAAGTGCTCGTTTTTCTCTATTTTTAATGCCTGGTAGTCTTATATCCCCTAAGTGCCATCATGGGACTCAAAAAAACTAAAGAAAATAAAGAAAATAATTTTTTTTGGGTGATGAAAGATTTCCCTACACCATTGGATGCTCCTGCATCAGACACCCAGGGTAATTTAAAAAGCATCCCTGTCACTTCTCAGGAGTTAGAGGGAAACCAATAGGGTTAACCTTAGCCTCAGATAACCAAGATGAATCTTTAGCAGGCCTTCCTCTCCATTTCACCAAGTACTATGCATATTACTTGTTTCATGTGCTTCTACCCACACAGTTATCCAAGATTTCTTCTTGTACCAATGGGTTAAATTTTAGGTAAAGGTTAGTGCATTAGATCATTAAACAAAACCCAAAGAACTATGAAGTACAATGAAAGCTAAAAATAAATGGAACAATTATACCAGCTGATTCGCGAAGCTTCCATGATTCACCTACATAGCACCTTCTAACTTGCTGCAAGCATTGCCCTCAGATCAAGTGTGTGAGCAATCATTGACTATCCCAATGTCCTAAACAAGCTTTCAAGGATTTTATGACTATGCTTATGACTATGAAAAATGACTATAATGCTTAAGACTAGAATTAAGTATGCCAAAATCATGAATTATTAAGAAAATGCAAGTATATGCGTAGTTGTGTGTGTGTGTGTAAGTCTGAAATGTGAGCAAAATTGACATTTTATAGAAAACGTAATTTTGGACAGACGAACGAGATTGAAAGCTGACAAAGCCTAAAATCAATGGACAAGATTTCATGTGACAATCCCTAATTAGGGTTAGGGGAAAATCATTAAATGAGTGGTCAAGATGTCATTTGATAAAATCAAATCGGCGGTCGAGAATAAATGTGAAAATTAGTCAAAAAGATAAAGATTTTTGAAAATCAAGAAGATAAATACTACCTGATTTATGAGATTCGAAAAATCAAGAAGATAAGAGTTAGATTGAAAAGCATATTTGGAAAATCAAGAATTTTCCCAATTACTTGATTTTTGGAAGAAAATTACCTTTTTGAATTAAATTAATTCAAAATAAGGATTTTGTGTGACAATAAATAATCTTTTTCAGATTATTTACCAAAATGAACTGACAGTTAAGAATGTGATATCATTTTAAATAATTTTATTTATTTAAAATGAGGGAAATGTTAAATTTAGCAATTAAATAATTAAAGATAATTATTTAATTTAGAGGATTATGACAGATAATTAAATAAATTAATAAATTCATTTAATTATGATAATTAGTGACATACTAAATAAATAAATATAATTCATTTATTTAATAATCAGGAAGAATAAATGAATAAAGGTAATTAAATAAATTAATAAATTTATTTAATTGTAAGAAGATAATAGACCCTTAGTGACGTATCAAATACATAAATAAAATTTATTTATTTAATAATCATGAAGAATAAAAGAGATATGGATTAATTAAATAATTATGAATTATTTAATTAATAATCAAATGTGGACCAAGGACATAATTAAAATGTCATAATTATGCTAAGATGAAAGTGGTAAAAATAGAGCTTGCAGGCCTAGGTCATTTTTATGTGTCTACATTTTCCCCCTCTTTGTAATAATTTAGCATGTCACATTGTGACAAAGAAAATAAGTCAAAAATATGCCCAAGTGCAAAATAGGATGAGGAAGAATGACAAGGGAGGTAGTAGTATGCCCCCTCAAGAGGACAATCGGGTTCCAAGAACATGGGTGTGCTCTCGAAATTGATGAGAAGACTAGAATATGAAGAGACAAAACAATGTTAGTGCAAAAGATATGGATGATGATATGGATGCAATGCCTATATGAGATGGGTGAGAGAAGATGACAAGAAAAAAGGAGATGCATGTTAGTTCCTAGAACAAATCCTTCAAAACTTTACCATAGGACTTTAATATTTATTGCTATTAATCATCATTGGGTGGATTATTGTAATGGCCAACAAACACCATGATATGACATAGATCAAGGTGTGCAAGGTCGTACCATCACGGAAGAGAAACAGTCACAGACGATGATGATCATGACTCATACTAAGAGCACAATTGCCCCAGTCCTTTTGTCACAATCAACCACAAGCAAAAAAATACAAGAAAGACAAGTCATGAAATGTCGTTGCTCCTCTAAATCCTGTTGTCAGGACATCCTTGAGGAACTAGTACCATGATTGCCAAAAAGACAAGACAAGAAAATAAAGACAAATCATGAAATGTCGTTTCTCCTCTAAATCTTGTTGCCAGGACATCCTTGAGGAATTAGCAACATGATTGTCAAAAAAGACAAGACACGACAATAAAGACAAATCATGAAACATCGTTGCTCCTCTAAATCATGTTGCCAAGACATCCTTGAGGAACTAGCAACATGATTTTCAAAAAGACAAATCAAGACAATCATCATGATACATCACTGCTTTTCTAAATCTCATTATCAGGACATCGTCGAAAAACTAGCAGCATGATGAAAAATAAGAACCAACCATCATGATACGTCACTGCTTCTCTAAATCTTGATGTCAGGACCTCGCTGAAAAACTAGTAACATAATGAAAAATCCAAAGAAAAGATAAGACAATCATGATACACTACTACTTTTCTAAATCCTGATCGCTGAAAAACTAGTAACATAATGAAAAAGCCAAAGACAAGTGTCAAGTGTTTGCCAAATGTGTCTAAATGCCAAGTGTTTTAATGTCAAGATGTCAATTTTGACGATGTCGAGATGCCAAGGTGTCATGTTTTGACGATGCCAAGATGACAAAATATTGAAGATTGTCAAATTTAGGAAGGACACATCCTGAATGATGTTGATGTTGAGAGGATTGATTCCTAAATGTCAAAATGGATCCCTCAAAATTCTAGTGACAGTGACAGTGACAATGCCTAGGAAGGACACATCCTAAGGCATGAATGACAAAGTTTGTTCTTCAGAAGGACACATCTGAAAGATACCGATGTCAAGAGGAGTGATCTTTACATGTCAAAAGGATCCCTCAAAAATGTCAGATGACAATGATGATACCTAGGAAGGACACATCCTAAGGCATGAATGAGAGAGATTGTTCTTCAAAAGGACACATCTGAAGAATATTGATGTCAAGAGGAGTGATCCTTAGATGTCAAGAGGATCCCTCAAAATGTCAGATGATAGTGATGATGCCTAGGAAGGACACATCCTAAGGCATAAATGATAGAGGCTATTCTTCAGAAGGACACATCTGAAAGATAACCAAGTGTTGACAATTTGACTGGTTGTGACAATTTGACTTGTTTTGACTAAGTTTGACTGTAGTTGACCGAAGTTGACTAAATTAACTTGTGTCGACTATATATCGATTTTTGAAATGCTGATGTGATTGTAATGTTTATTGAGGAACTGCCTGAGTTTTTTTTAAGAGTTTTGCTTGTTTTGAAATGACTTGTTTGACTTGAAGACTTTTTTACGTGTGTGCCAATATAGTGCCATGAACCCTAATGGACCGACCTAGTGCAGCCTCAGGGGCTCATCGATAGATGGCCTTGCCTACGTCATACACTCAGAGACCTCATAGTTCGACACGACCAATGACTTTGTCTTGATGACCAAAGATTGCTGATTTTATTTTGACAAACCTAAAAGGACTAACCTAATGTCTCAGGGACTCGAAAATGAGCCTTGCCTACGTAGCAAATGCATAGAGACAACGTAGTTCAGACAATGACATAAATTGACTGATTTGATGGACTTGACAAGGAATGACTCCATTTTTGTGTTCTCGAGATATTTTGACTTTTGGATTTTTTTAGGATGTTTTATGTTGTTTTTGTCTTTCTTCAGGACATTTTTCAATTTTTAGGTCTTTCTTCAAGACATTTTTTGACATTTTTTCTCTTTTTTTTAGGACTTTTTATGATTTTTATGTCTTTTTTTAGGACTTTTTATGACTTTTTTTGTCTTTTTGTGACATGTTTTGATGTGGAACACGACAAATGCATGTGAATGATGCCAATGAAAAACATGATTGTGCCCCTAGTCAAGTTGAATACCAATTGGCAAGTGATGACAACGTTGTTTGACGTTGGAAGGACACATCCTGAAACGTGAGGATGATGATAATGTGATGAAAGTATCAAGGTCTGCAGCCGGGCCAGGAACAAAGTCAAGTAATTTTTTGGATAATGTGCTTATATGGATTAGACTCATTGCATTTGGAATGACTTGGTTAGGACTAGATGGGATGATGATGGAGTATCCTTAGACTGTTTGACAAGGGAAAACCAAGATAGGTGACAGACATGAATGGATGAGAGGTGGCCTTGGTAGAGGAAGGGATACATGAGACCAAGGGAATTGTCATATGATATTCAAGGACTATGTCGCATAAGGATAATGAGGTTTTGAAAGTAATGACATGACATTTCATGAATAGTGTACGACTAAATGATAGGCATGTCAAGAGTTTTCCCAAAGCATGATATATGTGTGCATGTTTTATGTCAAGACCAAGGTAGGTGGGAAAATGGACAGAAATGATATGAATGAAATGGATGGGTGTAAATTCCTGAGGAAAGCATAGGAAATGAGACGACTTGCCCCCAAGTGCAAAAGTGCACATAGATGATTTATTTTACACATGACGCTTGTTTGCCAAGTTTTCATCATGGTACTTATCTAGGGTGCCTGTTTGCCAGGTTTTCACTATTGGACAAAAAATTTCTCTTTACTATTTTCTTGACTTTTTTTTTTTGGTGTCACCAAATGCCTATTTGCCAGGTTTTCATCAAGGTGACAATTTTTTATCATTTTTCAATTTTTTTGATATTTTTGATATTTTCGGATAGCCTTGATGCATTAGATGACCATTGATTGTTTTGAAGTTGTTGATGGTGCTGATGTAGATACTGGTGCCATGATATTCCAATAATGTCCTTTCTGAAGTAGTTGCCTTGCCAGGATCATAGCGCTTGCATACAATTGATTGGTATCATTGTGATACTTTCTGATACTAGGGTTGGCCTTATCAAAATACACATATCACGATAGAGTGCCATGAGAGTCCTTGTGGTAAAGAGTTGCTTTCAAGATGTGACAGATGTGTGACATGGGATTTTTGGACTTTAGGCAAGATGTAGGGTTATGACTTTTGATGGTAGATGTGAAAGGATTGTTTGGACATTTGGATGAATCACTTTTTATTTTCCAAACTTGGGATGTTGGATGACGGATTTTGGAGGGATGGAATTTGGAACCAACACCTTTAGATGCCTTGCTTGATGACCATTTTGAAGGAGGTGGACATGTGTTAGATGTGGGAGTCCTCTTATCTTGTGGCTCCACATTTTGATTGAATTTTGTATTTGACTTGCTTGATCCACTTTGCTTTGAGATCCATTTTAACTACATTTTTCTGCTTGGATTTTTGCTTGATTCAATGGCCTTTGACATGTGATTTTGATCTTGTGACTTGTAAGACTTTTGTTTTTGTTGGTACCAAAGGGGAGGTTTATTCATGATAGAATATTGGTTTGTGGTGTGGGTGGAGGGAGTGTTGGAAGAATTCTTATGACAAGGATTTCTCATGGACTCCATTTTGACATTTGTATCTGACAAGGTTGCCCCCAGTATCGAGGAGGTTCCACTAACATCATTCAATTTTCTAATTGAAGAATAGCCAAGACCTTGATGTCTGTAATTTTCCTGGAGTTGTATTGGTTCTTGAATGCCTTGCTCATGTATGCCTAGTCCTTTTCCTTGATATTGCATGCTTTGATAGATTTTGTTTGCGATGGGGTATTATTGTTTTGAAAGCAAGATGCTAACCCATCATTGTATATGTGGACACTGTTACTTGTAATGTTCTCATCTGCAAGGAAGCCTACTCTGATAAAAGTAGATGACCCTAGTTGATAAAGTGTCTTAGCTTCATTGTCATGTTGGACATATTTCTGACTAATATCTTTGGTCTGATCTTGTGACATGTCAGGTTCAGCTGATTCTATTGGTGCTTCCAAGTCGATGTCGAATCTATCGTTATGGTCAGTGTCATAGAGTCCAATAAATTTGACTATAGCTTGATCATTTGTAAATATGTCCATAGTAGAAGACTCTTGTTCTTGAGGAATATCGTCTATGTGTGTCATGGAGGCAAGTGTCTCATTCTGGAAAGTGTCGATAGTCAGAGTCTGAATTGGGTTGTCGAGTGTTTGATCATGAATGCGTAAAATTCAAGGAATGGATCATCTTGGGCTTCTTGATCAAAGGTAGGGTCTTGGTCAAAGATGGGGTTGTCGTGGATGATATAATTGGGATTGGAGTCTTTGTCAAGGGTAGGTGTATTTTGGGTGTCATGATTGTCTTGAAGGACTTCTTGAATGGACTGAAAGAGATGGTTATGGGATGGACTACCTTGTTCTTGACATGAGGGTGACATTATAAGTTCATGCTTTGGGCTTTTTTTTTGACATGTATCCTCAAGTTTCGACAATGGGATTTGACTTTGGACTATGATAGAATTTTCATCATTAAATGTGGCTTGTGAGGGAGTGACTTGAAAAGGATTAATGGATGAAGGACTAGGATAAGACATGGGGACTTGGACTGGACTAGTATGAGGATATGAAATGGGGACTTGGACTAGACTAGTATGTGAAGGAATAGGATAGGACATGGAGACTTGTACTGGACTAGTATGTGACAGCATGGGATCTGACATAAAGAATTGGACTGGATTGGTTGGTGATGGCATATGATATGACATGGAGACTTGGAATGGATTATTTTGTGACATCATAGGATATGACATGGGGACTTGGACTGGATTAGTTCATGACATCATAGGATATGACATGGGGATTTCGACTAGATTGGTGTAAGGTTGACTAAAATGGGATGTGGAGACTTGGACTGGATCAATATGGTATGATGTGGGGATGTGACATGAGTTGGTAGATGGTTGATAAGGCATGTAGACTTGGATGTGATTGATAGGTGAAGGACTAGCATATGACGTGGAGACTTGAAATGGACTAGTGGATAGTTGGTTTCCCTTGTCAAAGTTAGGATAAGGCTAATTAATGGATGTTTGTTGTGGAATAATTTCATGGATGGTGTTAAGTGACTTTTGGTAGTGAGGGTAGATGGACAGAGGACTAGGACTCATGGATTGTTGGTACGAAGGACATTGATTTTTCAGTTTGGAGGAATTGTCTCTTAAAGTCGAAGGCTTGTTGGTATTGATCTCTATAGAGTAACTGGTATTCAACTTTACTAGCAAGCCTATCAATATTTTGTTGAAGGGAAGACAAGGTGGTGGATGTCATGATGTTAAATGCATAGTGATAATGATGTTTGTCTAAGGGAAATGACTAATGCAAGGTGATAAAATTGTCATGAAAGGATGCCAAATTCCAAGGTGACAATGAAGACTAATATGAAAATGTTGACTAAGGAAAATGACCAATGCCAAGTCTAGATGCCAAATGAGGACTATGATGCAAAGTCTAGGTGCAAAATGAGGCTAAGATGGACAATATTTGGAGAAAAGTTTGTCTAACCACTCTAAGCCTAACTTATGTCTCAATTTTGGTTGTCAAAGGACTTGCTAAGGGGACTAAATGACAAGGTCAAAATGACGAGTGAGCCTGCCTAACTAGACTGTTGAGTTGGAGGTTCTCACAAAAATGACAATGACTGAAAAGAGGAATAATGACTATGTCCCAAGATAACCTAATTTTGAAAACAATGGTTTTTGCAAAGTATGGAGATTTGGCCTAATCCAAAGTTTTCCAATATGAAACCTAAGGATAGATTTATGTGAGAACAAAAAATGATGATTATGATGCCTAGGGAATGCAACTAAAAATGGAAATTTTAAACCTATGGTTAAAGTGCAAGCTAATGAGTGCAAATGATGGACATTTTGAGCAATTTCGATTCTAGTTTCTGACAAAGACTTTTGAAAAAGATGTTTTGAAAGTAGGCTAAGATATGTGGACTTGAATTCTGGTCTAAAATCAGGTTTATTTTTCTATCAGGCGATTGCTTCGTTACAGACAACAAATGTGTTGCAGCTATCAAATACGGTGCTAGAAATGTCAAATGCGGTTCAGTTTTGCAAATGCAGCTTTATAGATGTCAAATGCGATTCAGTATTTTAGATGCAGCTTTACAGAAGGAAAATGTGTTTCAAGACTGGAAAATGCGATGTTTGGATTAGAAAATGTGTTTGAATAGATCAAATGTGTTGCAAAGTTTGGAAAATGTGGTGCGACAGAGTGATTGCGGTTTAACGGATGTGTTGCAGGATGTAAAAAAGTTAACTTTTTTGATGTTTTGGTTAAAAACCCGAATTGTTGAAAGTTTGACTATTTGTTTCCAAATGTTTCAGTGTTGTTTGTTTCATTTCAATAACCAGCAAACACTTGGCAAGCACGATATTTTGAAAAGTAATCAAACACATAAGAGAACAAGTATGATCTTATGGTTAAGCTAGGAAAATATTCGCTAGACTCCACATGGGTTTCCCCAGCCGCATATCAGTAGCATGTGAATCTAGAAGCTTGGCTGCATGGGCTCCCCCTTACAGTACACTCTCTTCTCAAGCCAACCAAGCTTCCAACCCTGATGAAAATATGATGGCAGGGTGATCACCTCTACTAAAGACTGTGAAGACATGGAAGGCTTCACACCGACCGGTGTTGTACTAGCAAATAGAAGGTTTTGGGCTTACTACACAAGATTTTTTAATTTGGGACCCCCATTCGAGTGGCCATACATGGGGCACAAGATTAATCTCCATTTAGGAAGCACTCCAGCCTAAAGAGGTTAAGCTCAATAGGGTTTTGGGGAGTACTATTTGGTCCGTATGACACATCCGCACACGTAATCTTAGGTTTTCCCTTAAGATTCACATTTATATATTGTTCGGGGGTAGCTTGGCTTTAGCTCCATTACCAGTTTGAGTCATGTTGGGGTGATGAAATCCCCTGGCAGGCCCAATTTCTAGAGGTAATAATCATTTCTCTTGCACCCAAGATCGCATGACTATGCAAGGGGAGAGGATACTTCGGTTATTGCATCAGGGTTACACAAAAATAAAGTGGGTCTGGCTTTCTGATCACCTAGTTTGCACAGGGTGAGAGCATATTTTCCTACCACTTTCAAACACAATCAGATACTATGGAAGATGTTAATTTTAAATGCACCAAAATAAATGTGATTTAATCTAAAAAAAATAACAAGCACAATGTTTTCAAATGGGAACTTCTTGGACAAACGAATCTGCAAAACCACAAGTTAGTAGTTTTAGCAAATTGTCTTCTACCCACGAAGTCTTGGTGCCACATGCTACGAACAAATATTAGTAACCCAAAAAAAACATCTATGCTAGTCAGAATGCAGAAGAAAACCATAATGCCAGAAAAAAGAACAAAAAACAAAAAAAACTCAAATACAAAAAAGGAGAAAAGGTTACTAAGAAAATGCGTCATAGCAAAGCGAATGTGTCATTTTGTGTAGCAAATGCGTCTCAATTTTGCATTCTGGTCTGATAGGCATATGCAGCTCGAATATCAGATGTGTCATTTGAAACTATGAGTGCGTCTCGGTCTATCAAATGTGGTTTTTTGGACTGCGTATGCGGCTTATCAGGGCTTTTGCATCATTTCAGTTTGTGAATGCATCGGGATGCATTAGATGCAGTGCGATAAAATATGAATGCATCATTTCGTACCTATACCTACAAAAAAAATAGAAAACAAAGAACCGTATGGAAACTACAAAAAAAAATTAAATGTGTCAGGTTCACCAATGTATCAATGGGTTAAATTTTAGGTGAAGGTTAGCGGATTAGATCATTAAACAAAACCCAAAGAACTATGAAGTACAATGAAAGCTAAAAATAAATGGAACAATTATACCAGCTAATTCATGAAGCTTCCATGATTCACCTCCATAGCACCTTCTAACTTGTTGTAAACATTGCCCTCAGATCAAGTGTGTGAGCAATCGTTGACTATGCCAATGTCCTAAACAAGCTTTCAAGGATTTGATGACTATTCCTATGACTATGACAAATGACTATAATGCTTAAGACTAGAATTAAGTATGCCAAAATCATAAATTATTAAGAAAATGCAAGTATATGCGTAGTTGTGTGTGTGTGTGTAAGTCTGAAATGTGAGCAAAATTCATATTTTATAGAAAATGTAATTTTGGACAGACGGACAAGATTGAAAGTTGGCAAAGCCTAAAATCAGTGGACGAGATTTCATGTGACAATCCCTAATTAGGGTTAGGGAAAAATCATTAAATGAGTGGTCAAGATGTCATTTGATAAAATAAAATCGGCGGTCGAGAATAAATGTGAAAATTAGTCAAAAAGATAAAGATTTTTGAAAATCAAGAAGATAAATACTACTTGATTTATGAGATTTGAAAAATCAAGAAGATAAGAGTTAGACTGAAAAGCATATTTGGAAAATCAAGAATTTTCCCAATTACTTGATTTTTGGAAGAAGATTACCTTTTTGAATTAAATTAATTCAAAATAAGGATTTTGTGTGACAATAAATAATCTTTTTCATATTATTTACCAAAATGAACTGATAGTTAAGAATGTGATATCATTTTAAATAATTTCATTTATTTAAAATGAGGGAAATGTTAAATTTAGCAATTAAATAATTAAAGATAATTATTTAATTTAGAGGATTATGACGGATAATTAATTAAATTAATAAATTCATTTAATTATGATAATTAGTGACATACTAAATAAATAAATATAATTCATTTATTTAATAATCAGGAAGAATAAATGAATAAAGGTAATTAAATAAATTAATAAATTTATTTAATTATAAGAAGACAATAGACCCTTAGTGACATATCGAATAAATAAATAAAATTTATTTATTTAATAATCATGAAGAATAAATGAGATATGAATTAATTAAATAATTATGAATTATTTAATTAATAATCGAATGTGGACCAAGGAAATAATTAAAATGTCATAATTATGCTAAGACAAAAGTGTTAAAAATAGAGCTTGCAGGACTAGGTCATTTTTATGTGTCTACACTTCTATCTCTTCCTTATCTGAAGTAGGTGTTGGAATTTTCAACTGTTCATTTATCAGACTCTCCTCTTTATCACCTTCATGATACTCTATCAAATCAACAATGTTGAACATAGGAGAAATTTTTATTCCACTAGGAAACTCTACCTCATAAGCATTTCCCAAATCATGCTTCTTTAGGATCTTGCATGGTCCAAACTTCATCTTTAACTTGTATGTACCAACTGGAAACCTTTCCTTTTACAAATGAACCATGACTTCATCTCCTACCTAGAACTCCTTATACCTCCTTTTCTAATCGTCTTGAGCAAAATATTCAGCTTGAACACTACTCTTCTCCCCCTTATCTATCTTTCTCAGTTTAGAAGCAGTTATTGGACTACTCCCATATACAATCTGGAATGGTGATTTTCCAGTGCTCCTATTGATAGAATTGTTGTAAGAAAATTCTACCAGTGGTATAATAAAATCCCATCCCTTGGGCTTATCTCCAACTAAGTATCTTAGCAGCTTTCCCAAACTCCTATTCACCACCTCTATTTTTCCATCAGTTTGTGGATGGTGAGAAGAACTGAACTTCAAATCTATCTTCAACTTCTTCCATAATCTCCTCTAGAAATAACCAACAAATTTGGTATCTTTTTCTGAAACAATACTCTTTGGTAGACCATGAAGTCTCACCACCTCTCTGAAAACAACTCTGCAACATGAACAACATCACTGGTCTTATGACACAGAATGAAATGTGCCATCTTTGAAAATCTATCCACCACCACAAATATGGAATGCTCTCTGTGTCCTTGGCAATCCAAGAACAAAATCCATGCTAATATCCTCCCATGGCTTCTTAGGTATAGGTAATGGTTGATACAATCCAGTATTCTGACTTGTTCCTTTCACCATCTGACATACTCTATAACTTTGTACAAATTTCTTCACATCTTGTTGTAACTGTGGCCAATAATAATTCTCACTGACAAGAGCAATGGTCTTATCTTGACCAAAATGTCCATCCAATCCTCCACTATGCTTCTCCTTGATTAGATTTTATCTCATAGAACTCCTTGGAATGCACAATTGGCTTCCTCTAAACAATATCCCATCTTGGACTAAGAAATCTAATCATGTTGTCCTCTCTAATGTAACAAGTTCCAAACAAGCCTTCCAAGCTTCTGCAAAGTCTAGATCTTTTGGATACAAACTCTTGAGTTCATTGAACCCAACAACCTCTATATTCATCCTTATTAACAAATTTTTCCTTCTACTTAAGGCATCTACAACTTTTTTTGACCTTCCAATCCTCTGCTTCAAAATAAAATTATAACTCTACAAAAACTCAACCCATTTTAAGTGCCTTTGATTCAACTTTCCTTGACTATTGAGATACTTCAAAGCCTGGTGATCAGTATATAAAAAAATTTCTTTTGGAAACAAATAGTTTCTCCATTTCTTCAAAGCCTGAACTATAGCATAAAACCCCTGATCATAGACAAAATATTTCTTCTTGGAATCATTCAACTTCTCACTAAAATAGGCAACATGCTTACCTTCTTGACTCAAAATAGCTCCTATGGTAGTGCCACTAGCATCACAATCTACCTAAAAGACCTTATTGAAATTTGGAAGTTCCAAAAAAAGTTGCTCTATAAGTTTCTTCTTCAACATATAAAAACTTTTGGATGCTCCTGTGGTCCACTTAAAGTCTTTTCTATCCCCTCTCATCACTTCAGTTAGAGGTGTACAAATACTACTTAAATTCTTAATAAAATTTCTGTAAAAACTTGCTAGACCATGAAATGATTTTACCTCTATAACACTCCTTAGGGTAGGCCATTCACTGATAGCTCTCACCTTCTCTAGATCCATTTTAAGACCATCTGCTGAGACAACAAATCCCATAAACACCAACTCCCTTTTCACTAAACTACATTTCTTCAAATTAATCAACAACTTCTCCCTTAGCTTCTCAAAAAATCTTCGGATATGCATCAATTTCTCCTCCAATGTCTTACTCAAAATAAAAATATTATCCAAATAAACTATAAAAAAAATTCCTAAAAATTATTTCAATACCTCATTCATAAGCTGCATAAATGTGCTTGGTGCATTGGTTAGCCCAAAAGGCATGACTAATCACACATACAAGCCCTCGTTGGTTTTGAAGGTTGTCTTCCATTCATCTCCTTCTCTAATCCGGATCTAGTTATATCCACTCTTTAGATCTATCTTCATGAAGTACTCAGCTCCACTCAAACAATCCATAATGTCATCCATTCTTGACAAGGGAAATCAATACTTGATGGTGATCTTGTTGATGGCTTTAGAGTCTATACACATCTGCCATTCCCCATCCTTCTTTGGTACTAGTACTATAGGTACTATAGGTACTGCACATGGACTTAAACTCTCCCTAATCAATCCTTTTCACAACAACTCTTTCACTTGTCTGTTCAACTCTTCACTCTCTACTAGAGTCATACGATAAGCTACCTTATTTGGAAAACTAGCTCTAGGAATCAAGTCCATCTGATGACTAATCTTTCTTACTGGAGGCAAACCTTCAAGTACATTATAAAAAAATATATCTTGAAACTCATTCAACAAATCTAAAACTTCTATAGGTACCTTAGTAGTATCTTCTTTATCAACTCTAGGGATCAATGCAAAACACATATGCTCATGCTTCATACCTTCTAGGAACTTTCTTCCATCAACCAAACAAATTCTTGCATTACCACATACCTTTTCTTCTACCCCTTTCAAGGGCTTCAGCTTATGATGAACCCCATCCTTTGTTAAAGAATAGGTGTTGGCATGCCCATCATGTACTACTTGTCGATCAAATTTTCACGATCTGTCTAACAACATATGAAAAACAACCATAGGCATAATATCACACAATACCTCATCATTGTAATTTCCAATCTTGAACTTTACTAGAAATTGTTCATTTACCAAGGCTTTATGGTCCTTCTGCAACCAAACAATCTAGTATGGGTTTAGATGCCTTCTTCTCTCCAACTGCAACTTACTAACCATTTCTTCTAAAACAAGGTTATCAATACTACCTCCATTAATAACAACATTGCAAAGTTTACCTTCACACTTACATATGGTGCGAAACAAATTCTTCCTTTGAGTTGGTTTTTTCTCTTCATTCAACAAGGCTCTTCTGGTAACAAGAACCTCTCCTCTTTCTACATCCTCATAATGTGAATACTCAGCATCTTCATTTACATGTACAACTTGTGCATTACCCTCAGGTCTTCTATTTGTCCTCCCTTGATGTTGAGGACACTCATAGGATCTATGTCGTTCTTCTCCACATTGGAAATAGGTTCCACAAAAGCCTCCTCTTCCTAATCCTCATCTAGATCTTCCCCTTCCTCTTTGGTCTCTATTATTCTAATCACGAGGATAGTAGGTGTTATCTCCTTTCTACAACCCGACTTAACCCTTTTTATTTTCCCCAATAACCACCCTAGAATGTTCTAGAAAGTACAAATTTCCCCTTTTTGTTTTGCCGCCAAAATTCTCGGCATTTGATTTCTAGCCTAGGAAGAAATTTTTAAGAAATTCATTTTTTTAGAGGACCAACTTCGCAGGGCCATAACTTTTGATCTGGGTGTCCAATTTTCTATTATTGCATGTATTTAGAAAGATCTCGACAAGCTCTACAACATAAAAACCAATTTTAGTTCAATTCGGCCACCTTTTGAGTTGTTATGAGGCCTCTAAATTTTTATATCTAAATTTGAAGTTGCATTGGAGAAATTTCCTAGGACAAAAATTTTAATTTCTCCCAAACCATGTAGGATATTGAGGTGATTCTTGTAAGGAAATTTAGGAGTGCATCTAGTGAAAACTCCATGTAGTAGTGCCTTCAGTAACTTTCATTTTCAATTAGGTTTCCTCAAAGACACAAACAACTATGTCCAAATGCGGAACAGACACAATTCATTTCCTAATTGATCCATCTGAGAGAAACATGTGTAAATTCAACAGCAAGCATTAACAGATTATACTACACGAACCAACAGGTATGAAAGATGAAACAAAAAACTAGAACAAAAAGATTTACGTGGGGAAAATCCTTTCAGATAAAAAACCCCACACTCCAAAGATCGAGCCATTGTATTATTCAGCAACATAATGGTTACAATACAAATTTAGGCTCATAGCCTTTTCAGAGTTTACATCTTGTTCATTCTGGATACTATCTGGTAATCAATTCTCCCTCTGTACATTTCCTGATCAACCTCTCAAACCAAACAATCTTCGTACTGTTGCAATACCATCACACAGTATACAGTACTGATCAAGACAAGAGATCAACCATGGCATTCAATCCTTGATCAGGAGAGAAATCAGCAACACATCCTTGCCTCTCACTTCCTCTGTTTCGGCCTCAACGCCCCCGACCATACAACCAGCCTCTCAGCCTTAACATCTCATCAGCTCTTCTGCTCCACCTGTTATGGCCTCATGGCTTCGGCCTTCTAGCCAGCCACTCTACCTTCAGATCTGTTCACTCTATTTTCCTTCTCTTTGGCTTCAGCTCTATGAAATGGTTTGTTTCCAACTGGCAGATCACAACTGTCGAATCATCTAGCTCAACAACAGTTCACATTCTGCTTTCTCTGATTTGTCCATATTGCACCACATCAGACAATCTTCACTCAGTCTACAACAATCAACTTGTGTCGCATGTCGGTGAGACACTAGAAGTGTCTCCCCAATGCCACAAGTCCCGATTACACATCATCACCAAGAGTCATCTCCATCGGCAAGAGGTTCCACCGAGCTTAGAAGTTACATCGACCTCAACATGCACATTGGTAAGACTATCGCTATCGCTAGGAGATCACATCAAGTCTTCAAGTCATGCCGAAACCAATTGTATTCCTATCGGCATCCATCTATCGGCAAGACTATCATCTTTTGCAAAGACGTCACAACGAGCTTCATGTTATACTGATCTCCAAACAATCACCAAGAGTCATGCCAACATCCAAGAAGCATCAGCCAAACCATCGCTAATCGGAAAGAGGTCATACCGAAGTCCAAAGAGTCATATCGACAACAAGGATTCCCATCGTTAACACAAACACCTTACACCAAGACATCACCCTACGAGTTCTAAGTCACCCCGAGTCAATCTTGTTAGCCAGACTTACCACTTTCGCCAAGACTTCATACCGAAGCCTTTAAGTCACATCGATGTGTTCCATTGTCAATGAGAGAATCAACCTTCGGCAAGACATCTTACCGAGGCTTTCATGTTATCTCGAACTCACTGTTCGCCAAGAGTCACACTGAACTGATGACCCCACTTGCTGTCGGTGAGACATCATCGATCGCTGGGACATCATACTAAAACAAAAGTGTTACTCCGAATGTCCGTCAGTGAGACATATCACTATTGGTAAGACTTCTTATCGATCACCCAAGGGTTTCCCTGAAAGCTCCAACACTATCGTCGAGACATGTTACGTTCGGTAAGACTTCTCACCGAGCTGCCATAGGTTACCCCGATGACTTCAATGTGTATCCCTATCAGCAAGACCTTCCAAAGTCACTGGGACTTCTTACCGAGTGTTGAAGTCACTCTGAAGCCCCCAGTCGCTATGAGTCTCCTCGACACTCGATTGAATGGCCTGTTGGCTAGAGATCTCCATGCGGTGAGAGGTTACAAGGACTTCCTTATATCACAGTGATAGACTCCACAGTGAACGCGTTTAGTAAGACTTTTGCAAGGTCACGGTGACTAGAATATTTCACAAGGTTCCCAAACTACCAGTCAGCTAGACCAAAGAAATGTCACACCAACTTTTCTCTTCCAAAGGTTCCAGCCTGTGAGATTGAGGCAACAATTCCAACAATCTCCCACTTGACAAAGATCACACAGGCACCTTCAAAGCAACTAGAAACTAGGACCACACTAGCTCCACTAGTTCAAACCCTGTAATACTGAAGACAGCCAATCAACATGATTCCATAGATTTCAGTCCATTAGACAATCTGCAACAAAGACTAGGCAACCAACTGCAACTCACTGTCCAACAAAACAACCGATCACAGCCTTTCAGGAAACCACATAGACCTCAACCATGCTCTCATGCTCCATCAAGAATTCTGCTCCAACATCCAAGATGTCCACCATTCAAGCAACAATCCTATCATCTTCCACATGTGGAAGAAAGATACATTGCCAAGGTGCATAAGCACTATTCCAACAAACATAAGCAAAAAATCCCAGTGATATCACCAACAAGATACTGCTACCACTTCACTATGCTCAAACGCTATATAGAAGCAATATCAACTTCAAAGCTTCAAATAGAACACAACAATGAATTCATTCTCCAGAAACAAGATAAACAATACCAGTTAGAACAACAATCAGACTAACTGCTTCCATCCAACTGATAAACTCACACAACTGAAAATAGCACCCACGGCTCATGCTTTACCATCCAATCTTACATACCTCACAGGTATCACCATTAGTAAACTTCTACCAATCCATTAAGGAAAAATACAAGTTCCAGTGTCAACCAGTTGAAGAAGACAAGACACATACAGGAACTCCCACTATCCGAAAAAATCCAGATCTAAAAGATCAGAAGGCATCGAAAGCCTACCAATACCAGCACATAGAAAATGTAATCCTATAGTACCAAAGAAAAATCCATAATGATATGCACAACCTGCCACAAGAAAAATTTCTCTCACCACAAACCTCCATGGCCATAGAGAGAAAACTCTACACACCATCTTCCTATAGAACATCCTCCTACATACACTTCTAACAGGCAGTTGTGTCAAGAATGATCTTCTTCACATCCCAAAAGAAAGCCTTAACAACATCCATCCGTTCAATCACAAAGATCAAACCACCTTTAAAAACAACATGGATGTAAGGATCTCAAAGAAGATCAAACTAGTTCATTCCCCCTTTCAGGAAATCAGCCCATACATTATCTCCTACCAATTCTCATCAGTAAATAACATAACACAAAAGCTCAAGGAGATAAAACAAATTGTACAACTTCCACTATGAATCCTCCAGAACCAAATGTTAAATAGTAATTCAAGATCCATATCATGAAAGTAAACATAAAACACATCTGAAAGATATAATGGGCCAAATACCTTTCAGATCAACTGCCGAGTAGACCAAGACTAATCCAAGAGCAATCTCCTCATAGGTCTCTTATTGAACTCACGTTCAACCAAGGTGTAGGCTTCTCAGACTTTCTGCTAATAAACCTTAACAAGAGTAACAAGCAACAACACATCTCTCATAAGAGAAGAACAACCTCACCTTATTCTTCATGTATCCATGAGTACTAACCACCGATCATCTCATGCTAAACTCCATCTGCATTACTGCACTATCATGAAGTATCAAGCAAATAATCAAAGCACCCAATACACAAAGAATTACCAGACCATTGTCAAAGCTCCAATCATCTGAATCAGGAACTTATCATGACACCATGATCTACACATCCCCATAGGAGATACCATGCTTCAAGTGACTTCTCCATTGTCTCAAGTACAATGCACAATGCCAAAACTCCAGTGTGCAAACAAGAGTATATCACGACATACAACAAATAGACTCAAAACCAACATCACCTATCAAGCACCACCAACACCTCAGCCGAAGACTCCAAGTGTCCTCCATGGTTCCAAGATGTTGCACATCTTCAAATAATGTCCATGCAAAAGAAAAAGCGTAAGAACCCTTGTGCAACACTAAAGAAGACCATTCACCACCATGTGATGAATCCACAGTCACTGCTAGAGCTCCCACTGGAACATGACATCCGAGCTCTCCAAGCATCATAACCAACTGCTTCAGGTTCCATAACTGATTATTTAGGTACTCTATAGTATCCATCCTCTTATCTCAAACAATCACACCAATGCACAAGTGACCAACGACAAGGCCAACTAACAAGTCTGCACCAACAATGAATCAATCCTCGTGGATAAAGACAACCCACATCCAAGTTATCTCACTATAGCCAATGGGTAGCTAATCCATCAACATCATAACTCATAGATCACAACCATCGAACATGCAAAACCTGTTACCACATTGAAAACTACAACAGTGAGATATCAAAGAGAATAACTACATAGACAACATGACTCAAACACCAGACCACACACTCTGATTTTCCAATCATGTCCACAATGAGCACCATAATCAAGGAACCCACAAGCATTACCACAAGAATGCTGAGTGGCAAAACACTTACCAACACTCCCATGTAGAGAAAGAGTCATACCTCCTCAAAACCATGCACCAAGCATGCATGCAGACCTACAACTATCTCATCTAGCAACACCCTAAAAGGCCAGTGTCTAGACAATAGCTTAACAACAATTCCAAATGATCACAAGTTTTGCTTAACCATGTAAAACTTGCAAAACCACAGAGCCATGCAAGTACAAATCATCCTTAGAAAGAAAAAAATAGTTCAAGAGAATCCAGGCCCCTTTCAAGCCAACTTTAAACCACCACCATGCACATGCATCCAAGAAAGAGAGAAAGGCTATTTCAGAAGCTTGCAAATAATCTAATGATTAACTCCATAGCCTTCAAGCATTCGAGGTTAACAAGAAATAGTGCTTTCCAACACTAGGAAACACCACCTAGCATAATCACTCTCTTCCATGACTGAGAAACAACATAGGCTTCTCCATATCACCATGGAGTCTATCACACAGACACCAATATGAAAGCTTTATTGCTGCACAGCCACAGAGTAAGAAAATCCACCTCATATTCCAAGGTTAAATCTCTACTAGCTAGGAGACACAGATCACAACATGATCAACTCCCTTTTCCATCTTGACCATCCTTCAAGCTACATGTTGTCTCAGAATACCACAAGGCTTCCACTCATCAAAGGATCATTACACCAGTCCATTCCTCTAGATTTCTTCTAGCCAATCAAGCTAAGAAATCTTCAGAGGAGAAATATCTAGAACCAACAACCAGAAGAAGGCCCTGATACCACTTGTAAGGAAATTTAGGAGTGCATCTAGTGAAAGCTCCATGCAGTAGTGCCTTCGGTAACTTTCATTTTCAATTAGGTTTCCTCAAAGACATGAACAACTATGTCCAAATGGGAAATAGACATAGTTCATTTCCTACATTAATCCATCTAAGAGAAACACATGTAATTCAACAACAAGCATTAACAGATTCTACTACACGAACCAAAAGGTATGAAAGATGAAATAGAAAACCATAACACAAAGATTTACATGGGGAAAATCCTTTCAGATAAAAAACCCCACACTCCAAAGATCGAGCCATTGTATTATTTAGCAACATAATGGTTACAATACAAATTTAGGCTCATAGCATTTTCAGAGTTTACATCTTGTTCATTTTGGATAATATCTGGTAATAAACTCTCCCTCTGTACATTTCTTGATCAACATCTCAAACCAAACAATCTTTGTACTATTGCAATACCCTCACATAGTATACAGTACTGATCAAGACAAGAGATCAACCATGGCATTCAATCCTTGATCAGGAGAGAAATCGGCAACATAACCCTGCCTCTCACTTCCTCTATTTCGGCCTCAGGGACCCTGGCCATACAACTAGCCTCTTGGCCTTAACATCTCGTCAGCTCTTCTGCTTCACCTATTATGGCCTCATGGCTTCGGCCTTCCATCTAGCCACTCTACCTTCACATCTATTTGCTCTATTTTCCTTCTCTTCGGCTTCGACTCTATGAAACAATTTGTTTCCAACTGTTGAATCATCTAGCTTAGCAAGGGTTCACATTCTGCTTTCTCTGATTTGTCCATATCGCACCATGTCGGACAATCTTCACTCGGTCTACAATGATCAACTTGTGTCGCATGTCGATGAGACACTAGAAGTGTCTCCCCGATGCTACAAGTCCTGATTACACGTCTTCGCCAAGAGTCATCTCCATCGGCAAGAGGTTCCACTGAGCTTACAAGTTACATTGACCTCAGCATGCACATCGGTGAGACTATCGCTATCGCCAGGAGATCACATCGAGTCTTCAAGTCATGTCAAAACCCATTGTATTCCTATTGGCATCCATCTATCAGCAAGACTATCATCTTTCGCCAAGACGTCACAATGAACTTCATGTTATACCGATCTCTAAACAATTGCCAAGAGTCATGCCGACATCCAAGAAGCATCGGCCATACCATCGCTAATCGGTGAGAGGTCATATGGAAGTCCAAAGAGTCATACCGACAATAGGATTCCCATCGGCAAGACAAACACCTTTTGCAAAGACATCACCCTGAAAGTTCTAAGTTACCCCGAGTCAATCTTGTCGGCTAGACTTACCGCTTTCGCCAAGACTTCATACCGAAGCCTTTAAGTCACATCGATGTGTTCCACTGTTGATGAGAGAATCAACCTTCGGCAAGACATCTTACCGAGGCTTTCATGTTATCCTGAACTCACTGTTCACCAAGAGTCACACCGAACTGATGACCCCACTTGCTGTCGGCGAGACATCATCGATCATTGGGACATCATACTGAAACAAAAGTGTTACTCCAAATGTCCGTCGGTGAGACATATCACTATCCGTAAGACTTCTTACCGATCACCCAAGGGTTTCCCCGAAAGCTCCAACACTGTCGCCGAGACATGTTACTTTCGGTAAGACTTCTCACCGAGTTGCCATAGGTTACCCCGATGACTTCAATGTGTATCCCTTTCGGCAAGACCTTCCAAAGTTGCTGGGACTTCTTCCCGAGTGTTGAAGTCACTCCAAAGCCCCCGGTCGCTATGAGTCTCCCCGACGCCCGATTGAATGGCCTGTTGGCCAGAGATCTCCATGCGGTGAGAGGTTACAATGACTGCCTTATGTCACAGTGACAGACTCCACAGTGAACGCATTTGGCAAGACTTCTGCAAGGTCACAGCAACCAAAATATTTCACAAGGTTCCCAAACTGCCAGTCGGCTAGACCAAAGAAATGTCACACCAACTTTGCTCTCGCATAGGTTCCAGCCTATGAGATTGAGGCGACAATTCCAAAAATTCTTTCACGACCAAATTTTTTTTTTTACCTCTGCTCCTTGGGGTAATTTTTCCTGTCCATACGAGCCCGTTTAGAATGACTTACTAAAAATATTAAGTGCTCTTTTTTTGCTATTTTTGACGCTTGATAGTCTTATATCCCCTAAGTGCCATCATGGGACTCAAAACAACTAAGGAAAATAAAGATTTTTTTTTTTGGGTGATGTAGGATTTCCCTACACCGTTGGATGCTCCTATATCACTTACCTCATTTGGATACACTTTTACCATGCATTATCATGCTTCTCCATTCTGGTACATTTTATTGTGAGGTTTTTATTTGCTACGAGGTATTTTGTGAGGAAAAATTTGTAAGAGGAATTTGAGAAGGAATAGTTGCTAAGTTGATTTCAAGAGGGGGCCAAGCTTAAGAAATAGCGAGTGAATTGAATTAAAGCGATTAACAAGCATGATATTCTATTCTATTTATTTTTATCTGTTTTAGTGAAAGATTGAATGTCTTATATGCTTTGTTTGAATTTACATTTGATTGCTTGAAATAGAGTAATGATCTGTTTGCTTATTGGAAAGGAAAATATTCTTGTTGATATGATTTCCTTATGAGTGTTTGTACATACTCCATAATAAGGAGTGTTTTCTTATCGTCAATAGTATTACATACTAGGATTGATGAAACAAGAATATCTTGTTAAGTTCTTTTATGAAAAGTTAATTTGTAGACTTAGAAAGCTCCTATGTTATACCTAGGATTAGAATATCTATTGAAGGGGATAACTTATGCTTATGATTTACTGGTAGAGATACCATTATGTTTTGGGAAAATGGAAAGGTTATTTCTAAGGTTAAATATTGTAAACCTATTAAAGGAAATCACCTATGCATAGAATATAATGGCCTAAAGTCAAATTGAGCTTGGGTAGTGTATGTGAATAGGATGATTGTTACTCAAAGCACTGAGTGAGATTACTTTGGCCAAAGTAGTGTGATTTCCTTTGGCTACATGCAACTCACCATGTTCCTTTTATGCATTCTAGTTTAGGATTGTAGTGGATACAAGTTCTAGTTGTGTAGGGAACAAAACTAAGCTTAGCATGGGTAATGGCTGACCTAGTGTTAACACTACATGTGAGGCTATTTCAAAGCTTTTGGAAGTGTTTTGAGGTGTATTAGGACATATTTGGGTCCTAACTAAGGATTTATATGGGTCGAATTCATTCCTATCCACCACAGGAATGTTTGGGTATGAACCTAATTTGAAATTGTAAATGTAAAGGATGTGTTTCCAACCTTGGAGAAGGTTTTCAAGGTTGATGATGCTATAAATAAGAGTGGTGTTGTTGGAAGATCTCAAGATAGATGCAAGATAGATGTGAGTGATGAATGTGGTGCAAATTTTAGAAGTTTAGATGCAAATTTGAGCAGAGTAATGCAAAATTCAAAGTGTTGGACTTCTGAAGCTAGTGATTTGAAGGCATTCACAATCTTTCAAACACGGCTATGAAAGTGTTGGATTAATTGTGGTGGATTCCTTGTTGTATTGAGATAGTGTTCTTTGTGTAATGTTTCTCTTCTATCTTTTTTTCATATTCTAAGTAGTGAGCTTCAGCTATGATCCCTATTGGATAGTGTGTCATATTTTAGTTGTGATCCCTTGTACTAGTTTTTCAATTACTTATATTATGAGCTAATCCTCATCGTGGTTTTTTCCTCATTGGGTTTTCAATGTAAATTTGGTGTTCTCTTGTGTATTGTTTTTTGTTTCAATTTCTATTATCGACATTTCATGATTAATCACTATAACAAAATAATGGTTTAACGAGTGCTTATGGATCTAATTACTATTGAGAGTTTTTGATGTTTTATGTTGATACAACTAATTCACCCCCCTCTCAATTTTCTTGTTCATTCAATAATTGGAATCAAATCAATGTTCCTTGGAGAAGAGTTTAACCACTTGAGGAAGATCTGGGTTGGCAAACAAGTTAGATTGGCCTAAGTTTGATGGAAGGATATCTAGAATTCTATGGGTATGAGATTGAAAAGGAAATAAAGAATCAATATGTTGCACCTGGGAATGTTCCAAGCATAAGTAATGAGATCAAGGTCCATGGAGTAAATGGTAAGGAAAGATTTATTCTTTTGAATAGTCTTTCAAATTTTTTATTAGTAAAAGTTATGAATCTAAAGACTGCTGAAGAAGTTTGGGAAAAGCTAGAAAACATTTATGAAGGAGATGATAAGGTTAAACAGGAAAAGTTGTAGAATTTGAAGGCACAATTTGAGACCCTATGAATTTTTGAAGATGAAACAATTACAACCTATATGCGTAGAGTTGATGAGCTAGTAAGTGTATTGAGAGGTCTTGATGCACAAGTCAAAGAACCTAGGGTGGTAAAGAAAGTTCTTAGATATCTTCCTAATTCTTACACAAAAAAGATATTTGCAATTGAGGAAGTTGTAAATTTTAATACTTATTCTAGAGATCAGTTTCTTGGTACACTAACTTCATTTGAAATGAGAAAACTTGGTTTGAAAAATGGTACAAAAGTAGAGACTGCTTTGAAGGCTAGAAAATCAGAAAAGGTTGAAGATTTAGATGGAGAAAATCTTAATGATGTGGAAGCTAAATTTTTGAGAAGGATGAAAAAGGGCACTAGTAAGTACAAATGCAAACTACCTTTCAAATGATCTAGCTATGGAAATATAGGTCACCATGCTTCAAGATGTCCAAACAGAGCAGTGAACAATAAAATTAAGGAGAAAAAAAGAAAGATGATTAAAAGAAGTTACTATGTTAGAGAAGATGCTAGTATTTTTTATGATGAATCAGATTATGGAGATGTCGATGGAAATAGATGCTTGTTATTAGATTTAAAATATGAATATACTTCTACTAAATCTGAAATTTGTGTGAAGGAAAGTGTTTCAAAGAAGAAGGATACTTGATTGAAGGTACTTTGGTTTTTTATTTTCATGTTAAACAAGCTAAAAACTATAGGGTTGTTGACAATGACTACTCTAATCACATGACCAAAGACAAAAGTAAGTTTTTTAAACTTAAAAAGTATGATGGAGGATTAGTTAAATTTGTAGATGATTTAGGAGCTAAGATTTGTGGAATAGGTTCAATCAGTTTTGATGGAAAGCATAATACTGAAGATGTTTACTAAGTTAAAGGCTTAAGGCATAATATTTTGAGTGTTGGAAAAATGTGTAGAAAAGGATATAATCTTGTGTTCAAGGATGAAATATATGAGATGAAAAAAGGGTTTAGAACTGTGATTGGCAGTGGTAAGAGGATAGATGGAAATATCTATTAGCTCAACGGTGTTGATGGTAATTGCTTTATGTCTCAAATTAATGAAAGTTGGTTATGACATAAGAGAATGTGTCACATGAATTTTGAAATTTTAGTTAGAATTATTTTAGTTCATGCAATAAGATACATGCCAAGAACTACAAAGCGTATCAATGTCGTTTACAAAAATTGTCAGTTTGGAAAGAAAATAAGGAGTAGTTTTAAAGGAAAGGAACAATCTGCTACTAGACTATTGGAATTAATACATACAAATATTTGTGGTCCTACAAGGGTGAGAAGTCTTCAAGGTGACAGGTATGTCATGCTTTTAATTGATGATTACTTTAGAATGACGTAGGATACTTTTCTCAGAGAAAAAATTATTTTTCTAGATAGATTCAAGGCATTCAAAGCTATGGTTGAGAATGAAATGTTGTTGAAAATAAAATGTTTGAGGTCTCACAGAGGTAGAGAATTCATCTCCAATGAGTTTAGTATATTTTGTGAAGTTCATGGAATAAAAAGGCACTTGTCTGCCATTAGAACTCCTCGGTAGAATGGAGTGGTTGAAAGGAAAAAAAAAGGACTATTCAAGAAGCTACAAGGACTACGATGAAAGAAGCTAACCTACTAGAAGTCTACTGGAGAGAAGAAATTCATACTGTTGTTTACATACTTAATAGAGTTCAAGCCAAAGCTAATAGCATAAAGACTCCCTATGAGTTGTGGTATAGAAGGATTCTGAATGTCAAGTACTTTAAATTATTTGGAAGAAAATGCTATATCAAAAGAGATGAAGAAAACTTAGGAAAGTTTGAGGCTAGGTCTGATGAAGGTATCTTCCTTGGATATTCTACTAAAACCAAAGCTTACAGATGCTACAACAAAATATTAATAAAGATTGTTGAAAGTGAAAATGTTAAGGTTGATGGAGATTTACATAATTTTGTTGTTATAGATGGATATCTATCAAATGAACCTACTTATAGAGAAGAATAAGAAGAAAAGGAAAAGGAAAAAGAAGTGTAGAATGAAGAGGAAGAAGATTTATAAAAGACCCCTAAGACCCAAAAGTATGTACAAATAAATCATTCCAAAGAACATATCATTAGAGAAAAGAGGAAAGGAGTATTGACAAGAAGAGCTACTGAAGATGAGGTAAATCTGTGTTTACTCTCTAAAATTGAACCTAAAATAATGACTAAGGCATGTAAAGATGAACATTTTATGAAGGAAATGGAAGAACTTATGTAAACTGATAAAAATCAAACTTGGGAACTAGTCCCAAGATTGGAAAACAAAAACATAATTGGAACTAAGTGGCTATTCAAAAAAAAACTAAATGAGAATGGAGAAGTAGTAAGAAATAAGGCAAGGATTGTGTGTAAGGTTTACTCACAAGTGGAAGGAATAGACTTTTAGGAAACATTTTCTCCAATGGCTAGGATGGAAGCAATCTAGATGTTTTTAGCATTTTCAGCATAGGACTTTAAAGTTTATCAGATAGATGTGAAGTCTACTTTCCTAAATGGTGAGTTGGAAGAAGAGGTTTACATGGAACAACCAGAAGGATTTTAGTTATTAGGTGAATTGAATATGGTTTGTAGATTGAAAAAGGAATTTTATGGATTAAAGCAAGCTCCCAAAGCTTGGTATGCAAGATTGGAAAAATACTTGATACAACAAGGATTCAGTAAATACACCATAGATAGTAATATTTACTTCAAAATTGAGGAAGATAAAATATTGATAGTGGTTGTGTATGTGGATGACATTATCTTTGGAGGAAATGAAGCCATGTAAGAAATTTGTAAAAGAGATGCAGAAAGAGTTTGAGATGTCAATGTTTGAGGAGATGAATTTCTTCCTTGGGCTATAAATCAATCAAACAGACAAAGGTATATTCATTTCACAATCAAAGTATGTCAAAGAGATGTTGAAGAAGTTTGGAATGGAATAATCCAAACTGATATGTACTCATATGGTGACTAGTTTCAAATTGAGAAAGGATGATTAATCACCTAAGAATGATAAGAGCAAGTTATATCTATGATTGGTGGATTGCTACATCTAACTACTACTAGACCAGAAATCATGCATGTAGTTTGTCTTGTGGCTAGATTTCAAGAAGATCCTAAAGAAACATGTTGCAACATTAAAGAGGATATTCAAATATTTAAAAGGCACTTCAAATTGTGGTTTATGGTATCCTAAGGATACTAATTTCACATTAAGTGCATGCACAAATGTAGATTGGACTGGTTGTGTTGATGACAGGAAAAGAAAAAGTGGCGGTGCATTTTTTCTTGGATGTAGATTGGTGTCATGGCTAAGTAAGAAGCAAGATTCAATTTATTTATCCAATACAAAGGATGAGTATATTACAACATCATTTTGCACACAATTATTATGGATGAGATAGATATTGAAGGATATCAGAGTAATGTATGGTGAGCATATTTCTATATTTTGTGATAATACAAGTGGAATTATATTTCAAAGAATCTAGTGATGCATTCAAGGATAAAGCATATATCAATTAGGTATCACTTTTTGAGAAAGAAGGTTATGGAGAATGAGGTGAATCTTGAATATGTACCTACAAAGGATTAGATTACTGACATATTCATTAAGGATCTTCCTAAAGATACTTTTGAGTATCTCTAGGAGAAGTTGGGGGTTATTGCCCCTCCTTCCTTGAACTAGATGCATATGGATATGCATTAGTCCAGTGGATCTATAGATTCATCTCTTATCTATACTGATGTTGGTGGCTACCTCTTAGGGGGAGTAGGTAGTGTCATATGTTTTCATTGTGCAAAGTTGTTGATTTGGTTGGGTGTAGTCCTAAAGGGGAGTATTCAGAGCAAGTATCTTGGTTTTGTGTCAAAGGGGGAGAACAATGCAAAATACTTAATCCCTTTCCATTGATGTCAAAGGGGAAAAATAATCATGTGAAAAGTTTGTCTACACAAGGGGAGAGATAGTAAAAGAAAATAATGAGAGAATATGCTCAGAGTTATTGTGTCTTTGATGGTTTTTCACATCATGTGATACCATTAATGAAAAAGGGGGGGGATTTTTACAAGTATGAAGGTGTTGTCATTGATGTCAACAAGCTAGTGTTTTCGTCGATGTCAACTATGTGTTGATGAAGGATGAAGATGTTGAGGATATTAAGAAAATTGTGAAAAAGAGGGAATAGTTTGTTGGAGTCTATGTGCATGTATAGTTTAGATATTGAGAAATTATTGTGAGTACATGGAGCTATCTTTATGTTTTTGTGTCTGGAGATGTGTTGGAATGAAGTAATGTGCCAATATGGTGTCTTTGGTGCTCAGTTTCCAAGTGCTGTTGAGAAAATTTGATAAATAGAGAAAACATTATTATGCAAGTGTTCAAAACGTGCTCTGGGATGTGCTCTACACTTATTATATGTTGATTCTATGCTTATGTGAAACTAATATGTTGTTTAGGGTTTTCATTAGTTTCCATATCTAGCGTTTGGGTTTCTAGATCATTGTGCAGAGTGAGATATGTACACTAGTGTGTGAACTAGGTGTTCAGTGTTGTTTACTATGGTCTGAGATAAATGTATTTGCTCTGCATTTATCTATAGCTTGTTTCTAGGTGGTATAGATTTGGGAAGCTTCTTATGTTGTTTATATATTTTAGAATTCAAGTTTTCTCTTGATTTGGTACAATACCGTGTGTATTTCATGCGTCAGTGTGTATATGAGGTTAACAAGATGTTTTGGGTTGAAGTCTTTTTTGGGTCTTAGGTGGTTCATGGATTGTTCTAGATCATGTAAAAGATATTTGTGTGGTCCACGTATCATCTTGATCAATTGAGAAGCATGTACCTAATAGTTTTATGGTGTTTAGCATGGGTAATAGCTGGCCTAGTGTTAACACTACATGTGAAGTTGTTTCCAAGTTTGTGGAAGTGTTTTGAGGTGTGTTAGGACATATTTGGGTTCTAAATAAGTATTTGTATGGGTCACCTTTATTCCTATCCATTGCGAGAATTTTTGGGTGCCAACTTGATTTGAAATTGTAAATGTAAACGATGTGTTGTTGACCTTGGAGAAGGTTATCAAGGTTGAGGATGTTATAAATAAGAGTGGTGTTGTTGAAATATATCAAGATAGATGCAAGAAAGATGTGAATGATGAATGTGGTGCAAATTGAAGAAGTTTAGATGCAAATTTGAGCATAGCAGTGTTAACTTCAAAGTGTTGGACTTTTGAAGGCAGTGAGCTAAAGGTTTTCAAAATCTTTCAAACAAGGTTGTGAAAGTGTTGGAGTAATTGTGGTGGATTCCTTGTTGCATTGATATAGTGTTATCTCTGTAACATTTCTCTTCTATCCTCTTTTCATATTCTAAGCAATGAGCTTTGGCTATGAGCCCTATTAGATAGTGTGTCCTATTTTGGCAATGAGCCCTTATACCAGTTTTGCAATTACTTATATTGCAAGCTAATTCTCATTGTGCTTTTTCCCTCATTGGGTTTTCCATGTAAATTTGGTGTTCTCTTATGTATTGTGTTGTTATTTCAGTTTTTGTTATCTACATTTCATGATTAATCACTATAATAGAATAAGGGTTTAATGAATGCTTGTGGATCTGATTATTGTTGAGAGTTTTTGATGTTTTAAGTTGATATAAATAATTCACCCCCCTCTCAGTTATCTTGTTCATTCAAAAAATAGGGCCTTTCCTAGAATGAACCCACCCACTTGGATGTGTTGGTACTATCAGTTTGATCACATCACAAAAAAAATGAAATTATTCTACCTTGTAACTTTCTCTTCAATGTATTTGATGTTTTTTTTAATGTGCAAAAACTTATTGTCATGGATAAATGGATTGGAGATCATATAAAAGACTAATACAAGTTATTGTAGAGGGACCCCACATGACTGTATACCTTTAGAAAAAATATTTGTAAATGCCACTATTTTTGATAAATGGCTCATGAAATTTTACCATTTTTTGGCACTGGCTCATGAAATTTTACCATTTTTTGGCACTTACATCTCTTAAGAGAAATTATTGGCACAATGTAGTTTGGAATGATCCGATATGTTGGGATGAAAAAAAGATCTTTCCTATCATAAAACCACCCTCCTAGATGTGTTGGAACTATTAGTTTTGCCACACAATGAGCAAAAAAAAATTATGCTACCTTGCAACTTTCTCTTCAATGCATTTGATGTTTCTTCAATGTACAAAAACTTATGGCCACAATCAAATGGATCAGAGATATGAAAAAGAGAGAGGTTCTTATAGAGGGACCCTATGTGAACCCATACCTTTAGATGAAACATTTTAAGTGCCATGTTTTTTGAGAAATATGATGTAATCAAGGGAGGTCCTGCAACACTTCCAACACAAAATCAATCAACAACAACAAATATAAAAGTAACAAATACTCAAACTCACCCAATCTCTTCAAATCCACTCTATTCCTTGTAGCACTAGAAATCAATTCAATCGGGAAAATATTCTCTATGGAATTCTTCCAAACCAAAACCAGGACCAATTCAAGGACCCATTAGGACACTCTATAACATATCTCCATCACTCAATTGGTTGCTTTGACATAATTCACTCAAATCAGGTTTCTAATGCCCACTAGGCCTCAAATTAGGCCACTTTAACAAAGAGACTTTCCTCCAAACTCTACCAAAACCTCTATAACCTTTGGGAAGCTCTCCTCACATGTCAAAACCCAAGAATCCACAATTAGTTCTAAAAAATACACAACCAAGTTCCAAACTCAAAAACCCCCACCTATAGCCACAAATCTAAGGTTTTATTGGAAATATCATTACCAATCTCCACACAACCTTTCCAATACCTTAAAAAAGTCTAAAAACCCTTGAAAAAACTTAATCAAACTTGAAACAATGCTTCCCCAACACAATTTGGGTTTTAGCTTATCAAAACCTCACAGTTTCAAGATAAAATCACATTTTCCATCATTAGGGCATCATGCCCAACTCAATACCCAGCCTCCCCTGCACTCACAAAGCTTGTAACCACCTAAATCTACAATAAAAATCCTATTCCACCTATTTAGAGTAATCACAAAAGGTGGAATGGGTTTTCAATTTACTATTTTAACCACAAACTCTTAGAACAAGGTAACCAATTAGTTATAGAAAATCTGAGATAAAATGCCTCAAAATCAATATAAATCACTCAACCCAAGTGCATATACCAGTTAACACATTCCTTCAAGTAATTACACATATTTTAAAGCATAATGCCCCTATACAGGATTGTACAAGTCTTCACAAGAAGAGAAAATACAAAAAATATGGTAAAAATAGTGCTACTTCAATTATTATTGTTTTAGATCTTCACAAAAAATTTCTTACAACAATTCCTTCCTCTTATTTATGCTTTTTCCCTCTCAAATCAACTATCTAACTTCCTCCAACTGCCTTTTGAAAAGGCTTGACCGTTGAAGTTCCTTTTTTACAACTTTTTTCCAATTTTGCAACATTGCACAATTAGCAACTTTTTCACATTTTGCATTTTTTTAAGACTTGACCTTATAAACTCCTAGACACCCAAATATGACTCAAATAGGACTAATTACAATATAAAATGGTCTCAAGACCTTATTTTAGGAAAAACTTACCAAATTCTAAAGCCTAGACAACAACTTCAAAAATTGACAACCTTTCAACAATGGTGCCCTGCACCATACACCCCAATTTGCAATTTTTCCAAGTCCCTTGAAAATGTTGATGCAACTTTCCCATGACTACACTTTGCATGCCTTTGATCCTCTGAAACTCCTTCATCAAGTTCAACTTTCTCTTGCTCTTTACTTTCCTTGTCATCCTTGCATTCACCTTCACTTGAAACATGCTCTAACTATTCCCTGTGCACTATGGGGTGTCTTTCACTTTTCCCATCTTAAAATACTGATGTCTCACCTTCTTTTTCACCTATACACTCACCTCCATCAACTTCCATCACTTATTTCTCAGTCTCTTGCTTATACCACTATCCACTAGCTCTCTTATCTGTAATTTTATCTCTATCAACAGTACCTTTACACCTTGCAAACTTTGTCAGACTTGCACTTACCATGTTTACTATCTTATCACTATCACACTCCTCTATCACATCAGTCCCATCAACTTTACCAACTTCTATCCTCTTAGTCACTATACCACCAACCTCTATATTAACAACTTTCAACTACCTTTACTTTCCATTCATTGCTGCTATAGGACATATGACTGTCCCCACCAAAAAACCTTCACTCATCTCTTGCCTTTCCAAAGGTTTTCTACCTTTAATCTACCCTATATCAGACTAAGACTCAATCTCATCCACCTTTCTTTTCCACATGAAGACATTCTCCTTTCACAACTAGCTGCACATTCTTTTGTTTTCATCTATCCGCTTCCTTCACTTTGTCTTGCCTTGCATTGGCTACCAATCCCTGACTCTTACTTTCATCAACACTCACATATTCCCTTTTCCCAATCATAATGATATCACCATTCTCTTTTTCCTCTTCATCTAATGGAGTTAAGATGAATTTCCTACCATCCTTCTCAATTTTATATGTGTTTTTCCTCCCATTGTACATGACTAACCTATCAAACTGCTAGACTCTTCCTAGCAACATATGGAAACAATTCATGGGTAATATGTTACAAACAACTCTATCCCTGTATTGACCAATCTGAAATTCAACTATTGCTTGTTCACACACCACTATAGACTGATTATCACTAACCCATGAGACTTTATATGGATTTTCTTTAGGCACTCTTTCCAAATTCAATTTATCCTCCATTTCACTAGATACAATGTTATTAGTACAACTTAAATCAACTATTACTTTGCATACCTTATTTTTGCATCTACAGGCTATCCTGAACAAGGCTCTTCTTTGGATTAGCTCTTTCTCCTTGGAGGTCTTCAACATTTGTCTTTTCATCATTAACATCTCACCTACTTCAAGAGTAGCATGAAGATTATTGGAGCTTGAACTTTCAGCTTCATATTCATGAACAATTTGGGCTCTCCTATCATTTTTCTTTTCTCCACCACTAGAAGTTGAACCAAGCTTCTTTGAACACTTGAAGAAAGGGTGACCAAACTCACCACATTTGTAACACCTTTCTGCAAACTCATTAGAATCTCTTCTTTTCCTAAAGCTTGTTCTTCCACCTCTCCATCCACCTCTTGATTCAGGTGATTGTTCTTTACTTTTATCAACATCTTCATGATCTTCTTTGGATTGTCTTATGCCTCTTCCTCTATTCATGTTACCTCTACCCCTTCCTTGTCTTTCTTTCCTTCTCTTGATTCTATCCTCTACCCTTACTACCATTTGGAAACATTCTTCCACTATCTTAGGAGGGTTCAAACTGATTTCATCTCTTATGTTCAATCTTAAACAACTTAAATACCTAGCCACTCTTTGAACCTCATCTTCATTGTGACCATCCCTAATGCATAACCTATGAAATTCCTCAGTATAATACATCACATCTAACTCCCTTTGCTTCAAATCTTTCAATTTCATAAAAGTTTGTATGGCATAATTTGATGGTAAAAACTGAGCCTTTACTTTTGCTACCATCCTATCCCAAGAGCTTATCTTGGACTTACCTTTTTTGACCCTATCTTATTCAAAAAAATTCCACCATGTGGTGGCTGGGCCCTTCAACTTTTTCTTTGCATATTTTACCCTCTTACTGTCCTCTATGTCTTCAAACTCAAAAAATTTATCTAAGGCATCAATCCAAGCCAAAACCTCTTCACTATCCATCTTACCTCTGTACATTGGCACTTCAAATTTTACTTTTGGAGTGTTGTCACCTTTTACTACCTTTAGCATCTTGATCATTCTCCTTTCTTCAGGATCTAATTCATCTTCATCATCCTAAATTGGAGGGTTTCCTTCTTTCCCTTCATCTTCTTTATCACTCTGGTCTTCATTCACCATTCCTCTTCTCTTGTTCTTCTCCATAACTGCTATCCTTGCTAAGGTGGCTTCTTGAGACTCTTTTTAGAGCCTTTCCTTCTACAACAACTACTCTTTCAACTCCTTTATCTCCTTTTCCATTGCACTAGTCTTTGGAGGCATCTTTATAGCCATGCCTCTTCACCTTCCAATCAAAAACTACAACTTTCTTCCACAAAGACCTAGTACCTTTGCTCTAATACCACTTGATGTAAGTAGGGGAGGTCCTGCAACACTTCCAACACAAAATCAATCAACAACAACAAATTTCAAATAAACAAATACTCAAAATCACCCAATCTCTTCAAATCCACTCTATTCCTTATAGCACTAGAAATCAATTCAATCGGGTAAATCTTCTTTATGGCCTTCTTCCAGAACAAAAATAGGACCAATTCAAGGACCCATTAGGACACTCTATAACATATCTCCATCACTCAATTGGTTTATTTGACACAATTCACTCAAATAAGGTTTCTAACGCCCACTAGGCCTTAAATTAGGCCACTTTAACAAAGAGACTTGCCTCCAAACTCTACCAAAATATCTGAAACCTTGGGGTAGTGCTCCTCACATGTCAAAACCCAAGAATCCACAATTATTTCTAAAAAATACACTCAACCAAGTTCCAAACTCGAAATCCCCCACTTATAGCCACAAATCTAGGGTTTTATTGGAAATCCCATTACCAATCTCCACACAACCTCACCAATACCTTAAAAAGTCTAAAAACATCTGCACAAGCTTAATCAAACCTGAAACAATGCTTCCCCAACACAATTTGGATTTTAGCATATCTAAACCTCACCATTTCAAGAGAAAATCACATTTTCCATCATTAGGGCATCATGCCCAACTCAATACCCGGTCTCCCTTGCACTCACAAAGCTTGTAACCACCAAAATCTACAAGAAGAATCCCATTCCACCTAGTTATAGTAATCATAGAAGGTGGAATGGGTTTTCAATTCATTATTTTAACCATAAACCCTTAGAACAGGGTAACCGATCAGTCATAGAAAGTCTAAGATAAAATACCTCAAGATCAATATAAATCACTCAAACCAAGTGAAAATACCAATTAACACATTCCTTCAAGTAATTCCACATATTTTAAAGCATAATACCCCTATATGAAATCGTACAAATCTGCACAAGAAGGGAAAATACAGAAAATCTAGTAAAAATAGTGCTACTTCAATTGTTATCGTTTTAGATCTTCAAAAAATCTCTCTTACAATGATTCCTTCCTCTTATTTATGATTTTTCCCTCTCAAATAAACTATCTAACTTCCTCCAACTACCTTTTGAAAAGGCTTGATAGTTGAACTTCCTTTTTTACAACTTTTTTCCAATTTTGCAACATTGCACAATTAACAACTTTTTCACATTTTTCTTTTTTTAAGATGACCTTCTAAACCCCTAGAAACCCAAATATGACTCAAATAGGACTAATTACAATATAAAATGGTCTCAAGACCTTGTTTTATGCAAAACTTACCAAAATATAAAGCCTAGACAACAACTTCAAAAATTGACAACCTTTCAATAATGGTGCCCCTACACAAAAATATCTCAAAAATTTGCCACTTTTTGGTACTTAGGGCTCTTAAGAGAAATTGTTGGCATAATGTAGTATAAAATGATCTAATGTGCTAGAGTGTGAAATATGACCTTTCCTAGCATAAAAGTACCCATTTAGACATGTTAGAACTGTTGGTTTGGCTACACGATGAATAAAATGAAAAGTATGGCTCTTGATAAGTTTTTACTAAACACATTTGAAGCTTTTTGCAAAATTTGAAAAATTGTTTCCATGATCAAGTGGATTAGAGATATGAAAAAATAAGAGAGGTGTTGGTAGTGGCATTGTTTTCTCATTGAGTTCAAAGGTGTGTAAGTCAAAGTGCAAAGATTGCTTGACATTGATATCAAGTTGGTATTCATATTTCATTGATGTTCATTGTTCATGACAAAGAACATGTTTATGTTCATGATATGAAATGTAGTTTTCAAGGTGAAAAATGATTTGACACTATTTCCTTTAACTACTTAAAAAACTTGTGAAAGGTGAAGTAGCATGATGGTGATCTCATTCTAAAGCTTTTTATTCTTGAAACTTCCATATATTCATAACCTAATAGCTAAAATCTTAAGTGATTCTAGGGTTTAAGTTTTGTGAAGAATATGAATATCAAGTCACAGTTGTCTGCATCAAAGGTTTTGATCTCATGGTTGAAGTTCTACATATGGTGAATATGAAGGAACATGATTTCACATTCATAGTCATTTGAATTTGGCTAGGGTTCTTTCATCGGTTGCAAACTTGTTCTAAAACCCTAAGTGAAGTTTATTTTGCAAAGTTTATAAAAAGCTTACTTTTTGTTATGATTGTTCAGTGACTTGGTATCACCAGTGGAAGTCACTTAAGTCAACATTTCAAGGGTTTTTTTACATTGGTAACTAGCTCCTTATCTAGTTCAAGCAGGTTAAGACTCTTATAAAGTTTTCTCAATAAAAATCAATGGCTCTAGTTTGAAGTTGGTTGAGGTGGCAGTGTTAAATCAAGGGCACTTTTTAAAACTTTCTTAATGGCTATTCCTCAAGGGTGTTATTTTGAAGGGAGTCAAAATGTCATCTATTGTTTTTGCAAAGCTTTCCATTTTTGAATGTGAAGAGGTATGAGCTTTTGTATTGGTTTGTCTACAAATATTTTGATAAGCCTCTTTGTTAGAAGACCAACATAAAATGAAGATAGACTAAACTTTTGTATGTATGCAAATTGGAATTTGATTAAGAACCTCCTATATCTAAGAAAATTGAATATGTAGATTATGATTGACAATAATTGCTATAAAAATAAGACTGACTGAGAACAATAAGTGACTAATTGACAATAATATGCTAATTGAGAACATTCTATGTATGGAAGGATTGAGAGCAGCAAATGATTGAAGAAAGAGAATTGTGTTTAAATCTTTGTAAAGTAGAACTAGATAAGAAGTGTCGGGAATTTGTGTGAGAAACGATCTCAGGTGTGTTTGGTTTGTGACAAGGTTATGTTTGAGCATAATGTTAATTGATACTCTTCAAAAAGAATGGTGTCTGCGGAAAATATTATCAAAATATTCAGTATTACATGATGATCATGTTGGACTCAAGCAACACTAAGAGGGGGGGGGTGAATCAGTGTTGTGTAATTTTTAACTTTATTAATCTATTATCTCAAGTGCCTCAAACATACAATCAAAAGAAAAATGCATGAACATAAAAAAATAAGCCACAACACCATAACACAAGGATTTTTATGTGGAAAACTTGTTAGGGGGAAAACCACAGTCAAGGTCAATCCACAATTTGAGTACTCAAAATATAAGTGTTTTAAAAAATGGGGAATGCACTTGCATTCAAGCACACTGCCTAGAGCTCACTGCTCAAAATTAGGAAGGCTCACTTCCTTACAAAAGATCTGGATTGCATCAAAAGGTTGAACTAAGAAGATAGCATCTACAAATGCCTTATTACAGTTCTGGTTAGCCTCATAGATCAGATTTTGGACCTTCTGTCTGATTTTCCACTTCGCTCTGCTTTGCCTCAATTCACTTCACAAAATCCTCTTTTGCACAAATGAAAATTGCTCAATTTCTCTTTTGATATTCTCACACACATCAACACATATCAAACTCTAACATATGCACACCAAAACGAATTAACCGATCTCATATTTATATCCACTATCAAGAATTCAATCGCTATAAGTCAGCTTGAATAGAATAGAAAATATCTTCCAGTTGTCAGCTCAAATCATGAACAAAATTTAATGTGCATTCATCAAAGTCAGCCATAGTACAGTTAGGACCCAAAACAAAATATCCAACACAAAAATACTTCAAAAAATTCTTCCTTAAACATCCACAACACCCAACATTCACTCAGTCGGCCTTTAAACATTGTTGAACAGAAAATAAAAAAAATGGGATTTCCTAGCTCATGCACCACTTGATGTGACAACACAAAACTTGGGAATAAGACATTTCGTATACCTAATGACCTTCCCTGATATCCAAAACCAAAACTAATAGACTAGTTATGCAAACCACTTGACATATTCAACTTTAGCTAGATACCATGTTCTTCACTCTATCTTTTGGTATAGTCAGATACTGCAGTGTGGACCGGATCAATGACTTAGGTTGCCATCAATGACAACACTAGAAGCCATATGCCAACAGATCAAAGTGTATAAGGTTTTTGGTTGAACAGTGTGGTAATTGATTTTTTTTTAAAAATAAAGGTGATGATTGTAGTTGAATTACTCATGAAGAGATATATGAATTGCAGTGGAAGAGATAGTGTTTTGTAGGTGCAAAAATAAAGGTTATTATATTGCAAACCTTGAGGAATGAATTGTAGAGAAACCTATTTGTGCAGTGGTTTGAAGTGAAACAAGGTAACCCCCTATATTATAATTTTTCTTGTATTGAATACTGGATTTGGTGCTTTAGCCACTGAAGTCGGTGCTTTAGTGTTTTAAAAGTTGGTGTTTCATAGGAGAGTTGCTACTCTCAATGGGTTGGTTCTCACTAAATGTAATCAGGATTGAAGATTGGTCAGTGAGACCTTAGAGATGGAGTGATAAGGAGTGGGTGCTCCTATTAGACTTGTTTTTCTAGTGAGGTAGGTGTTAGCGAGACATATTGTGAGATAGCCATTGAAGCTTGTTGTGTTGTCAGTGAGACACAATTTGTATTCAACAAAGTTTTGGCTAGTGAGGCCTAATAAAGCTTTTATTAAGAGTTGTTTTTTCACCCTTTTCAAGGTTTTTCCACTCATAAATTTGGTGTCTCTTTTATTTTGATGATGTGTTGTTTTGTATATGATTCAATACTTCAGGTTCTTATGTGATATTGTAAATTGCACATCTTAGTGTATTTCAGGAAAAATAGTATCTTTGGTTTATCAAGAAAGTTTAGTTTATGAGATTGATTTTAATTTGACCACGGATTCACCCCCCCTTCTTAGTGTTCCTATACTCCAACAAGAGGCTATTGTGGAGGGATCATACATGAATCTATACCTATAGACAATTTTTTTTCTAAGTGCCACAGTTTCTGAGAAATAGCTCATCAAAGTTTTCCACTTTTTGACACTTAGGGATCTTAAGAGAAAGTATCATCACAATGTAGTTTGGAACGATCTAGAATGATGGGGTGTAAAGAATGACCTTTCCTAGCATAAACCCACCCACCCAAATGTGTTGGAACTATCAGTTTAGCTGTAAAACAAACAAAACAAAAAGTATGGCCCTTGACAAGTTTTTACTAAACATATTTGACGCTTTTTGCAACATTTGAAAATTTGTCACCACGGTCAAGTGGATTAGAGATATGAAAAATTGAGGTTATTATGGAGAGACCCTGTTGGTGTAATTAATTATTTAATTACAATTTAGCATAAGTTTACTTAGGCATATTTTATTTCCTAGGTTAATTATAATCCTTATCTTGTTGAGCTGTCCTTTTTCTCAAGATAAGATTAGGGTTGTGCATGTCTTACTTTTTTGCATGATTGGCTTTTTGAAGGATTTTGTATTATTTGTAAAATAATTACATTCAATAATCATTATTCTAGTTTTTGCTTGCATGTATTTGCTCTAAAGGTTTACAAAACATCTCTTCTTTTTTGTTTTGAATATCTGTTGCATGTGATAGGTGATTGAATGCATGTGACTCTTGGGGACTGTGAATTTGGTTTTTCAACTTCTACATGGTATCAGAGCTCTAGACCTATGGTTGCCTGTTCATGATTTGAAGATATTTTCTCATAGCGTCTTTTTCTATGCAAGGGTTTCAAGCCAAACTACCTTTTTGTGGTTCTAGGGGTTGCCTAATTTTTTGGGCATTTTTCAATAAAACAGACCTTGCCATTGAGTCCGCAGCACCCAAAAACCCTATTTTCATATAAAATTTGTCCATTTTGGCCATAGTTGATCTTTGAGGCAAACAAAATTTTCCCCAAGGTCGTACGGCCCTAGGGCACACGGATCGAGGCAATTTTTTGCAAAAAAATTAAAAAAAAGGATTTTTATTTTTGCACAGCCAGTGTAAATTCAGGCCGCCACCCACCAACCACCCGACAGCCACTGCTGCACCATCGCACCACCACCACCCACTGTCGCCGCTCCGCAGCGCCGCCCAGGATAGTAAGCCCCCGCAGTATGTTCGGCCCACGCTAGGATCATATTATGGAATGGGAGCTAGCACTCAAGCCCCAGCCGCTTTACTAGCCCCTGCAATGGTCACATGCAGAACCGAGGGCTGAGAGAAAGAGGGCTTAGTTTTTTCCCCTGATTAGCATTAAAAGTGCCTTTTACAAGCCTTTTTTTCGTTTTCTCGTAACTTTTGCAAACAAAGGCCTTTTTTCAGAAACAAGATATTTTTGGAAAGATGGTTTGATGCTCTTTCTAGTGGTGGAGGTTTTATTTTTTTATTTTTTAGTTTTCATGCCTTTTTCACTTGTCAAATTCAGAAGTTCATGTTTTCACTCTAGGAGGCATAACTTTTGCGTCCTAACTCCATTTTGCAAAAAAAAATAGCTGTTGGAAAACTGGTTCAGTAATCTACACAGATCTAAAATATTTTTTTAGATATTTTTTACCAAGTATCTAATATTCTTATTTGATCTCATCCTTTAACTTTTCATTTATTTTCTTAGGAAGCGTGCAATCAGGCTATTTTTTTGAGATCAACGAGCATTTTTTATTTTATTTGAGAGTATATATTGTTGTTTTCTATCATGGATACACATAATATTGCACCCCTTATTCCATTCAACTATTTTGGTTGGAAAAAACAAATGGAGATTCATTTGAAACACAAAGGGTTGTATAGGGTAACCATGGGTACATAAATTGAACCTACAGGTGCTACTGAAAAGAGAAAATGGTTTAATAGGTGTGATGAAGCTTATGGTAAATTATGTTTGTCTCTTTCATTTGACCTTCTTTTTCATATTGAGTCTTGCACTACACCGAATGAGATATGGACTACTTTGGAGTCTTTGTTTGGGAAGCAGGATACTATGAGAGGGTTTTAATTAGAGAATGAGCTTATTGGCTTAAATCCTAGGGATTTTGACAGCATCTAGGATTTTTTCACCAAACTCAAGTCTCTTAGATTGTAGTTGTCATAGTGTGGTGTTCAGAAGGAAGACTCTCAGTTGATATTTCCCATTCTTTCTAAGCTTGGATGAGATTATTCAGTTTTTGTATCTACCTTTTATACCACTAGGGATGCACTTGGTATGAGATTCACTATGCCATCTCTTGATGACTTTGCTTCATCTCTCACTTGAGAGAAAGCTAAGTTAGCTAGCATGGGCATGGTGAAACCTTCTTCATCATCTCAGGCACTTGTTGCTTCACAGGAGCCTAGAGATTAGAAGGCTTCTATAGGAAAAGGAAAGAAATAGAAAAAAAAGGATTCCAAACCTCACGAGTAGTAAAAGGAGTCCTTAGATTCATCCTCCTCTTCTAAGGGGAAAACATCTAGGAAGGAGAAGGGTCCATGTGCATATTGCAAGAGGGAAGGACATGTAGAACATAATTGTTACAAGAAGGACATTAATAAGCTGAATCATCTTCTTTAGAAAAATCAGATTGATTTTCCTTCTATGATGTATGCATCATCTTCTTCCCCTCATTCTTCTTCTTCTTTAGAGCTTCATGACAGGGGCACAACTAGTTTACATACTTCATCAGATATGAAGAGACATGCTCTTTGTGCTTCTTCAGGTATTGGATCAAGGAGATGGCTTCTAGATTCAGGAGCATCTCATAATATGGCATCTTCATAGTCTATGTTCACTTCCTTTGAGCCTTGAATTATGTCTCCCATTTTGATGGGAAACAACACTTACATGAGTGTTACAAGGAAGGGGTCTATTAGTTTTGGGGACCACTCCTTTCAAGATGTTTTGTGTGTCCCTCACTTGACAAACAACCTTCTTTCCATCTATCAGATCACTCATGGAGGCACTGGGAGATTTGTGGAGTTCACACCTGATTCAGTTATCATCAGAGACTTGGAGAGTAGAGCAATTATTTCTACTGGGATAGTGGATCACTCATCTCAGTTGTATTCCTTTATCGATTTTTCTACTGATGGTGCTTTTATTCCTACAATTGTTCCTCACACTTCTAGTGTGCATCATCATTTAGAGGAGAGATTTGGCTTCTTGAACATTGGTGTTCTCACTTTGGATTTTGTTCTTGAGCCTTCCATTCCATCTCCTCCACCTCCTATTTCTATTGTTGTGGCTACCAATGTGGCTTCTTCTTTTTTAGTGCAATAGGATCCAGCTGATCATTCATCTTTGGAGGTTTCTATTCAGTCTTCACCTATTTTGACTTCTTCATTTATTGAGGTCACACCTGCTTCTGTGGAGACATCTTGGGCTATTCCTACTTCTCCTTTAGATATTGCATTCATTCAGCCTCTTCCCTCTGATTTCTTTCAGGAGATGTGGTTTCTTTAGACTTTTTGGAGCTACTTCATTTTGGGGGGGCTATGTGGCCTCTTTCTTCCTCTCTTATGGGGGGTTCATTTATGTATCTTTGTGATGGATGGTGTCCTTGGGAGGTCTTATGGAGTACTCCATCTTTCATCACTTAGTTAGTTTGCATTCTATTTTGGGGAGGAGTTTTGTTCCTATGTGGTTTTCTCCTTTACCTCGTTTGATTTAGTTTGCATTGCATTTGTAAATGGGTACTTGATCAGGCCTTGTTTCTGGGACTCATCTCTTGCATAATAATTTTCGTCTCCCTAAGTTTCACTTATGGGGGGTGTTGGTGTAATTAATTATTTAATTAAACTTTAGCATAAGTTTACTTAGGGATATTTTATTTCCTAGGTTAATTATAATCCTTATCTTGTTGAGTTGTCTTTTTTCTCATGATAAGATTAGGGTTGTGCATGTCTTTCTTTTTTGCATGATTTCATTTTTGAAGTCATTTGTATTATTTGTAAAACAATTACATTCAATAATCATTATTCTAGTTTTTGCTTGCACATATTTTCTCTAAGGGTTTACAGAACATCTCTTCTTTTTTGTTATGAATATCTATTGCATGCGATAGGTGATTCTTGGGGGCTGTGAAGTTGGTTTTTCAACTTCTACATACCCTACGTGACCCTATACCTTTAGATAAACTTTTTCTATGTGCCATAGTTTTTGAGAAACAACTCATCAAAGTTTGCCATATTTTGGCACTTAGGGCTCTTGAGAGAAAGTGTTGGCACAATGTACTTTGGAATGATTTGACATGCTAGGGTGTGAAACAAGACTTTTCCTAGAATAAAACCACTAACTCAAACATGTTGGAACTATTGATTTGGATACATGATGAACAAAAAAAAAAAGTATGGCTCTTGACAAGTTTTTACTAAATAGATCTAACATTTTTTGCAACATTTGAAAAATTATCACCATGATCAAGTGGATTGGAGATTTCAAAAATTGAGAAAGGTTATTATGGAGGGAACCTACATGACCCTATACCTTCAAATGAAATTTTTGTAGGTTCCATGATTTTTATGAAATAGTCTGCCAAAGTTTGCCATTTTTTGGCGCTTAGGGCTCTTAAGCGAAAGTGTCGACACAATGTAGCCTACAATGTTCAAGCAAGATGGGGTGTGAAAGAAGATCTTATCTACCATAAACCCACCCATATAGATGTTTTTTCATTGTTACTTTGGCCCCAGAACACACTAAATGCAAAGTTATTTTATCATAATAAATTCATGACATTCCTTATGAGTTTATGAAATTCCTAGTGAATTTATGACTTTAAACAATTCTAATAAATTTATGACAGTCCTAATGAACATATAACCATCACAATATTAAGTTATGGATGCCATAATGAATTTATGACTACACTAATGAACCTTAGTTGTCCTAATGAGCCTATGACTATCCTAATGAACCTTAGACCATTCTAATGAAGTTATGATAGTCCTGATGAACCTATAATTGTCACAATATCAATTTATGACTACCCTAATGAATTTATGGCTTCTCTAATGAACCTATGGTTGTCCTAATGAACCTATGACCATTCTAATGAAGTTATGACAGTCCTAATGAACCTATAATCATCACAGTATCAATTTATGAATTCCCTATTAAATTTATGATAATTCTAATGAATTTGTGACTTCTCTAATGAACCTATGGTTGTCCTAATGAACCTATGACTGTCCTAATGAACCTATGACCATTCTAGTGAATTTATGACAATATTAATGAACCTATAATCATCACAATATCAATTTATGACTTTCCTAGTGAATTTATAACAATCCTAATTAATTTATGACTTCTCTAATGAACCTATGGTTGTCCTAACGAACCTACAGTTGTCTTACTTATGAATATCCTAAGAACCTTATAAATTTATAAAAAAATTATTTAGTCTTTTTAATAAATCAAAAAGTACCCCCAACTCATGCATAAATCAATTAAGAATGATATTTTCTATCATGCTAAAGTTCACCAAACTAGACCTAAATGACACCCTTGATATTTCAAGCTCATTTTTATCATTCCCTTAGGCCTTAATGCATTTATAATTCATACCAAACATAAATGCATTGGGATATTGAATCATGAATGATTCAAATAGGAAAAAATGGTTACATAAATATCATGTCTTATTACCCCATGTGGATCACAATGAGTTAAGAAACTAGTTGCAACCTCAATTAACACATTAAGCGTACTTGCACACTATGATTAGATCAAGCACAACATATAACATCCAATGTGAATGCAAATCAAACAAGGAATATCCCTCTTCTAATCAAATTGTATGTCATCCAGCAATATTCTTTGAATTTAGCATTATAAGGTTAATACAAGATGTACAACTATACTAAATATCATGTATTATTACCCCACATGGATCACAATGAGTTTCAAAACTAGGAAAAACTAGAAAAAAATGGATAAAGGGGTAAAAGTAAAATTCCAAAGAGGGCTAAATTAAGGGATTTTTAGGTCCAAAGGGATGACCATGTTTGGGTGGTGAAATGATTGCAAGGAATGGTTTGGTATTAAAGTAAGCATAAAAATAGTAAAGAAGCCATTTGGGATGAATGGAGGATGGTTAAAAAAGGTTGAGGAGCAAGTTTCAAGCAATAAATGGATGGTAAAGAGGATATAGAAAGGATGGTAAAGAGGCTATAAAACATTTGTTTGATTGTTAATTCCTGTATAAGTTGGCTGGTATAAAGGATGATAAAGAGGCTATAAAACATGTGGATTAATCATGAAGAGGATGGAACATAGGCTAGAGTAACGATAATGGATGTATAAGATAATGTTTTAGAATTTATTGAAGTGTGCATCTATGACAATAAAGGATTGTGAGAAATTAGATGTTGGCATGAATTATGATTAAGATAAGGTTGTAGAATTTATTAGAGTATACATTTATGATAAAAAAGGATTGTGAGAAACTAGATGTAGGAATGAATGATTAATAAGATAAGGTTGTAGGCTTTAATGGAGTGTGCATTTATGACAATAAAGGACTATGAGAAACTAGATGTAGATATTTGGGATGAGTAGTCATAAGAATAGTTAGTTGAGTATTGAAGTTGTGTAAGGGAGGAGAAGGTTGAGTTTATATTCAAGGAATTGAGTGTGAGTATGAGAGTGGATAGGAGAAGCACAAGTACATGCATGCAATACAAGTAAGAAATACATCAAAATCAATACCCTCAAGGAGGTCCATATTTTATGATACATATTTTAATAACAAAAATAAAGTGATCAATAACATGAATTTAAAAATCTAATGTACATATTTAAAAATCAATATGACTTTACAAATCCAGTGTACATATTTACAAATCATCTTGACTTTAACATTTTTTTCATTTATAGTCAATCGAAGGAACCATCTAGGTCTGCTCTAATATTTATTGTGTCAAGTATTGCCTCATGTTCTAACTAATGAACCTTCCAAAAGTTCTTGTTCAATGGTCTACCCCCATATTTGATCAAATGAACATTAGATGCCACAAAAAGGTTTGACTAATGAATGATATTCTAATATGTGTCAAGTCCTCAAACAACTAGACATGAGACTTATTAATTGGGTACCTTCTAAGACATTTTCTAGTAACAACCACTAACCCTATAGGATATTTTATTTTTTCTTCCCTCTTCATTGTATTCATCTACAATAACTGCATAATTATGCCCTTTATTGATATGTGTATCCAATTAGATGAATTTAGTCAATATTACAAAAATACTACAAAGTAAAATAAAATTAGGAATTTATTAAAATATGCAAGTAGATATATTACCTAGTTGAACTATATTTGATACGTGATCAAAGTAAACTAATGATTCCATATATGTGCTTTGTAGTGCCTCTAGGAGTTGATACATCTCAAGTGGGCTTAGAATTCTTAAGCACCATTCATCAACCCACTCCTTTGAATCACACTCATTCCAAGCTTGATATGTATATAAAGAAAAAAAGTATACCATCTCCCACATATGAATACTCCATGAACATGCATTAGAGCTTCTAAAAGAGTGTAAATTAATTGATCTTATCAATGTAAAAAAAATTCATATTTTTAATGTTAGTATCATCTACCAACCAAAAAAATCTACAAACTATAGACTTACCTTCGTTACCTAGACCAATTGTAGCGTTACATGATTTAATGATAGATTTGGCATCTGTCATCTTTTCATTTCTTTGTACTTAAACTGTTCTCATGATAAGCATCTTTTGACATTGTAGAGAAAGGGGACCCATCACCCTTGGGACTCTAGGTCATGAAATAGTCCTAAGGAATGAGCTTCCCTAAACTACCTCACATTTTCTAAATAGCTTGAAAAGGACAAGTTACTAAGGCTAGAGAGGAAGGGGAAATAGCTTACCACTTTCCTTCTACTAAAACTAGATGTTCATAGGGTCAGAAGATCCAATTTTGGAGATTTTGCCTATTGACCAAACCACTCACTATCTGAGGATAGAAGTGTGGATCTCAAACTCCAATGTTGTATGCTTGTGTCCTAGAGACGTCTTGGTGTCTGTATAGATAGGGGTCTAGAAAACAAGAAAAATCCACAAAGAAACCTACTAATTTCCTAACTATGTGATATATTTATACTTTGATAGAGAATAAAAAAGGATAGAAACAAGGAATATGATAAAAGAAGACTAAGAAATAAACTATTGCAAAAATGACGAGGGTGAGAAAATGTGACTTTCTACCCATGAGTTGATTCTTCAAGTAGCTCCACTCAGAAACACTTGCACACATAGAAACGAGAAATATATTGGGGCTATTTTAGAGGACTGCCTCAGTCATTCCCTCATTTCGGTGTTCACACCTCCACAGACAACCAAATAGACACAAAGTATAGAAAATGATAAATAAAGTAGAAGAAAAGTAAAGAGCACAAACAAAAAATATGGTACTCAAGGAAAAGAGAAAACAACAATGAGAAATATCACCTTCACAACTACGAGCACTCAAGGAAAGTAGTGGAAGGAAGAAGCTTGAGAATATCCAATGGTGGTGTTTGTTGACATGGATGTTAGTCACACACCAATAGGTAGATAAATTCTCACAAAATTACCTTAGAACCTATCTTTCATGAAAGACTCCACTGGGAAAACCTAAATCTAAGGAAAACTTGGCTTGTTCCCAAGGATCATTTATGTCAAGTCTTGACATACTAGGTTTACTCAAGGTTCATTGTGATATTGTTGTTAAACATGAGGGCTAAACGGTTGTTAAGAATTTGGCTAGTATCATAGAGATATAAACATAATATCAGTCTATTCATTCAATAACTTCATGAAATTCACATAACTTGCATATATTCAAGTAGATTTAGCATTAAGCATTCAACAATTTCATGGAATTGAAATATTTGTAATAAAAATCCATGCATTTATCATTTTTGGGACATTTTTTGGAATATAAAACATCTATTCTAAAATAAAGTATAAAAAAATACTGAAAAGTAAAATTTCTCCCAAGTATTATCCACACATGCCTCAAGAAATAACCAAACTAGAGCAAACCATTTCATACATCACTAGATTTATGCATAGCTAGGGATAGAATGATACAAGAGTTTAAAGAAAGAGGGGATTATTTACCACTGGATAGTGTTAGTATTCACCCTTAAACGACACAACACATAGTATTGTCTAATAGGAACAAACAATCAGCTACGTAAGATTTCATATCAGGAAATAGATTTTAAATTGGATCTGATATTAGTTAACTTCTAATGAAATTTACATTTTTTAAGTTTAGAATGGAATAGAAAATAGGAAAAAGAACAGAACTTTAAATTTTTGGTTCTTCGACATCCACAAGCCTCTGAACTTAACTTAAATTTGAAACATCTCTTGACCTTTTCTAAGAACAAGACACTTGAGAAATTCAAAATACACATGGGATACAATCCAAGGGATGAATCGCAACATGACACGTGGAACATTACAACTGGCAAGAGAATTTATGCATAATTCCATAGATGTCAACTTTCTTCAACACTTTGAAACCTTTAGACTTATGTCTTTAAAATTCGATGAGGAAATCAAACCGGATCGAGTAGATCTATTAGAAAAAATGTAGGAACTTCCTTTGCTTGATACTCAGAGTGATTGGGTGGAACTAGTTATTCAAATCCACCTGTATTTTTGTTCCTACATTGAGGTTTGGGCTTGGACATAACACACCCGAAAGTAAATCACCCGGGAGCTAGGCACCCTCCTTCACTACATGCATAATACTAGGATTCTTGGTCTTTTAGTATTTGGTGTTTCTTCATGATGAAATTTGTTCTCACATGAGATTTTAGAGTGTGCCACCAAACTTGGTAATATCATTGAATCTACTTGCAACACAAGTTTTCTTAACCATCCATACTGAAACATAGTCCAACAACCTATTTCTCCTACACATGAAATTCCATATATCAATCCCATTGTAAAAATATTAACAAAACTCTCATTAAAATAAAACCATCAACAATAAATCAAAATTTTAAAATAATTCATAAATAACATGCTTTTAATGCATTCTCATTTAATTATCACTTTAGGCGAGCTATTGGACATTTTAGGCTTTCAGGAAAAAATAAACAACTAACTTTAGCACTTCAACACCAATGCATTTTTACTTGGTACCTGGTACTTGACATACTTCAACTTTTACCAGAAAAAAATTCACTCAGATCCTAGTTACCACCAAAACCTTCACAATTCTTGGACATCTATTCTTGAACCACAACAACTTACCAAACCTTGCATTAAATATTCCAACCAACACAGATTCCTGGTGCTCTCAAACCATGAATTATTTCAAAGACTTCTACTTTAACTTTCTCCTTGAGTGATCTTTTGCCAACCGGTGCCTACAATAAGCATTAAATTTTTTACTTGGGTCCCAAAGCCTTACATTCTTGGGGTGTGTTATGAGACCACACAAAAGTGTTTTTGTAATGAGAACATGGTGTAGGAATCAAAACCAATAGCTTGCAGCCAAGAATAAGTAGTGTAGAAGTAATGGAATGAGCTTAGAAGGTGAGAATGAGTGAATAGAATGAGAATTGATCAAGAGAGGGTCCAAGAGATTGAATTGATGTGAAAGAATGGATTTGAACAAACAAAAGGGAGGAAAAAGACCCATTTTTTTCATTCAAGGACGCAAGAGATGTTACACTTCACAACCAATGAGAACCGTAACATTCATAGAAATTCTAAAGGCATGAATCCTATAAAAATGACAATGTAGTGCACAAATGTCCACATGGCACACACGTGTCCTAATAGAGATTCCTCCATCGATGCAAAATGATGTTTCCAAGTGCAAGGAGTGAGGTGGTGGTAGTGAAATTACATCATCAAGTTTACATTTTCTAAGGTAGGGATGATGAAATGGGGGGTTTTCCTATGGGTGCAAATTCACCACATTACATTATTCCCCACTTTAGCAAGAATACATGTCAATGAAAATATGAGGTAAAGTAGAACGAGGTTGAAGAGAATATACCTTAACCATCAAGGAAGCAAATCTTCGATCTAGCACATCCGGACGTGTAGGAGGTAGCTCTACAAGTTTTCGATCCCATAGGGAAATATTGATGTGAAGGAGAAGAGATAGATGGCTCCATAGGTTCTTGATCCCGTAGAAGTTGAAAAATTCTCTATAGGTTCTTGGTCTTGTAAAATGAAGGAGCTTCAAAGGTTCTTGGTCATGCAAAGGGGGCACCATAGGTTCTCAATCCTACGGGGCTTGCATGAAAGGACTCCACAGGTGCTTGATCTTGAAGAGTTTGATGTGAAAGGCCCTTATAGGTGCTTAGTCCTAAAAGCCTGATGATAAAAGTGAGATTTATAGGGAGAAGACATAAGCACCACAAAATAACTAAGTAGATAGAGAGAGACAAACAAAGAAAAAGAAAATGAGAAACAAGCAAAGATGAAGAAATAAAGAGATAGGGGGATCTAAGAGTTTGGGATCAAATCAATTCATATATATAAATAGGTAGCACTTGGCGTATTAACAAAAGATCATCAATCCCCAAAGTTCCCATATCTTGAAGAAGAGAACATGAAGATAAAGTGAAAATAAAAAATTGGGTCAACATGGAAGGGAGGCCTAAATGCCCCCAACGCTATTCATCATCCCTAATTGTCAAAAATTAAAGTCACAACATATAGAAGAATGATGAAACATATAGAGGAAGTTCATGAAAAAAATTCTAGGCCTATATCCAAACACCTACAAGGGTAGCAAGGGTCCTCCAGGTATGATCACAAACACATAAATGCAAGCACTAGGGAAACACAACATACACAAATATAATCTACAAATAAAGAAGAGGTACCCCCTACTCCTCATCAACCAACATGTAATATTGCTTCTAATATAGATCATTAATATATAGGGAGGGATGATGGGATTGCAAGGGTGGGATAGCAAGGGAAGCACCATTTGACTCTCCTATAATAAGGACCAAGGAAGAAGTCCCTTCAAGGTCTTCTTCATTGAACTCTTGTGAGGTGAATGGCATTGATCTTCCAAGGATCATTGACAAAGATGGGACATAATCCACAGAGCTAAACATGCACTTACCTAAAGTTCCATGTGTTAACTGTGTAGGAGAAGGAGGTACTTGAGATCCATTGCTGACCTCATTGAAAGGGGAGTGAAAAACTCAAGGGATTTCAAGGCTACCTCCATCACAAGGATGGTGCAAGCCAAGGCAAAACTATCTCTCAAAGAAGGTAAGGCTGTCTTTCGACCACCACTCGAGGTGAGGTCATTCTATAGCTTACACTTCATCAGAGGATGTTGGATCCCCATGAAAGAAGTAGAGGTAGATGAGGGAGAAGATAGAGAAGTGATAGACACCACCAATGCGTTTGACATGTCTATGGGTTGAGCACATGGAGGATTGTCTAGAAGGGACATCAGAAGTGGAGGCTCCATAGAAGGGGTGATGAACACCTGCACCCATCAGGGGAGTCAAAAGAAGCACTAAGGTGAGTGGAACTGATGAAGAAATAGCAGAAAGAGGAGACACAATAGAAGGTGTCAGAATAGGAGCTACTAGCTCCCCTTTTTCCTTCTACAAGGTAGCCTTTCAAGTGGCTAGAGCCTTTCTCTTACACTTGCACTCACATGCAAGCTAGTTACATTAGCTCTATGAACTATAAGTTGCAGCCTGAGAAGGGATGTGAGGCTCTTATTCTACCATAGAAGTGTCCTCCATAATTTTTTTTGATGGAAGGGTAGCCTCTTAGACAAGAGTAGGACCAAGAAGTGCAAGAGAAGAAAAAACAATAGGTGGAGAAGTAGACACAAGTGCCTCAGCAGTGGGCCTCTTCCCTTTCACTACTAGAGGGACAGGAGGAAGAACGATTGGAGGTCGTGGAGGTTGAGGTATGAGGGAAACTCCAAAAGGACCCTCCTTGTCATAAATAACAAGTCTAGGAACTTTGGGAAAGATGAGAAGTTCAAACACCTAACACTTATCTTTTCACCAAGCAAGAACCATAAAGCTCCCCATATGAGGCATGGGAGCAGGAGACAAGGATTCCATAGTAGGGTGAGAAGCAGAAGTGAATGGAGCAAAGGATATAGAAGAGGAAGGCCCATGGTTGTGAGCAAGCTTCCCCTTCCCATTTTGCTAAGAGGAGGAGGGATCTTGTTGTTGTGCAATCATAGAACCTTTTATTGAAATGGTGTAGGGAGAGACTGGATAGGTCACTTTTGGAGTTGTGCCCCTAGTCTTATACTTGACATAGGCACGATATAGCAAGTGTGTCCTTACAGGGAGTGGTTCGACAAGAGTGGGCCAAAAATGGTCTAATGAGAAGCCCCCACATGACACCAGTGGTTTATAACTAGTGTCATGTTAAACATGCATAGAGCCCTCATGAAAGAACTTGAGACATTTGTGAATCATCGAATCAATGCCATTCATGGAAATCAACCACAAGATACCCAATTTCACCCTGAACAAGTCTGACTTCATAATTATAACAAAAGAGGTATCTACGACCTTGGGACCCACCTAGAATGAAATGGTAATAGAACCAAGAGGAGGGACTGAGAGTCCATTGTGTCTGTACAGTTTCCTTCAATTCTTTATATTCCTCCCTATGCAAAAAATTAATAAATAGAATTTCTTTTTTTGTAACATTCACTCAGCTCACGGGGTTGACTAGGACACCATCCACAATATTTCCATTAATAAAAGTGAGAATGTATAAGGGAGAAGGCTCTTTGTTCATGGGTAAATCATGTGAGGTAAAATTTATGTCTAGTGATCCACTTGCAGATTGGGTAGAGGAAATACATGTGAATGAGGCCATATTGACATACACAGGTGAAAGAAAACCAATGGACATAAAATATTGAGAGATTTGTTAGTGACCTATCTAAATTCCATTCCTAAATGTCTAAGATCCCTTCTAACTACACAACTAGGAGTCATAGATTGGGTTGCAAGGTTGCATGCCATGCAACACACAAATTTACAACATGCCTAGGATACAAGAGAAGCTTCCTCAATACTAGAAAAATGAAATAAAAATAGTTCACATTGGGTTCACCAGAATGTAGAGAAGGGGGACTTGTCACCCTCAAGACTCTAGGTCATGAAAGAGTCCTAAAGAATAGGTTTCCCTAAACTACCTTGGGTTTGCTAAATAGTTTGAAAAGAAGGTACTAAGGCTGAAAAAGGGAGGGCAAATAGCTTATCGCTTTCCTTCTAATAAAACTATATGTTCATAGGGTTAGAAGATCTAGTTTCAAAGGTTCAACTTACTACCTAGACAACTCATTGTTTGAGGATGATAGGGTGGATCGTGGACTCTAGCACGACACACTGGTGTCTTAGGCACATGTTGGCATCCATATAGAAAGGGGTCCAAAAAAAAAAGAAAAAACCATAGAGAAACCTACTAACTTCCTAACTATGTGATATTTATAATTTGAAAGAGAATAAAAGGGACAAAAATAATGAATATGATAAAAGAAGACTAAGAAATAAACTATTGCAAAAATTATGAGGGTGAGAAAACATACCATTTTACCCATGAGTTGATTCTTTAAGTAGCTCCACTCAAAAACACCTACACACATGGAAATGATAAAAATGTTAGGGTTGTTTTAGAGGAATTCCTTAGTTAGTCCCTCATTTTAGTGTTCCCACCTCCATGGACAACCAAATAGCCACAAATTATAAAAGGTGATAAAGAAAGTTGAATCAAAGTAAAGAGAAAAAACAAATAGTATGGTACTCAAGAAACAAGATGATGTAAACAGAAAACAACAATGAGCAATATCACATTTGTAGCTACAAGAACTCAAGGAAAGTAGTGGAAGGAAGAAGCCTGAGAATCTCCAATGTTTGTGTTGTTGCAATGATAATGTGGTGTAGGAATCAAAATCAACAGCTTGTCACCAAGGAAAAGTAGTGTAGAAGCTATGGAATGAACTTAGAAGGTGAGAATGAGTGAATAGAATGAGAATTGAACAAGAGAGAGTCCAAGAGAGTGAATGGATGTGAAAGAATGTATTTGAACTAGAAAAAGGGAGGTAAAAGACCTATTTTTCATTGGTCAAGGATGCAAGAGATGTTACACTTTGTGACCAATGAGAAACATAATGTTCCTACGGATTCCAAAGGAAAGAATCCTATAAGGAAGGTATCGCGGTGCACGGATATCTATGCAACACATGTGCATCCCTGATAGAGATTCCTCCACTAACACAAAATGACATGATTAGATTGAAGGAGTGTGGTGCTGGTGGTGAAATTGCATCATCAGGTTTACATTTTCTAAGGTAGGGGTGATGAAATGGGGAATTTTCCTAGGGATACAAATTTTCTCCATTATAAATACAAGCTCCTACACCATCATGCTCCCCCTTTCCATGCCTAGCCTCACAAAAATTCCACATATGTTGAACACCTGTAATCTTATTCATCCTACTCAACTAATAAAACATTTGCAAGTGCTTGAATTGTGATGCATAATTATCTAACTATATGATATGCTGACAGAATGATATGCCTCTTCTAGTCAAATCATGATAGAACATCTAAAAGCAACCTTACATGAACTTTATAGAATGTGTGTGATCATCACTGATATAAAAATGTTACTCCCTTAAGATATTTTTGTTATCCTCTATACTATCACCTACATAAATGATTTCTATATGCACAAATATAGCAACATGTGTGGAGTTGTAATACTACGATTGCACCTCATTTTGTGGTTGTAGAGTGTAGTTATTTATGAATTTGACAACTTAAAAAATTGTATCAAGTGGAATGTGTCCTTGCATAACTTGAATTGCAAGTCCAACCATCGAGCTCTATGGGTATGCCTTGCATATTCAAACACTATAGTCTCTCGAAAAATAGACATAAACTGACACAATGGAATCTTTTCATTGATTAAATAACACCTTTTTTCTTCTTTTCCATGTTTTGTATTGTAAACCACTATCTTATATTTTCCAAATTATACTAGTTCATTTCTAATTCCATGTGTACTTTCCATATGTTCACAAATTAGAAAATATTGTAAGCCACCACAATGATCACATGTGTCATCCAAGCATAATTTCTTGTAGAATAATTGACCATCCACTCTTTCACTTAAAATGCTCAATATGAAATCTCTTGAAGATGTAGGTGGAGCATATATATTACACTAGTAAAAAATTATTAGTATGAAAATCTAAACATATGCATCAATAAACATCATAACGATTAGAAAATTGAATATATACTCTACAACAAGTAGTGTGTATGTGATTTATTTTGACATAAACAGGCTTTAACATTTCAAAAAAGATTTTTACAAATTTTAACTTGAGGATACGTCTCTAGAAATTTAGCAAAAAATATGTTTGAGTCATATCCAAAAAATGCTTTAGATGTGACTCATAGTTTTGACTACCAATTCTCCTTCTTACAACATATCTTTGATTGGGATATACCCTTGTGTTATTCTTCCAAAATTCTTCAATTAGTGATATCAAGGCTTCAACAATTGGTTTATCTTTTTGTGGCAGTCTACTGAAGAATGCTCATAATTCATTGTTATTTGGGTTCTCACTTTTTGATGCCTTTCAATAGCTCTCATTAAAGTTTTTCTATTTATTCTCAATAGTTGACTTTTCTTTCTAATGAGATGAGCTTTCTTGGTTTGATTGCTTACTATTGTTAATTTAATTATATGTTGTGTGACATTACTATCTTTGATGCATGAGGTGGAACCCACACTCTCATATGCACTCATTAGATTCTTGACAATAGATTTATCACTTGAAGCTCCCAATGTTCTTAGCCCAGGAATCTTCATAATGGACCTAAATTTTAGATTTCTCATCATTTAAACAAATAGTTAACATCTTCCAGTTTCATTTAATTTTTCAAAAAAAAAATCTCCAAATCTTATTAGCATATCTTCTATAAGTACAATTGAGAATCTTATTAACCATTGAATGAAAATTATTTTCATCAATATCAATCAAAATATTAGGCTTTCCACACAAAAATTTATAGGAGGTGTTCTCAAAGGTAAAGTTTCCTAAACATTAGGAATTTCATCAATATTTAAATGAGATGGGATAGATGGTGTACCTTCAATCGGAGATGAAAAATATGTATCTTGAAGTTGAGATGGGAAAGATGGTGTACCTCCATCTTCACATGTGAGTGATGTTGTACTTTCAAGTTGATATGTGGTAGATGGTGTGCCTCCATCTTGACTTTCAGTAGATGATGTTACGAGCCAAATATGGGATTCAAATTTCACATTACATAGAGGTTTTACATTTGTTTCCTTTGTGCTACCAATTCTATATCTCTCTTACATAGAGTGGATGGCTCATGCTCCTCTTGAATTGGCATGTCTTCTTCTATGGTGTTTAATTTCCTACTTTTATGAATTTACCTCATTCCTTTTCTTTTCTTTCCATTCTTATCTTCACATTCATTTGTTGTTAGATTGTTTGATTGTTTCCTCAACATGATGAAGAATTTTAGCAGTATCATGAAAAAGAGGTAAATGTTAGTTTTATCATGGTACTATAGAGTAAATCAATCTCTTACATAAATCTAAATGTAATCATAAAATTAGGATGTACAATATCATACACAAATGTGAAAGTAATCATATAATTAGGATGTACAATTTCATACACTACCATAAGGAATGACCATGGTAGGAGGTTTGGGTAGTCACAAATGCTATTTTAGAAGTTGGATGAAGTCATTAAAGTCATCTAGGATCATGGAGAATAAGATGATAGTGACAGGATCTATGTTGAAATATGATATACAAAGGGAAGAGAAATTCAAGGGAACATGTATAAAGACCTCTACAAGTACCATGAAAAGTTCATTAAACTCAAAAGTGCGGTCCAATATATGATAGTCGAAAGAGGAAATCCAATATATGACAGTCTTGAAAGTAGTTAATGAAAATTTCCTTAAAAGAGTTGCAAGTATGATACTAAGTTTTTTTGTAAAATGTATTCCCCAACCACTAAGAGGATAAACAATGAATATGCATAAGGTGTGGATGCCCATTCGAGGGAAAGTATGGTTATGGAGCCTCAATGGGATTTGGATAGGAGAAATATGGCTTAGGGGGTAAAAATAGGTGATGGGTGGTAGGAAAACCTCAGGTGTGGGAAACATTTGCGCATTTATAGTATCATTTTATGACGTTTATGATGGGGTATATTTCATGTTTATTATTTTAATAGGGTGATATTAGTGCATGGGAATGTGCGAATGGAACAAGCACAATCCTTCATTGTGCATGTGCAAGTTTAATTAATAATGCATGAAATCTAAGTGTAATAATTAAGTGATCAAGGTAGAAGGTTTACCCTAGCATGGGAAAATCTAAATGGTGGTGTGGTCAAAAACACCTATGTAGGTACATAAGGCTTAATATAGGTTAGGTAATAGATCCCTAGTGGTGATGTAGGTATAGGAATGTGATGTCAAGATAATGAATAAGTGGGAGTGCATGCTTTCCCATAAATTTTAAAAGGATATATGAAATAATATCATAAGAGATGAGTGGGAAGGATAAGTTTCCCTCACTAAAATATGTGTGGCTCTAAAATAAAGATAAGGCATGAACCATGAACCATAGACATGACCAAAATTGTGTAAAGAGAAATTTCAAGGATAATTCTAGAAGATCAAACTCATAATGCATGAACCATAGACCATCTTAGAATTGGTTTTGTCCGCAGGAGGTAGGGAACTGTAGGCAAGGGGAAAATAACACATGAAATCTAATTTTTTTTGTAGAATGGATTCCCCAAACACTAAGAGGATAAATGATGAATATATATAAGGTTTGGATTCCTATTCAAGAGGGAAAGTATGGTCATGGAGCCTAGATGGGATTTTTATAGGACAAATAGGGCTTAATGGAAAAAAATGGGTGATGGGTGGTAGGAAAATATTAGGTGTGGGAAACATTTGTGCATTTATAGTATCAGTTTAGGGTATTAATGATGGGGAATATTTTATGTTTAAATAGGATGAGATTGGTGCATGAGAATGTGTAAATGAAACAAGCACAATCCTAAATTGTACATGTGCAAGTTTAATTAATAATACATGAAATCTAAGTGTAATAATTAAGTGTAACACAATAATACATGGAAACCACATATGGGTTAAACATGAATATCATTTTTACCCTATCATGGGAAAATTTAAATGGTGTAGTAAAAGACACCTATGAAAGTACATAAGGCTATAATATAGGTTCATGCTCCATTGGTAGAGGTGAGGCAATAGGTCCCTAGTGGTGATGTAGGTCTAGGAAAGTGATGTTAACATGCTGATGAAGAGGAATTGCATGCTTTCCCCCAAATGTGAAAATAATATATGTAATGATATCATAAGAGATGAGTGGGAAGGATGAGTTTCGATAAATAAAATAGGTTGATCATCATGTCATTATCGATGGTGTCTATTGATTGGAAGTGTTGATAGGATCCTCATCTAAGAATTGCATTCATGATGTTAAGTTAAAGGTTGCAATGATAGATTGGGTTGTCATGATCTTCATACATCATACTACAGAGTTCACTTGCTTCATTTGTTGCTTCCTGGTTTAGAAGAGTTGTTGCTTTATGATTAAGGAGTTCATAGAGTTCATGACATGTTTATGTGTCATGTGTTCATATAAGAGGAAGACCTTGCTTGTCATAGAGTATTGATAATATTTAACCATTGCAGATTGTAGACGCAATAGGTTGAAACTTGATCACCTTGTATTTGGTCTTTTCAAATTTATTTCATAGGTGCATGTGATGACAAAGGGTGATGCAAAGGAACTTTTCCATTGAAAGGGAATTTCCCGTTTTATTTTCAAATTGGTGTTGATGACAAGGTATCTCATCTTGACTATTAATAAGGATATTGGTTGATGCAAAGGTTGCATAGTGCAAAGTATTTGTTATTGTTTATGTTTTCCTCAAGATATCTCATGTTGTTCCAAGCATTCAAGGCATTCAATACATTGGTACTCAAGTACTCAAAGCATAGTATTAGAGCATAGTATTCAAGGAAAATTTTCAAGGTATCAGAGTTTCAAAGATTCAAAAAGCATTAGTGCATCAGGGTATCAATTGTTTAAATTTTAGAACATGATAAAGGGCTTGATGTACTTCATGGCAATGACAAAGGTACATGATTTTTCACTTTATGGCTTATATTTTTATTCATATTAAAGGTACTATACTCTACATTAGAATTACATGGTGGCTAGCTGAGATCACAGGCCATTTTTCATGTTTTCTATCCTTTGAGGTTTTTGAAAATGGTTAGGGTTTCTTCATTGTTTGTAAGTTTACTCAAAAACCCTAAAACTAAGGTTAGTAGAGTTATTTTTGTTTTGTTTGTGTGTTGATGAGTTCTCTAAGGTTAAAATTCACTTAAGTGACTTATCAAGGGTTTTAGTTACACTTTCTATCAACCCCTACAACTAGGGTCTACCGGTTCTACAAGTCAAATCTCCTAGCATGCCGTCTAAAAGAAAATAAATAGCTAATGTTTAATTGATTTTTGGTAGGTGATAGAGGATCTATGGTCTTTGTCCAAAGATGAGAATGGTTATTTCTCCAAGTTTCTATTTTTGATAGAGATTTGAAGTGTCACATCTCTTGATTTTTTATGATGCATAGTTTTGTAAACCATTTTTTGTAATGATGGAAGAAGAAAATTTGTGCAAAGGGTACTGAGAAATTTGATGTATGAAAGGAGTGAGAGCCTTAATTGAATATGATCTTTAATAGAATCAATTAAAAAATGTATTGAAGTTAACGTATGATTAATTTGGATGTTGTTGAAGATGAATGGTCAAGGTTAGGTTTTTGTCTTTGAACATTGAATTAATCTTGGTGTAATGGGTATTCAAGACTGATATATTCAGTGAGTAGAATATACAATAAAAACAAAAGAAGAAAAAAACTTGAATAAACTACATGTATGGTGCATTTATGTGACTGTGACTTAAATATGACCTTGGTTTTTGAAAGGGTATTAAGGTTGTGATTTGGATAACATGAAATGTAATTGAAGATGGTGTTACCATGAATCTATTAGGTTAATATTGAAAGAGATAGTAAAAAGGAGATTAAGTGGATTAACAAAGTGATGGAAATCAGGAAATATGTTTTTCATTACACAAACTAATGGAAATATTTGGTGACTAAATATGATTTAGAGTAAGAGATTTGTATGAGATATAATATCATATTTTTATGAAGACTATGCATAGTGATAAAATAACAGATTGTAAGAAGTGTATATGATGCCTTCAATAATCATGAAGTGTTCTCTTGGTACCGATTAGTGTGATCAAAGTGAGTTTGCAGATTGTTGGTATTTTGAGACAAGGTAAAGTTTTGTTTGAGAAGATAATGGTAGAGCAGGTGCAAAATATTTTTCTTTCTTTTATAGTGGGACATGGTATTAAATTTATCAATGCATGAAGATAGTATGTGAAATTGCGAATTTGTGTTCTTTATCAAACTGGTGTTAAAAGGTTGAGATAAGTGAAGAAAAACTTTGATGAAATTTTTTCTTGAGTAGTGGTTTGAAGTGAAACAAAGAAACTCTCTATAGTTTTTTTTTTTGTATCTCTTCTTTCATTGGAGATTGGTCAGTGAGACCTTGGAGTTGGAGTGATAAGGAGTGGGTGCTCCTATTAGTTTTTTTTTTCTAGTGAGATGGATATTAGTGAGACATATTGTGAGATGGCCAGTGAAGATTGTATGTGATCAGTGAGATCCAAGCCAGTGAGGCTTGTTGTGTTGTTGCTGAGACATACAATTTGTATACAACAAGGTGTTGGCTAATATGGCCTAATAAAACTTTTATTGAGAGCTATTTTCACCCTTTTAGGGTTTTTCCACTCATAAATATTGTGTCTCATCTTTCCTTGGTGGCGTGTTGTTTTGTGATTCACATGTGATTTTGTGACTTGCACATCTTTGTGTTTTCTCATGAAATATAATATATAAAGTTTTCAAAAATTTAGTTTATGTGATTGTTTTTATTGGATCACTGATTCACCCCCCCTCTCAGTGATCCTTAGTATTCCTACAATTGGTATCAAAGCAACAAGTTCCATGGAGAAGTATAATAGACTTGGGTAGATTCTAGAGGTGGAATACTATGGGCAAGAGTTATAGAAATAAAGTTTCTAGAAAGGAGAAAGATCTGCATCAAAAGAAAGAGAAGTCTATTACAAAAGTTGAATATGTTTCTAATACTCTTGGCTCTAAAAAATGCCACTCAAGAATATCTGATGCAAAAAGAGATGAGTTATAGTTCATGGAGGTTGCAAATGAGTCATGTGATGAAAATGATGAAGAGGAAGCACAAGTTTATCTTGAAGATGGATTGATTGTTTCCTTAGATGAATTGAAGAGAGAGAAGAGAAAAATAACTAAAGATGAAGTACAAAGAATCTAATCAACTTGTTGAGGAACTAAAGAAGAAGTGTGTAGAGTCTAATCAAGTTATTGAGAAACTAAATTTGCAATTAGAAGAGTCTAAAAAACTTGAAGTCACTTGCATGAAGTTACAAACCAAAGTAAAAGATTCTCAAAAGTTAGAGGCTGAAATGTTGTCCCTAAAGGAGAAATTAGAAAAGGTAAATTAGGATTTGAAAAGAAGTCTACAAAATGAGCAGAGCACTGAGTTGTTTGAGAAAATGTTGTTAAGCCACAGATCTCTATCAAACTAATTTGGAATAGGATATAAAGGATAAATGAGTAACAAAGATGCTATAGTGTTAAAGAAGCCAATGAAAAATTGACAAGCCTATCTAAAGGAGTAGCATATGAATAAGGAGAATCGAATTTCAATTCCAAAAATCCTATAGATAAAAATACTTATGAAGATGGATATAGAAGAGTTTATGATCCCAAACAAAATCTGAGAAGGTCATCAGTAAGAAAAATCAAGTATTATTATTCTTATTTCCATCATTACTATTATTCTTGTAATGATTATGGACATAAAGTAATTGATTGTAGGAGTCAATCTGCATTTCATAGAAATATGAATGTGGTTTTTTATAAATGTACCTTGGAAAATATTGGAAAAGGAAATGACTGAAAGAAGATGAATAATCAAAGCTTGTGCATACTACATTGTAAGTAACATGTTTCAGTTTATAAAGGGAAGTATGAGGTGAGGGATAGATGTTTATAGTTTTATCATACAAACCCCATATTCAATAGTAGAGAGGTTTCATCAAAAAATAAATTAAAGGAGTGCTTCATTACAAGTTTATTTTTTATCATTCAAGATGAAAATGGAGTGTGCACAATGAAGTATCTTCCATATTGCTTATTTGCATGATTCACTAGTATTGCACAATAATAGTACATTAATAATCACAAGTTTATGGTATTTGTTTCATGTTGTTGTGGTCCTAAGTTTCCAACTCATCTAAAGACAATAAATTTTTTCTTTTTGTCTTATGGATAGTGTGGATTATACCTTTTTGTTGTTTGAGCCAGTGCTATCCATGATGTTGCTTCAAAGTGAATACTTGTTGATACATTGATGTCAAAGTTGATAGAGTATGGGTGGTTCATGCTTGGTACTATGGTATTTCATACATGATTCAATGTGTTTCATGCCTCTTTCAAGATCTTTTATGCTTCCTCCAAGTTGTGGGATAGTGGTTTTATCTTATACAATTGATAGTCTATAGGAGATGCTAAGTAATGATAGTATTTACTACTTGGTAGCAACTTGATAGTCGGTAACCAAAGTGTTAGAGTAACAAGTTATCTTAGTTAATTAATTACATCATATTGGTTAATTAATTAAGTCACTTATCACTTTAGTTACTTAAACTAAAATTAGGCACATTAATAATTAATTATTAAGTGTGCACACTAGGGTTTCCTTTAGGGTTATGCATACATTACTTTTATAAAGCATATCATCTCAAGTAATTTATGAATTCCTAAATAATATTATTTGCACATTTTCATGCAAAGCTCTTGACTTTTTCCTATTTTTCTCTTCTATGAAAGGTTTTTTTGGTTTGTATGTCTGATCTTGGTTTCTAACATGGTATCAGAGCCTTGATATGTAGCCTCTTCTTAGATTTTGGTGAAAATCATTGCAAAGTACATTTAGGGTTCCTCAAGGGATATGACCTTAAGCATTTTTTTGGGTGCATTCTGGAGAAAAACGGACACCACCATTGCGTTCGTAGTGCCCAAAAACCCTTAGATCACCTGTTGTTTTGTTCAAATCCGAGCAGTTGCGATGAGAGGCAATTTTTTTTAAGGGCATGCAGATCTGTACATATTTGGGCCCTATCTATCTCGATTTTTGTGCAGGTGTATGGTACAAGTTCTCTAGATTTTTCAAAATTTTCCATAGATTAAAAAAAATCAAGGGTTTTTCAAATTATTTTTATCCTGCAAAATAAAAAATATATATATTAGTTTTTTTTTGAAAAATCAAATCAAAAAAACTGATCAAAAAAATTATATAAAAAAGGGAAAGCAGGTTTTATTAACTTGCGCATGGTACAAACCTACATAGGCCTTCTGCAGGTTGTATTGCCACTACATAAGTCGTGGGGTCCACCGGCCATCAGCCCTTTACAAACCTAGTGGCTCCTTTCTTGAACACTAGTGCCCTCTTTGACTTCACCAGTGAATCCAAGGAGAATATCCTCCTAAAAATTTTGATCACCGCCCACAACAATTCTGGCAATCTGCAAATTTTCTGGTGAATGACATCTTTTTCTGATGACATCTTGCATGGCAGTCAATTTTTTTCGGTAGGGGGGCACTTTTTTGCTATGACGGCTAGATGGCCATAAAATTTATGCTCATGAATTGATGACTTCAGCATGATGTTAGTGGCCATATGGCCCTCTTTGCCCCCTCCTAACCCTGATTTTCCTTCAAGGAGTAGTTTTTTTCTTTTTGGCATAACTTGGGCATACGGTATCAAAATCAGGCAAACAAGATATCGCCGGAAAGCTGGTTCTGAGTACTATCCTGTGGTACAATTTGTTTTTTAGTGATTTTTTGTTTAGCTACATTTATTTCTGTTTGAAGTCAGATGTTCATTTATGGCTTTTGAGTTCATAACTTTTTGCCACGATCTCCAATTTTCACTATCTTTGTGGCATTGGAAAGGTATTGAGGAGCTCTATGTTGTTGTCCATGTACTTTTTTCTATATCTATCCTAGGTTGATCATTATTCCAGATTTTTCCTGACAGGTGTTTTGGAGATTACTTGGATGTTTTGGCAGTTCGAAGGGTGAAACTTGAATCTTTGCACTTCATTTCAATATCACATCATTCAATAATTTACTGTTGCTTCATAGATTCCAGGGTTGTTCCCATTTGTGAGTTTTCCAGTGTTCCATGGCATCAGGTCTGATGTTGCTTTATCATGAGTCCCTGAGTCAATCAGTGACTCTCATCTGGTTTTAGTAGTAAACAAAAGTATCTTTCCTTGCTTGTTGGATTCAGGTTCCAGTGTTACTCCACAGTGTTCTTCCAGTGCTTCTTTGCATCATGTCATCTCATTGTAGGGGGGTTTTGTCCCATTAGGTTTTTCTTCTCTACCTCATTCATTGCATTTGTACATGGGTACCTGATCAAGCCTTGTTGTTAGGACCCATCTTTGCTTTCATGCATCTTTTCCTTAGTGTTTTAGCTACTTCCTAAGTTCATCTTAAGGGGGGGGGGTGCAAGAGTAATAAGTTATCTCACTTAATTAATTAAGTCACTTATCACTTTAGTTACTTAAGATAAACTTAGGCACATTAATAATTAATTATTTATTAATTATTAAGTGTGCACACTAGGGTTTCATTTAGGGTTATGCATGCATTGCTTTTATAAAGAAAATCATCTCATGTAATTTATGAATTTCTGAATAATATTATTTGCACATCTTCATGCAAAGCTCTTTCTTTTTTCTTATTTTTCTCTTATGTGGAAGGTTTTTCTAGTTTGCATATCTGATCTTGGTTTCTAACACAAAGTTCTCTTTGGACTTGCTTAAGTATCTTGGTTATTGTATAGTGGTATTTGTTGGCCTCCTACAATGATTTAATAACTAATCCCTTACAACCATGATTTAGAGATTGGACATCTAACCTGAATAGCTATTTCAATCATCATTAAGGTGTATTTAACTTGTCAACCCAGGGACGTGAACTTGAAATGGGCCAGCACAGTATGTGCACTAGGAACTCAAATTAGCCATTTCACTCTATAGTTAAGGAACACACAATGCTGAAAGTAAATTGCTTAGAAGGGAATACCATAAATACCAATCATAAATCAAAAACTACATCAAACTAAAATGCATAATAGGAATAAAAATTTGAGCAAGAAACAAGGCACTTACTCTATCTGCTTTAGATATAGGAACAGTCACAGAATGGAATTCTAGTGGCTGCAGGAATAGTCGGTGCCAAATTTATAACTAATTACTAAACAGTAAGTAATACTAAACTAATACTAAACTAAGATAGATTACTCACCAAGTGGGCCCCCTTGGATAAGTATCCTCTAAAACTAATGAGAACTCAAATGCTCAAACTCAAAACTTTATTTTATTCACTGTAAATCATGAGTACAAAAGGGTAATGTATCTATATTACTGAAAACTAGAGAGTGCAAGTACAATATCAAATCTTGCAACCTCCTGAGGAAGGAGCATCAGATATTATTTATACTATCAACTAAACAAGGTAGTCAACTCCATGATTGGGAGGACGCCATTTAGGGAAAATAGAGAAAGTAGAGTGATGGAGGTTACACGTGCATGGAATCTAGTTAGACATGTAGTTCCAAACACAGATTTAGCACAACAGTAATTCATGTGCATGCTCAATCATTAAAGTCCACTACAAGGTGGTTACATTTGGTTGCATGAGGAATCTTCTTTCGTCGACCTCATTTGACCTTGAGCAATTCCTTTGCTAGATGTTATGGTGCATGCCCAACTAGCGGTGTCTTCCTCAACTTAGAATATTAAATATACATGGAAAATTCAATACGCACAATAACTGCACATCTATAACCACCTTAAGGAACATTCATTAACCACATGCAAAATCAATATAAATAATCCACATAATATGCCAATGTCATTAAAACTTGCAGAGATAGGATTTAAGCCCAATGTCTATGGTTTGAGGGAAACATTATGAAAATATCAACATTTAACATCAAATTCCATGACAAATTCTAGTGAATAAACTATAGATTCTACCCGAAATTGGACCAAAAACTAGACTCATCACTCCCCCCAACCTAACATTTTTTTGGTCCTATAGTAGGGGAAGGGTTGTTATTTTGTTTGGTCAAGGCTCTAAAATTTGCAATTGATAGCTATCCAACATTAGTGGTTGTTGTGTGTGAATCGGGATCCCAATAAAATCCTCCTAATTTGTCAAATCTGTTCCATCTCTGCTTTTTTGCAACAATGCCATACTGGTAGAATTTGAAGTTTGGCATGGGCCACATGAGCATGGGTGGCTAGAAATTCAGGGGAAGCCACGATCACCCCTATGTTCTCCCAATATGAATATACCTATCAATCCTTTTTAGTGTTGCAACATAATTATGGATGGAATGAGGCTCATCCTGTTTTAGCTCATCATTTAAGCTACTCAATCTTTGTGATAGACATCTTCTCATAGTTTCCTCCTTTGTTTTTTTCTTTACCTCATACTCACTATAAACCACCTCAATCCAAGGCATAATCCTATTGCCATAACTAGGTCTAAGAATCATTTTGTTTCATTCTCTATAAATATCCCTTCAGTTGCTTGATTTAGCCCTAACAGGTAGAGGGAAGTCAAACTCCAATTGCTTATAAGCCCCATGTTGTTGTCCTGAACTAATCTCATTTTGTACCCCAGACATAAATTTCCTTAATTGGACATCCCCAACATACAATATTGGATTCCAATCATAGTCTTGAGTTATAGTGTAATTATGCAAATAAAACTCATAGAGCAAATTCTTTATCACAGGTGAGGCAATCCTATAAGCATTGAAAAATTCAACAAGGGTGTCAATAGAAGGATTCAAACCTGAGGCAATCCTTGAAAACTTAAAAGAGAGATATTTCTCTTTTAGGAGTAGAGCATAGACCCTTGGAGGGGTCCTACATTCCAAAATCTGTGGTACCAAGGTTGCCATATCATCCACCCTCTACTTTAGGGTGGCAATTTTTGCATCCTTATCTTCAATCTCCTCATCCCTCTTTTGAATTTCCTTCTTAAATTTTTGTTTTTCCTTTTTCCATTCTTCCCCCCTCCTTTGTATTTCTTTCTATAAATTCAAAATTGCCACATGTACTATAAAATCAGGAGGATTATGAATTCCTACCAATCTTTTTGTCAATGGTGGCTGCTCACATGGCACTATCTACATGGACTCAGGCTGTCAAGTTATCTTTGGCTGTAGGGGTAATGTTTCTTCTTCCACTTCTTGTTGTAGGCTCTTTGTTCTTGTTTTTGTTGTGGCTACAAGAACTCCTACTTTGGTTCTAGCTATTGTTATAGGACTTCCTGCTCATGCTACAGGAAATATTGATTTTTGTCAAACTCTTCTGCAATGTTAGCAAGATCAGCCAGTGTTATATTTGATGCTCTCCCAAATATGTCTTATTCTTCGACATTCTACTGCCCCATTGGACCTTTAGGGTCCTCATGTGATGCCTCACCAGGCTTAGGGATTTCCTTTGGAGGTCTACCAATCGTAGCCTAGTTGGTCTTGATTTCCTTAGAGGTCTCTCACATTTGTCTTTGGTTGCAGAATGAACAATGTCATCCTTCATCTTCATAGAACTTGGCACCTTTCTTTCTATCAAATGCCTTTTGTCCTTTCCTTTTTTCATTTCTGCTTCTCTCTTTTGTGCCCTAGTTTTCATTAGGGTTTCAAGTGGAATGTCATCATCAAAATCTGATGAAGAGCTTTCTTTTTTTGAGTGCTATGTTCCAGAAGAACTAATTTCCATGGTTTCTTCTATTGCAAGAGGATTCACACTAGAGCTAGTACCAGAGGTTGAAGCACCAAGAGTGGCTTCAGCTGTGCTCAATCTCTTGCTAGACCTACGAGGTTGAGGTAAAGCCCTAGGTTGTAAGTACTTAGGTCTAATTTGATCAACATTTATAAATTCTTCCCATGTCATTCTAGATACATCATGCAGAGACTTTTCAACCAACAACTTAATCAGGTAATGGTGGGAAACAAATTTATCCCTACCTTTTTGGGTCTCGGCCACCATGATTAAGAGAAGATTGTATATCACATTAGGAACATTCATCATCCTTCCATGCCTCATGTGATTCAAAAGCTTGAAGTGCACGGAATGCAAATTTGACTGGCGACCCTCACAGGTGATGTATTTGATAACATAAATGGCTATCTGCCTCCATTGCTCAGGCAGAGACATTCTCTTTGCACCTTGTTTATCTATGCTCAATGGGGGGTCATTTGGCTCTATAAATTTGTCCCTAGCTGATCTAGCATCTTTGGAGATAGGGTAATTTTCACCATCAGCTAGTAACCCTGTGACCTATGCAATTATTTCCTCAGTTGTCACAACTTCCATCCCTTTTACTGTGAATTTTCCTTCAGAAAATGTCTGGATGAATTCAAGGGAAATTCTTTCATCAAATCCATCCAGCTTCAGGAAGTAATCTAACCATCCACAGTTTCTAAATTCAGCCAAGAATTATGCATCCTACAATAAAACATCATGCACCATGGGTTCATTTTGAATTAACCCACCTCCTGTTGTCTGCAATCAAAAAATGCTCTACAATTTCTTTCCTACAATTCCCAACTGAAAATCATGATCACTTTCTTGCAATGCCTACTAAATTTCCTTTTCTTTTATTTCACCTTTTTGCTTGTAACTCAAGATTACAACAAGGTCAATAATGGAAAGAAAAGGAGTGATAAAGGGGAATTATGATGGGAAGAAATAGCGGCTACAGTTAATGTCACTTCACACATGTAAGCCATCCTCTCACTCAGATTTCAAATAAGCTCATTTTAAATTTTTTGACATAGCCTAGCAAAAATTGACACATGGGCAATATATTTGCATCTTTTTCTTCCCCTGCAACCTAAATTTGGACATGTGTCTACACATGTGAGATGGGAGTGGTGATTTGATAGGGAATAATGGCATGTTATGTGAATGTCTATACTAACGTACAGTGATTAAATGAATGTACTTAAAAGATGATTAAAAGATAGCAATTAAGGCACACATACTTGAATGTGCGGAGGATTTGTTACAAATATTGTGGAGAAAGTATCACTTGCCTTTTAGGGAATAAATTGAGCAATTAATGAAAATGAAGTGGAATGAGGTGAGGTGGAATGAAGTGATGGAAGAGAGAGAAAGGTGGTGATGGATGGGTGGATGGGCGAAAAAATGGACTTCCACATAAGTGAAAGTCTTTATTATGAGAAGTATGTACCTTAATTAGCTAGCAGGAGGGGCACTAGGTCCACTTCCTTCAACTACAAGAAGCTCGAGTGTTGAATGTTGGGTGAATTGTTGTAGGAACCCTTCTTTGGAAGTTGGCTTGGAGTATAATCTAAGGTGATGACAAATGACAAATAATTTGAACTTGATAGGGTCAATGGTAGTAAGTTCAACAGCTCCATTAGGAAAGACCTCAGTGACTTCATATGGTCCTAGCCACCTTGTCTGCAATTTTCCTGCATTGTCCTGGTATCTTGAGTCATAGAGCAGGACCCAATCTCCTATTTGTAATTTTTTGTCCTTGATAAATTTGTCATGCCACTTCATTCTCTGATTCTACACTACTTTTGTATACTATAGGGTTGCTCTTCTTATCCCATCCAAAGCATTTAGCTACATGATTCTTTCTCTTTATCCCTTAGAAATATCTATCCCCAAATCTACTACAGTTCATAGAGTCTTATATTCAAATTCAATGGGCATCATAGTTTTCTTTCCATACAACAACTCAAATGGAGTGAAGCTTGTATTTGTTTTCTAGGTTGTCCTATAGGCCCAAACAGCTTCAGGTAATCTGTTTACCCAATCCTTTCTTTGAATAGCTATTGTTTTGGTTAGAATGGCTTCAATTTCTCTATTGGTCACCTCAACTTGGCCATTAGCCTGGGGGTGATAAGGAGTTGACTTCCTCTGTCTTATGTTGTAATCATTAACTAGTGCTGCAACAAGGGTTGATGTGAATTGAGCTCCTTGATTAGTCACTATTTCTCTTGGGACTCCATATCTTGTGAAATTCTCTTCATAAATAAATTTTGCAACCTTGTTATCTCTTGCATGTTTCATGGCCTTAACTTCTACCCACTTTGTCACATAATCATTGCATACCAATATATAAGACTTACCATTTGATGGAGGGTCAATGGGTCCCACAAAATCCAATCCCCACTTGTCAAAGGGAGTGATTACTACCTAAGGGAAAAGTGACATATCATCATATCTGGTTGTTTTTCCCATTCTTTGACATCTATCACATTTTCTGGTATACCTTCCTACATCCTTGTGGAGTGTTGGCCAGTAATATCCTGTGTTCAAAGCCTTCATTGTTGTCCTCTTGGATGCAAAGTGTCCTCCACATGGTTCTTTTTGACATGTATGCAAGATGGAATATGTCTCATCTTCTCTCACACATCTCCTCATGAAATGGCCTAGTCCAGTATAAAACAAACATCTAGCAATCCAAGAGAAAGGAAAAAAAATTCAATGAGTTCCTTTTTCTCTTTTGGAGAGAAGTGAGAAGGAACTCTACTTGTGACCAAATAATTGGCTATGTTAGCATACCAAGGTGTTTGTATATTGAGGGAGAATAGATGTTCATCAAGAAAAGAGTCATCTATGGGCTAATTGTCTTCTAATGTAGTTAGCCTTGAAAGAAAATTTGCAACAACATTGGCCTTCCCTGGCTTATCCACAATGGTTATATCAAACTCCTCCATGAACAATAGCCATCTTGCCAATCTACCTGTGATCAAAGGTGTGTAAGGAAAGCAAGAGGTGCGGAAGCAACTTTCCTAATGTCAAAACCATAGGGAAGTAAGCATATAGTACTTTTAATTTCCAAATTATAATCTAATTAAGACACACATGAAATATTTACAAAAAACAGAGAAGATACTTAAAGACAATGAACAACAGATTTACGTGGGAAACCCTTTCAGGAAAAAACCCACCACACCAAGTTGAATCTCTTTGTATTACAGTAACAAACAAATTACATACAAATAGAGATACAACTCTCTGGTATTAGTTCACAGTATTTTCATTCACTATTCTTCCTGTTACAGAAATGCTCTCAACAAATATGATTCATTCTCTCCTCAGAATTGATCTACTTTTATTTTATCATATTCTGATTTTTGTCTTCTATTCATCCTTATCCGCTATTACCCATCATAGAAAATTTCCTTTTCAGCAATTGATTTTTCCCTCCATGTTGTTCAGCTCCAGCATCGCAACAGTTTCAAAAATATAACTACCAACCATTTGAAATTCACTTCCTCTGATTGGTCCATGAGATGCCACATAGGAAGGTCAAATAGTCAAGGGAATTCAGACTTTATTGGCATATCGGTGAGACACTAATAGTGTCTCCCCGATGCCACAAAGTCTTCATATCGATATCGACATAAGTCCAAACAGTCGGCAAAATGTTATAACGAATGCCATGAGTCAAACTGAATCCATCAACATCTAATGCATTCCTATCGGCAAGATATTTCTCATTAGCTAGACTCATACTAATGCTCACAAAGTCACAATGACTTCAAATTTTCCATCGGTAAGACTTTCCATTCACTAAGAGGTTTCGCCGAGTCTTCCTGAAGTTTCACCGAAGCACCTGATAGTTGGCAAGACATTCATCTTTTGCCAAGAGGTTTCGCCGAGTCTCCTCAAGTTTCATCAGAGCACCGGATAGTCGGTAAGACATTCATCTTTTGCCAAGACTTCACTCTAAGCAAACAAGTCTTACCGAGTTGGTAATACTTTTGTCTTCGCCAAGACGTTTCATCAAGTGCTGAGACTTCACATCGAGCAACCAAGTCTTACCAAGTTGGAAAGACTTTTGTCTTTCGCTGAGACCTCACAGTGAGTGTCGGGACCTCACATCGATCACTCATGTCTTATCGAGTCAGCAAGACATTTGACCTTTTCCAAGACCTTTCACCAAGTGCTCTTATGTTACTTTGAACTATCGGCGAGACTCTCCATTGGTCGCCAAGACTTCATACTGAAGTCTTTGAGTCACTGCGAAGACCACAAGTGAATACTCCCGTCGGCGAGACCTTTCCTTCATCGTTGAGACTTCTCCCTGAGTTCCTTGAGCTACTCTATCATCCGCTTTGACACCTGATAGCAACCTTTGTCTCCCAAAGGTTTCTTTCGACAAAAGGTCACACCGAACACATAAAGGTCACAACGATAGACTTGTCGGCAAGACATCAACTTTGTCTTGGCGACATGATCATTTCAAGAGAATTCATAACAGCTAGTCGTCCAAACATGAATAATGTCACAACGACTTTTCCCTGCAAGAGTTACATGTCAGTAAGAATTGAGGCACATATTCCAACAAGCTCCCACTTGACGAAGATCTTACTGACACCTCCAGAGCATAATAAAACTACTGAAATTCATGGGCCAAGAGGCCCATCGAATTGGCACACCACCTATATTTGTCTGTGCTCATAGGTTTCATCAATGCATCTGCAACATTTTCCAGAGTATCCACTTTCTCCAAAGAGACCTTCCCATCCTCCACCATATCCCATACAAAATGATACTGTACATCTATATGTTTCATCCTGGCATGGAAAGTAGGATTTTTTGCCAAACATATAGCACTCTGACTGTCACAGTAAATTGTAATTTTTCCTGTATCAAAACCAATGTTAGAACACAAACATTTTAACCAGATTGCTTCTTTACAGGCATGTGTAGCTGCCATGTATTCTGCCTCTCTAGTGGACAAAGTGACTACAGCCTACCGCCTGCTCATCCAACTCACTGCACCACCATTCATCATGAAAACATATCCACTGGTGGATCTTCTACTATTAATATCCCCTGTCCAATTAGAATCCACATAACCTCGAATACTGAGAGTCCTTTGTGATTCAACCAAGTTACCATGGTAACACAAAGCATAGTCTGAAGTGCCCTTCAGATATCTAAACACTCTCTTCATAGCATCCCAATGTGTCCTTCTAGGATTAGCCATAAATTGACTAAGTACTCCCTCTGCTTGGGCAATGTCTAGCCTTGTATAGACCATTGCATACATAAGGCTTCCAACCACACTAGCATATGGCACACTGGTCATGTCCTCCATCTCAGTAGGAGATTTTGAACAGTTTTCAATAGATAGCTTCGTTCCCTGTGTAACTGGAACAACTAGCTGCTTGCAATCAGTCATACAAAATCTCTCTAGAACAGTCATGATGTACTTACTCTAACTAAGCCAAAGTTTTCTATTTTTCCTGTCCCTGGTTATTTCCATTCCTAGAATATACCTTGCTGCACCAAGACCTTTCATTTCAAACTTTGCAGACAACTGAGACTTAAGATCAGAAATCATTAGCTTACTATTGCCTATGAACAACATATCATCAACATAGAGAGCAATAATAAGAACTTGATCACTTTCAACTTTGTAATACACACAATGATTAGATTTTGATCTTACAAATCTAACGACAAAAAAAAAGTGTCAAAATTTTGGTACCACATTCTAGGAGACTATTTTAACCCATACAGAGATTTCTTCAACTTGCAAACCAGTCTTTCTTTACCTTTTTCCACAAAGTGCTCTGGTTGGGACATATAAATTTCTTCTTCAAAATCACCATGAAGAAATGTTGTCTTCACATCCAACTGTTCAATTTCTAAGTCATACGCTACTGCAAGTGACAAAAGAAATCTAATAGATGTCCGCTTAGCTACAGGAGAAAAGATTTCTCCATAATCAATTCCCTCTACCTGGGAATAACCTTTTGCAACTAGCCTCGCTTTATATTTTTCTACACTGCCTTCCAGACCAATTTTCTTTTTAAATACCCATTTGTAGCCCACAATTTTTCTGCCTTTAGCAAATGGCACCAAACTCCAGGTATCATTCTTTTCTAATGATGCCATTTCTTCATTCATGGCTTCTAACCAAGAGTTTGAATCAGACATTTTAAATGCCTCTTTCACAATCCTAGGTTCATCAGTGCTAGAAATTAAAGCATAGGCACAAGTAGACCCTATCAAAGAAAACCCATACCTATTAGGTTTCTTTCTTTCATGAGTTGACCTCCTCACATGCTGAGGCTGAGGTGGTTCTTCATCTTCATTAAAACTTTCAGAGCTACTTGAACTTTCCTCAATATTAGTTACATTTTGATTTTTCAATTCCTCTTTATCTGGTGTTGAAGGAATTTCTGCTACATCCTTTTCATTTTCTGATTTCTTCTCTGACTGTAGATCCAATGTAGAAGGTTTCAAATCATGAAAGATAACACTTCTGTTGTACCAAACCTTCTCAGTCTCAGGATTCCAAAGCTTGTATCCTTTTATTCTAGCACTATAGCCAATAAAAATACACTTCACAGCTTTGTTTTCCAACTTAGATCTTTTTTCAAATGACACATAAGCATATGCCTCACAACCAAAAACACAAATATGTCTCAGGGAGGGCTTCTTTCCAGACCATGCTTCTAAAGGTGTCTTCTCAACAAGAGCAGAGTTAGGAGAATGATTTACCAAGTAACATGTTGTAGAGACTGCTTCAGCCCAGAACTTCTCTTCCAAGCCAGCACTGCTCAGCATACTTCATGCTCTTTCCATTACTGTCCTGTTGAACCTTTCAGCAACTCCATTTTGCTGGAGTGTAAGGTGTAGTCTTATGTCTTTTAATCCCATGATCTGTATAGTACCTTTCAAATTCATCTGAAAAAAACTCACTGCCATTGTCAATCCTTAAACATTTTATTTTCCTACCAGTCTGATTTTCAACAAGGTTTTTAAATTCCTTAAACCGACTGAACACTTCTGATTTACTTCTCAAAAAATATGAAAATGTTCTTGAATAATCACCAATAAACGACACATAGTATCTTGATTTAGACAAAGAAGGAACATTCACTGGACCAAAAACATCATAATGAATATAATCAAGCAAACCAAAAGATTTGTGAGGACTGGAATAAAATGAAACATGGTGCTATTTCCCATATATACAATGTTCACAAAATTTGAACTCAAGGTTACAATCTTCAAGCCCTTCTACCAAGTTTTTATTTTTCAAGGTTTTTAAACCTTTCTCACCAATGTGGCCTAGCCTATGATGCTAGAGCATAGTCTTTTTAGCTAGAAGTTTAACCTCCATGGAGTTTACACCATCAGGAATGTTTTCCTTCTTTTCTCCATGAGTAGCTTTTAGTGACTTTGCAGAGACACTATTGCATTGGACAGCCAGTGCATCCAGCTTGTACAGGGTACCAATTTGAGCACCCCTAGCCAGTACCATTGTGCCTCTAGTCATCTTGCAGCCATTTCCAGAGAATGTGACCTACACTTTGATATCATTTAGCTTACTTACAGAACGTAAATTTTGAGCCAGACCTAGTATATGCATCACATCATTGATTCCCTTCACTCTTCCATCAGGGAATTGAATTCTGACTCTTCCACGACCAACAATTTCCAAAGATGAATCACTTGCTAAATAAACCTTTCCACCATCATAGTTTTAATACTTTGTGAACTAGTCTCTATGAGATGTCATGTGGAAAGATGCTCCAGAATCAATCAGCCAGACATCATCAGATGCCCATGTAGCCAAAGTTGCAATGAAGGTGTCTGCATCACTCTGAAAAGAATCATTTCCAGAAGAGTTCTTCTTCTTCTTTTTCTCCTCCTTGTAATCCTTTTGAACATAACCAGGTTGCCCACAATTCTTGCACTTCACCTTGGACTTCTTTCCAGGAGACTTTGATCTTCCTTCTGATTTCGATCTGGATTTCTTGTCTTTCTTACCTTTCTCCTTCAATCTGCCTCTAATAGCCAGAGCCTCCTTTTCCATCTTAGAAGATTTTCTTCTCATCTCTTCCAACAACAAAGAAGAAACAACGTCTTCCATCTGGAAAGTGGATGTCGTACTCCCAATAGCCATCACCAGATGATCCCAAGAATCTGGCAAAGAACATAGCAGCAGCATGCAACGATTTTCATCTTCAATCTTCACACCAACAGATGTTAACTGAGCAATCAAAATATTGAATGCATTCAAATGATCAGCAACTGATCCTCCCTCCTACATTCTCAAATAGTACAGCTTCTTCCTCAAGAACAATTTGTTCACTAAGGACTTGCCTTGATAAATAGATGCTAATCTTTTCCACAAGGAAGATGCAATATTTTCTTCATGCATGTTTAGAAGAACAGAGTCTACCAAATAGATCCTTATCAGCCCCTTAGAATTTCTATCTGCAAGATCCCAATCCTCTTGCTTCATGCCTTGAGGCATCGTTCCAAACACAGCAAGCCACAGATCACGATCCACTAACAGATCTTCCATTTTGAGTTTCCAAAACTCAAAATTGCTACTATTGAATTTCTCTATTTCCATCTTCCCAAATTTGCTTGCCATCTTAATTTGTAATTAAACTATTAGACCTCTACCAAACTCCCACTGAAAAAGAATTGACACAAAAAACCCAACCCTCTCACAAGGATAACACAACTGGCCAGGCTCTGATACCACTTTTAAGGAAAGAAAGGGGTGCGGAAGCAACTTTGCTAATGTCAAAACCACAAGGAAGTAACAATACAGTACTTTTAATTTCCAAATTACAATCTAATTAAGACACACATGAAATATTTACAGAAATAGAGAAGATACTTAAAGACAATGAACAACAGATTTATGTGGGAAACCCTTTCACGAAAAAACCCACTACACCAAGTTGAATCTCTTTGTATTACAGTAACAAACAAATTACATACAAACAAAGATACAACTCTCTAGTATTAGTTCACAGTATTTTCATTCACTATTCTTCCTATTACAGAAATGCTCTTAACAAATCTAATTCATTGTCTCCTCAGAATTGATCAGCTTTTATCTTATCACATTCTAATTTTTATCTTCTGTTCATGCTTATCTGCCATTACCCATCATAGATAATTTCCTTTCGAGCAGTTGATTTTTCCCTGCATGTTGTTTAGCGCCAACGTCACAATAGTTGCAAAAATCTAACTACCAACCATTTGAAATTCGCTTCCTCTGATTGGTCCATGAGATGCCACATAGGAAGGTCAAATGGTCAAGGGCATTTAGACTTTGTTGGCATATTGGTGAGACACTAACAGTGTCTCCCTGATGCCGCAAAGTCTTCATATAGATATCGACGTAAGTCCAAATAGTCGGAAAAATGTTATAACGAATGCCATGAGTCATACTGAATCCATCGACATCCAATGCATTCCTATCATCAAGAGATTTCTCATTGGCTAGACTCATACCGATGCTCACAAAGTCACAACGACTTTAGCTTTCCCATCGGCAAGAGGTTTCACCGAGTCTTCCTAAAGTTTCACCGAAGCACCTGACAGTCGGCAAGACATTCATCTTTTGCCAAGAGGTTTTGCCAAATCCCCTCAAGTTTCACCAGAGCACCAGATAGTCAGCAAGACATTCATCTTTCACCAAGACTTCACTCCGAGCAAACAGGTCTTACCGAGTTGGCAAGACTTTTGTCTTCGCCAAGACATTTCATTGAGCCCCGAGACCTCACATCGAGCACTCATGTCTTACCGAGTCGGCAAGACATTTGACCTTCGCCAAGACCTTTCACCAACCACTCTTATGTTACTCTGAACTATCGGTGAGACTCTCCATTGGTCACCAAGACTTCATACCGAAGTCTTTGTGTCACCGCAAAGACCACAAGTGAATACTCCTATTGGCGAGACCTTTCCTTCATCGCTGAGACTTCTCCTCGAGATCCTTGAGCTACTCTATCATCCGCTTTGACACCCGATAGTAACCTTTGTTGGCCAGAGGTTTCTTGTGACAAAAGGTCACACTGAACACAGAAAGGTCACAGTGATAGACTTGTCAGCAAGACATCAACTCTGTCTTGGTGACATGATCATTTCAAGAGAATTCATAATAGCTAGTCATCCAGACATGAATAATATCACAAGGAATTTCCCTTGTAGGAGTTACATGTCAGTAAGAATTGAGGCACATATTCCAACAAGGTGTTGATGTGTTTTTTATGCACTACTCAACACAAGCAATGCATAGGTGCATCACCTCTCTTGAAAGACAATCTTCTACAATCAAATTGCAGAACACTATCCCAAGGTCTCTAATGTTAGGTCTTGATAGTGCTAGGAATATCTCAGTTGATTTATGTGATTTGGTGGAATCACAAGGCGGACTTACAAATGAGTTACAAAGTGGGGAAGTTGGATTTGCAAATGTAGTTTCAAAGTGCTGGAAGTGAATGAACAGTGGCTGTCCACTAAAAACAGCAATTGAAACTCATCAAGTTCATCTGATTTAGCTTCATGGTGATGCTTGAGATCCTACTCTAACAAAGGACTAAAAGAAATAGCATAAGGATAAGGGTTAAGAAAGTTGTTCTAATCCTAAGTTACAAATGAACAGTAACAATGGTGGCTGCTATAGTAGACAGGCTTCCTAAATTGAATTTTTCTTGACCAAGGGAAACCTACAGCTACACAAAACCAGTGCAATTTTCTAAGGTCTGTTGATTTTCAAATTACACATACACATAATGAACATTCAATTGAACTAGGTTGTAGCAATGACAGAAAGAAGCCTAGGCTAACTTTCCACAGCAGCTTGTCATCAACAAGTGCTAAAAGTATGTGCTGGAAGCTCATCAAATACTATAACAACAACACTATCATGACAGTCATTCAAGAAACTAACACCTAAACTAATAGGGAAGTTGAACCATGCATACATAAAAAGAAAACTCAAAAGGAACAACCATAAATCATGCAATGCTGCTTTCTATTGCTGCAAAATGTCTTTACATCAGTTCTCCAACTCTTTACAAATGAGGGGCAAGCCCCTATTTATAGTTTTCAAAAGCCCAAATGAATGGCTAGGATGAATTTGCAATGAATGGCCCAGATTTGTTTACAATAGGGTTTCACCTACCCCACAATATTCAGCAATTAAAAATACATGCGTTGTCTTTTCCCTATTTTGTCATCTAGTGCTTAGGTGTTGTAGCAATTTCGTCATTTAGTTGATTTCCCTTTTACTATAGTTGAAACTGGTAGAAAGCTACCCTCTTACTTGATGTGCTTATAGTGCTCTTTTCTGGATCAAACGAGCCCGTTAACGATTGGCATCAATGGATTGGTTGCCCCTGATTCGAGCGGGCAGCTCCCTTATGCTTTCTTGAAGACCACCCCCTTGCATTTTGTCACTGAATCCTTGGCATAGGTTTGCTTCTAATGCTAGATCTATTGATGGGTGCTACAAGGAAAGGTGGGCATGAAATGAATGGTGACAGGATCTATATGCCTTTCCTTGTTCAACTTTCTCAATGGGTCTCCTGACGGACCTGCAATAGGCTCCTTGAATCTTGCATACATGAAGTGTCATAAGTGCTTTCATACACAAATCAAGGAAAACATTAGTCAAATATTGAAAAATCCTTGTTAGATCCATCCATACATAATCAAAAGATCATAATATTCATACTTGGAGCTCATCTGGACCATAAACATTAATGCGGGCCCAAGGGGGTGGGCAGTGAATGAGGGACAAAAAATCAGAAGGGAAGTTTCTGAACCTCACAAAAGTTAGAAAAACCAATATTTTTCAATTATAGCACATGGGAAAAGGGAAAGGAAGAGTGCCTAGAAAAAATTCCTTAAGATTGGACTCATTTGACAAAAACTGGAAGCTCAAAATGGCCATGGAGGGGTCGAGTTTTGGAGGTCAGGTCGCTGGGGGCCGGTGGATGTTCAAAACGACCACAAAGGGACAGAGTCCCAAAAATGACCATGGAGGGACAGCGCCCCGAAAATGGCCACGAAGGGATGGAGTCCCGGAAACGGCCACAGAGGGGCTGGGTTGTTGGGGCTCCATGAATGTTTCCAAAACATCCAAAGAGGGACGGAGTTCTGAAACCCCTGAAACTTAACAGAACGTTGACAAAACTTTGGCAGTTCACTTAGGCACCACAAACACATCCCAAATCCACCAAAAAGTTATTCCCAAAGTAAAAAATGTGGAAACTAGACTAGCGGGGTTCCACAGATGTTTCCAAAATAGCCAAAGAGGGAGGGAGTTCCAGAGGGAAAGTTCTGAAACCACTGAAACTTAACGGAATGTTGACGAAACTTTGGCAGTTCACTTAGGCACCACAAACACATCCCAAATCCACCAAAAAGTTATCCCCAAAGTAAAAAATGTGGAAACCAGACCAACGAGGGTCCACTGTTCTTTCCAAAACAACCAAAGAGGGAGGGAGTTCCAAAGAGAAAGTTTTGAAACCACTGAAACTTAACGGAATGTTGATGAAACTTTGACAGTTCACTTAGGCACCAAAAACACATCCCAAATCCACCAAAAAGTTCTCCCCAAAGTAAAAAATGTGTAAAGTAGACCGGTGGGGTTCCACAGATGTTTCCAAAATAGCCAAAGAGGGAGGGAGTTCTGGAGGAAAAGTTTCAAAACCACTGAAACTTAATGGAACGTTGAAGAAACCTTGGCAATTCACTTAGGCACCACAAAAACATCCCAAATCCATAGGAAACTTGTCCTCAAAGTAAAAAATGTGGAAAAAAGTGAATCGAGCAATTAGGGACTAAGTTAGCAGGAACAAGACAAAAGATAGAAAATGGACAGGGGACTTTATTTCTCCTCGGATTTGAATGCCCCAAGTGGGTGAATTTGGTAAGGAGAATTTGATCGTTTGAAGGAACATGACCAATTTGGGCTTGGAAAATGGGGAACGCAAAAAAAGACATGAGCAAAGTAGTATGTCAGGAGTGAAAAAAAAGGGGGGTCCTTGCCTACGGCAGGGCGTGTGTGTAAAACATGCACAACAAATGGTGACTCGCTGGGGAAATGCTCAAGAGCATTTTGATGACAAACTGGAATCACAAACCCAGAATCTTTAGTTCCAAACTTCACGCTACGGTAAACAAACCAGACACCGAACCAAATGATCAAAACCACTAGCCAACCCAACCTTCAATATGCTAAAAATCCAAGTGTGTGTAGTTGCATTAATTCCCATCCTTCAGTTGCTACAGGAACCCAAGCTCCATCAAGTTAAGCTACATAGTTTATTCTAACTCCAAAAGCATCTGGGACATTGCCTCATTGCCATTCAGGCATCCATAGCCCTGACGAGTTTGTCACTATGATTCCTCTGAACATTGCTCTATTATAGGCCAAGCGTCCATAGCCCCAGTAGAGTTGCTCGGATACCCCTAAAAAGTTGAATTTTCTCTTTCTTTTAATTTTCAATGTTTTCTTTATTTTGTTCTTTTCTCTTTTCAGCTCTTTTATTTCAACCCGCAAGCATTGAAGCTCACACTCAGAGTTGGGAATCATAGTGGCACTAGAGCAGAATTTTAGATTTTTCACTTAACTAGACTTCACAAAAGTCCCTATAGTGATCGTCAAATTCTTAAGATGTGTAAGGGCTGTAAGATTTTAGAATACATCAGAGTCAGACTAAACCAACAAATTATCCTCTTTGAATCAAACAACCAGATCACTCAACACTAATAGAAGACCTTCGCCATCCACTTTGAAGACTTGATTAGAGTTTGACAAAGAAATACATAGAACAACCCCAGGTGATAAGTATGGTTGTTGTGCACACAAATGTGCCCAACTAAAATCAGAGGAACCCCGAGAAAAGTAGCAATAAAGCAAAAGAAAACAACCTAAAAAGTGAGCAACCTACATCAAACCAACTAACCTAAGGAAAGCAGGAAAGCGGAGTATTTACAGGAAACCTATACTACTCAAAACGGGCTATGTACAAAGATATTTACAAAGCACTATGTTCAGGCAAGGTGAGCTGACATTAATGTTTATTGGATTTCGTAATGCATGCACAAGCAAATGGGAAATCGTTATCATTCTTAACCATGCAAACTTATCTTTATATTTAGAAAAAGGAAGTTCAACATTGCAGCACTCAAGTTCAATCACGTCATCATGAAAAATAAGCAATTGAGGAGGCTCGTTGAACCCATGATTAATCCATAAACATGTTCATTTTCCCTCATTCCCATAATCAAAATCATAAGTGTAGTTATAAGAAATAATAGGGGCAAGGAAGGATAGAACCTGGATGTCATTACACAAAGGTGGCATCATTGGACAGTTGAGAGCAAGCACAACATTGTTGATCATTGCATCGGTAGCCTTGAGTGGGCGTGGTGGAGGGTGCAACACTTCAAACATTAAGATTGCATAAGGCTGGGAGAACAGGGTAGAAAACAACTCTTCCAATCTACCAATGGGACCTACAGCCCCGGTTGGCAATTCTTCAAAAAGAAATACTTCTACAAATTGATCATCTGTAAACTTGGGATCCACTTGGTTTTTGTCCTCAAGGGGAAGCACGTTGTCTCTTCTCCTTCCCCAAGTATCAACCTCCTTTTTATGATGTTCAATATCATGGGATAATGACATGGAAAAATCTGTCCTATTAAATCTCCCTAAATATGGAGGATCAACAATGGTCATGGTGGAAGGACTTCTAATTGCATCTTGTAGTTGGTCAATTCTGTCATACTTGTTGGAAGCCATCAAAACACCCCCACCTTTGTCTTCTTCCCTTTGTTGTTCATGCATTTCCTCATGGAATTCAGTCATTTCTTCTTGGTCATGATCATTGTAGATAGAGAAGGAATCCCTCTCCCACTCTAGAGGCTCTAGTATTTCATCAACGGGAGGGGCAAGTGGTATGCCTTCATCGCTACTATCTTATGGGATGTGCTCTTCCTCGACATGAGTATACCTCCGCAGTACATTTCCCAATGGAAAGAAGTCATCAATTGATGGCACCTCATCAAGGGGACTAAAATTCACTACGCAGTCTCCCTCCAAAGACTCACCAAAATGCCTATTGTCCATAGTGCACAACTACTCTTCAAGAGGAAGAACTTCTTGATGACTGGTGGACAACATTCCTTCTTGATCTAATTCATCACTCAGAGGCTTGAGATTGTGTTGTTTTCCTTCTTCTATTGCTGCCCCAACATCCTCTTGAGGTCCACCTTCAGCTGAGCCATCACTTGATTCAAGCTTTTGGTCTTCTTCTTTGATATGGGCAGCAAGTAGAGGAGGTCGGGTACTTGGTTGCCTTGCTTGTTCTTTGACTTGCTTGATGGCTTCTTGGCACAGTTTTCATGTGAACTTTGAGTGTGATGAATCATAAAGTTTGCAACAATTTGGCAATAGTAGCACCTCCAAGTCCACTTGGTATTTCAACTCTGACCAATCCTTTTCCAACTTGGAGATGAGCTGGTCATATCTCTCCATGATCGAGTCATCGTCATCAATTGGGAGGGAAGTTGGATGGTGAACAACTATGGCGATTGGTTGTTCCCACTCCTCCAAACTTTCATTTTTAGATTCTCGATCAATGCCATTGATGAAGGAGAGATCTTCTAATCTGATTTCACTTATACCTTCATCATCATTTTTTGCTACTCCAATGTTGTCAACCTTTTCTCCTTCCTATTTTTCAGCATCTGAGTTGGTTGTCCTAACATCCACAACTACAAACTTCATTGGTTCATTGTCACCTACCAATTTATCTTCTTCTGGAGTGGAGAACTTCCTTTGATTAGTGGAGGGAAGACCTTCTAAATTAGTTTCAATCAGATTTTCACCCAAAGCACCTTGTTGTCCTAGCGAAATCTACCTCTTCCTCCTGGTTTTCAACTTCAATGTCTGCTGCTCCAACATCAGCTTGTATCAAATTTCTTGGTTCATCCTTACTTTGCTATCCTCTGGATGTTGAAAACTCTTTTGCCTCATAGGATAACTTCTTTTCATTGGGAGTTGGCTACTCTAGCTAATTCAAACAACCCTTGGCTTGAGCGATGATGTTGTCACATGATGGACACGTAAATTCTGAATGTGGTGCATTATGAAATCCACACCAACTTGCCATTAGCACTTCCTCCAATCTTGGTCCATCCTTGCTGCTCAAATGTTCTTGGATCAGCTCCTTGAATGCTTTGGTTGCCATGGTTTTCAACTCTTCCTCTGGGTCTTCGGGAGCCAAGGGATGGCATATTTCCTAAAAGGGAATTTTTGCCTACAAGATCCTTTCGATTCTTCTCAAGAAAGTCAAACATCCCAATTCATTGTGCTTGCGAGTGCAATGGATCCGACATCTATCCACCAATGCAAATTGCTGCAATGGCTTCTTCAATCTCTTATTCAAATATGCATGTAGCTAAGTGATGCCAATTTGTGCATGCTGCTCAATTTTAACTCAGCTTCTGCTTTCCTTCACAATTTTTTGATTCTCAGCATTGAAAGAGATCTCTCTATCTCAAATTTCTTCTTTGAAAGTGCTTTTTTCGAAGTGCCAACTTTCAGCTTTGTAGCCTCAAGATGTCATGCCCTCCTAGTGCCAGTTTTGTTGATGGCGTTAGGAGGAGGAGGGCATAAAATGAATCAATTCCAACCTTCAACTTTGTATTCCCAACGTGTTAGCCCTCCTTCTAGCGTCAGTTCTATTGATGTATTTTTTATGCACTTCTCAACACATGAAATGTATAGGTGCATCACCTCTCTTGAAAGACAATCTTCCACAATCAAATTGCAGAACACTATCCCAAGGTCTCTAATGTCAGGTCTTGACAGTGCTTAGAATATCTCAGTTGATTTATGTGATTTGTTGGAATCACAAGGCAAACTTATGGATGAGTTACAAAGCGGGGAAGTTGGATTTTCAAATGCAATTTCAAAGTGTTGGAAGTGAATGAATAGAGGTTGTCCACTCAAAACAACAAGCTGAAATTCATCATGTTCATCTAATTTAGCTTCATGGTGATGCTTGAGATCCTACTCTAACCAAGGACTAAAAGAAATACAATAAGGAGAAGGGTTAAGAAAGTTGTTCTAATCCTAAGCTACGAATGAATAGTAACAATGGTGGATGCTACAGTAGACAGGCTTCCTAAACTAAGTTTTTCTTGACCAAGAGAAACCTATAGCTACACAAAACCAGTGTAATCTTCTAAGGTCTGTTGATTTTCAAATTACACATACACATAATGAACATGCAATTGAACTAGGTTGCAACAATGATAGAAAAAATCCCAAGCTAACTTTGCACATCAGCTTGTCATCAACAAGTGCTAAAAGTATGGGCTGGAAGCTCATCAAATACTATAACAACAACACCATTATGACAATCATTCAAGAAACTAACACCTAAACTAATAGGGAAGTTGAACCATGCATACATAAAGAGAAAACTCAAAAGGAACACCCATAAATCATGCAATGTTGCTTTCTATTGCTGTAGAATGTCTTTACATCAGTTCTCCAACCCTTTACAAATGAGGGGCAAGCCCCTATTTATAGTTTTCCAAAGCCCAAATGAATGGCTAGGATCAATTTGCAATGAATTACCCAGATTTGTTTACAATAGGGTTTCACCTACCCCACAATATTCAGCAATTAAAAATACATTCGCTATCTTTTCCCTATTTTGTCATCTAGTGCTTAGGTGTTGTAGCAATTTTGTCATTTAGTTGATTGCCCTTTTACTGTAGCTAAAACTGCCTGAAAGCTGCCCTCTTACTTGATGTGTTTGGAGTGTTCTTTCTTGGATCAAATGAGATCGTTGACAATTGGCATCAATGGATTGGTTGCCCCTGGTTCGAGCGAGCAGCTCCCTTATGCTTTCTTGAAGACCACCCCCTTACATTTTGTCACTGACTCCTTAGCACAGATCTGCTTCTAATGCTAGCTCTGTTCATCAGTGCTACAAGCAAAGGTGGGCATGAAATGAATGGTGATAGGATCTATATGCCTTTCCTTGTTCAACTTTCTTAATGGGTCTCCTAATGGACCCGCAGTAGGCTCCTTGAATCCTGCATACATGAAGTGTCGTAAGTGCTTTCATACACAAATCAAGGAAAATGTTAGTTAAATCTTGCAAAATCCTTGTTAGATCCATCCATGCATAATCAAAAGATCATAATATTCATAATTGGAGCTCATCTAGACCATAAACATTAATGCGGGCCCAAGGGGGCGAGCAGTGAACAAGGGACAGCAAACCAGAAGGGAAGTTCCCGAACCTCACAAAACTTAGCAAAACCAAGATTTTTCAATTATAGTGCATGGGAAAAGGGGAAGGAAGAGTGCCCACAAAAACTTCCTTAAGATTGGACTCATTTGATAAAAAATTTGAAGCTCAAAATGGCTACGGAGGGGCCGGGTCCCGAAAACGGCCATGGAGGGGTCAGGTTCCAGAGGTTGGGTCGCCGGGGGCCGGCGGATGTTCAAAATGGCCATGGAGGGGTCGGGTCCTGGAGGCCAAGTTGCAGGGGCTCCACGGATGTTCAAAATGGCTACGGAGGGGCCAGGTACTGGAGGCAAGGTCGTCGGGGCTCCACGGATGTTCAAAATGGCCATGGAGGGATGAAGTCCCAGAAACGGCCACAGAGTGGCTGGGTCCCGGAGGCCGGGTCGCCGGGGCTCCACGAATGATTCTAAAACAGCCAAAGAGGGACGGAGTTCTGAAACCCCTGAAACTTAAGAGAACGTTTATTAAACTTTGGCAGTTCACTTAGGCACCACAAACACATCCCAAATCCACCAAAAATTTATCCCAAAAGTCAAAAATTTGGAAACCGGACCGGTGGGTGTCCACAAATGTTTCCAAAATAGCCAAAGAGGGAGGGAGTTCTAGAGGGAAAGTTCTAAAACCACCGAAACTTAATGGAGCATTGACAAAACTTTGGCAGTTCACTTAGGCACCACAAAAATATCCCAAATGCACCAAAAAGTTATCCCCAAAGTCATAAATGTGGAAGCTGAACTGGTGGGGGTCCACAGATGTTTCCAAAATAGCTAAAGAGGGAGGGAGTTCCAGAGGGAAAGTTCTGAAACAATCGAAACTTAACAGAACATTGATGAAAATTTGACAGTTCACTTAGGCACCACAAACACATCCCAAATCCACCAAAAAGTTGTCCCCAAAGTCAAAGATGTGGAAAGCAGATCGGTGGGGGTCCACGGATGTTTCCAAAACAACCAAAGAGGGAGGGAGTTCCGGAGGGAAAGTTTCAAAACCACCGAAACTTAACAAAACGTTAACAAAACCTTTGCAGTTCACTTAGGCACCACAAAAACATCCCAAATCCATAGGAAACTTGTCCTCAAAGTAAAAAATGTGGAAAAAAGTGAATCGAGGGATCAGGGACCAAGTTAGCAAGAACAAGACAAAAGGTAGTTTAGGGACGGGGGACTTTATTTCTCCTCATATTTGAATACCCCAAGTGGGTGAATTTGGTAAGGGGAATTTGATCGTTTGAAGGCACATGACTAATTTGGGCTTGGAAAATGAGGCATGCAAAACAAGACATGAGCAAAGCAGCCTATTGGGAGCAAAAATAAAGGGGGGTCCCTACCTATGGTAGGGCGTGTGTGCAAAACATGCACAACAAAAGGTTTATTCATGAGATATCTAATGGTTGCATGATCAGTGTGCACAAGGATTTGGTATCCTATTATGTAATGTCTAAATATTTTTAGCGCATAGATTACTTCCAACATTTCTTTCTCTATCACTGTATAATTGAATTCAGCTCCTTGTAAATTTTTGCTGACAAAGTAAATAGCATTTTGAACAACTCCTTCTTTATGTCCTAAGACTACTCCTATGGCATAATTTGATGCATCAGTATGGATGTGGAAAGGAAGCTCCCAATTAGGCCCTTTGAGTACAGGAGCATGAGTCAAAGATACCTTCAAGTTAGAAAATGCCTTGTCACAGGCTTCAGTCCACTAAAACATCTTTAGTGAGAAGAGTAAACAATGGTGTTGCTACCTTGCTAAAATCCTTGATGAAACTCCTAGCATCTTTCTGTTTTGCAAGTGTGGGAAGATTTTTAATTACCTCAATCTTTGAAGGATCTACTTGAATTCCCTAGTGGGAGATGTAGTGGCCAAGAACTACACCTTCCTACATCATCATGAAACACTTTTCACTGTTTAAGAACAAGTTTTAGTCTTCACATATCTATAGGACTCTCCTAAGATTTTTCAATGCTTGATTAAAATCAACACCATAAGTGGTAAAGTCATCCATATAAATTGCCATGCAATCATGAGAAATATTTGAGATTATGCTAATGACTGCCCTCTAAAAAGTTGCATGTGCATTGCATAAGCCAAATGAGAGTACTGAATAGGCATAGGTCTCCCATGGACAAGTAAATGTGGTCTTCTCTTGGTCCTCTAGTGCAATTTGGATCTAGTTGTAGCCACTGAATCCATCTAGAAAAGAAAAGTATTGCTTTCCTGCAAGTGTGTCCAAAACTTGATCAATGAAGGGTAAGGGAAAGTGTTCTTTCTTGGTGGTAGCATTAAGTTCTCTATAATCAACACAAACTTTCCATTTGCCTCCTTTCTTGGGAAGAATCACTAATGGAGACACCCACTAGCTATCTGAAATGGGATAGATAAATCTTGCATCTAGTAATTTTTATAGTTCTCCTTTCACAATTTCTCTTAGTGCAAGGTTAATTCTTCTTTGTGGCTGTCTCACTGGGGTGCAATCATCTCTGATGTAAATTCTCTATGTACAAAGTTTAAGGTCCAATCCCTTCATATCATGATAATCCCATGCAAATGCATGTTGATGAGTCCTTAATAGGTTTTCCAATAACAATTGTTGTTCTTCATTTAATTTACTATTAACATTCAGATGTTTTCCTTATGACACTTGTACTTGTGTAGGTAACTCTATCATGGATGCTTCATTAACACATGGTACCTTTAGTTCATATGGAAGCAATGTATGGGACATACCTATTGCTACAGGAAGTCTATCTATAGGAATAGTGGCTGTAGGAAGATTAGTTGTAGGAAGAACGTCTGCAGGAACAGTGGCTGGAGGAAGAGCATGTAGAAGTGTCTTGACTGGAGTAGCAAAATGAGAAGATGATGCTTCCTCCACTTCACAATGGTTCTAAATGATGTTAGCAAATACTTCATCCTCATTTTGGAGCTGTATGAAAGATCTTCTACCTAGCATCATAAGTTGTGCCGAAGAATTAACTTCCTCGACCTCTTCACCAACATGTGGCCATACAAGATTATCTTCATCATGAGATGGTTGAGTAGGTGGATAAAGAACAAAAAATTTAGTGCTCCTCCCATCTGAAATGGTCATGTCACCTGACCAACATCCAATGTATGCATTTGTAGTTGCTAACCAAATCCTTCCAAGAATAATGGGATACCTACCTAGTGTAGCTTTAGGAGAAATAATCATAAAATCTATTGAGTACTCCCAAAAGTCTAGAACTACCACAAGATCCTCCACTACACCATCAGGCTTAACAGTGGAGCTATTAGCAAGCTACAGGATAGTAGGAGTAGATCTCATTCTTGCAATGTTTAGTTGTTGCAGGATGTCTTTGATCATTACAATTATTGCTGCCCCTAAATCAATCAGAGCATTCTCTACTTGGACCTCATTTATGACAACTCCTACCACAAGACTACCTAGGTCATTATATTTGGGGATAGTCATTTTCCCAGCATGATGCCAGCTAGCTATCCCACCACATGAACTGTATTTGGGTCCTTCTTTTTCCTACTTGGTTTCTTGAGGCATGATTCCTTGATTGCCTTGTCATAGATTGGAACATCCTTTATGGCCTAAAATAGAGGTATCTCGACACATATATGCTTCAACAAATCCAAGATATCGAAAGTTGTATCCTCCTTTTGATCCTTATTCTTGGAAACTTCCAATCTCTAAGGAAATGGTGGTTCTTGTTCAGTCTTCTTGACTTGGACTAGTTAAAAAAATTTAGGTACACCTGACTGAATGAGATCATTCATAGGTTCCTTCTCCTCTTCCACATGCAGTTCAATGATAATGGTGTTGGAAAAATAAGGATAGACAACTGAGAGGGGGAGGTGAGTCAGTTGTCACAGAAACTTATTCTTTTTTACCTTATCTTAACTTTAATCTCAGATCTGATGAATAAGAAATTAACCACAAGAAATTAACACATTAGAGAGATAAATAACACCAAGATTTTTTTATGTGGAAACCCTGTTAGGGGAAAAAACCACAGTGGATGTTAGTCCACAATATTATACTCTGTTAAAAGTATAAAGAGAAATAATAAGGGGAATGCACATGCATTCAGGCACACTACCTAGAGCTCACTGCTCAAATACAAAAGAGGACTCATTGTCCAACAATACAAAATAGGATTAAATTCCAAAGAATGTGAACTAAGACAATAGCTTCTGCACAAGCCTGATTATAGTTCCAATTAAGCTCAAAAAAACTTCTTCACACTTTTCTCAATCTTCTTCACTCTTTGCTTAGTAATCAAATGATAGAAACACTATTCACATATTTACACTCTCTCTCAAATACATTCACACTCATGCACACACTAAATTTTCTCAACCAATCGCTCATATATATCCACTACATGGGATTTCATCACAACTTAGTCGGCTAGAAAAATAAAATTTATTTTCAATGTTAGCCCAATTTTACAAATAAATTTCCAATGCAAATCCACCAAGATCGGCCACAACATAGTGGGGACCCAAACTAAAATCTTCAACACAATAATACTTTAATTAATTTTTCCATGAAGATCCACAACACACTATCATCAACATGTTAGCCAAGAACATGAAAAACCGAGCATGCACAAGAAAAGATTTTCAACCATGAGCTCTCTGAGTAATGTGGACATACCACAAAGATAGAGAATGATCTAGAGACATCCAAGAACACCAAGAAACAATAGAGAAGCATCTGCAACAACTGAGATTAATAGAATCACACAATCTTCATTCAAGAACACTGACAGAGACCACATAAACACCGTCAGACCACAACATACTCAAAACTTCATGCAGACCTCTAAAACTTTCAGTAGATGATAAAAAAAAAATCAGCATTAAAACCTTTAATCCACACCAACAAATCTTCAATGTATAGAACAAGACACCTTCAAGACCTGCACAATTCCAATGGGAACCTAGAACACTTCCTTTTACAATTTTCTCAATATCCTCGACATATACATCCTCTAGTACACCAAATTCTAATAGTGTCGACATCAATGAAAACCACATATCAGCAACCATATCCACAACATCCAACAATCTCCCCCTTTGGCATTGATGGCAACACATGATGTGAAAAATACCATCAACCCAACACACTTACTTCTCCTACACTTCTCCTCTTGAAAATATTTTTTACATTACACTTCTCCCCCTTTGAAATCAATGGCAAAGGTAACAATGAATTTTCCATATACACGCTCTAAACCACATATCTACACATCTGACTACTCCCCCCAAGTAGTAGCTACAAAAACATCAATCCAGATCAGAATATAGCAATGAAGTTCATAGATTGATGCAAGAAAATGCATCTTTTAGTTCATATCAGGAGGGGTGATTACCCCTAGCATTCCTTTAAGATACTCAAAAGTATCCTTCAACAAAGGCTTAGTAAATATATCTGCAATCTATTCTTTGGTAGGCACATACTCCAGTCTGACTTCTTTCTCATTTACTTTCTCCCTCAAGAAATGAAATTTGATTGATATATGTTTAGTCTTAGAGTGTAGCACCAATTCCTTGAGATATATATTGTACTTGATTTGTTATAGTATATGGCAATAGGCTCTTCATATATCACCCTGCTATCTCTCAACATCTGTTTCATCCATATCACTTGAGTAGAGTTATTGGCATCAACAATGTATTATGCTTCAATAGTAGATAGAGAAATTGAGTTTTGTTTTTTACTTAACCGGGATACCAGCTTATTCCCTAGGAAGAAAGCACCACCACTAGTACTTTTATTGTCATCTACATCACCAACCCAATCCACATTAGTAAATGCACACAAAGTGAGATCATCATCCTTTGGATACCAAATTCCAAAGTCAACTGTTCCTTTCAGATACCTGAAAATTCTCTTCACAATAGTTACATTTGATTCTTTTGGATCAGCTTGAAATCTAGCAACCATACATACAACATTCATAATATCTGGTCTAGTCTGAGTCAAGTAGAGCAATCCACTGATCATTGACCTATATCTAGTTTGATTTTCCTTAGGAGAGTCATAATTTTGTGTCAACTTGCATCTGGTCACCATGGGGGTACCAATAGGTTTGGAGTCGTCCATTCCAAACTTCTCCAGTAGTTCTTTCACATATTTGGATTGAGATATGAAGATCCCCTTGTCCAATTGTGTAACTTGCAATCCTAGAAAGAACTTCATTTCTCCAATCATACTCATCTCATCAACAAACTTCATACATAGATTATCATCTCCTCCAAAAATGATATCATCAACAAAAACTTCTTTAATTAACACCTTATCATCATCTAATTTCAAGTATAGGTTGTTGTCAGCAGTACCTTTAGTGAATCCAAGATTTAGTAGGTATTTGTCCAATCTAGAATACCAGGCTTTGGGGGCTTGCTTAAGTCCATATAGATATTTCTTCCACCTACAAACCATATCTTATCTATTTGTTAGCTGAAATCCATCTGACTGTTCAGTGTACACTTCTTCTTCTAGTTCTCCATTCAGAAATTCAGACTTTACATCCATTTGATAGAATTTATAGTTCTTGTGTGCAACATAAGCAAAAAATAGTCTAACAACAATCCTAGCGACAGGGGCAAAGGTTTCTTCAAAATCTATACATTACATTTGAGAATACCATTTACATACCAGTCTTGTTTTGTTCTGGACCACTTCACCTTCTTCATTCAGCTTGTTTCTAAATACCCATTTAGTGCCAATCACATTTTTGTCTTTACGCCTTGGAACCAATATCCATGTGTCATTCTTTTCAATTTGTGTCAGTTCTTCCTTATAGCTTCCAACCAGTTTTCATCTTGATAGGCTTCAGTGACATTTTTAGTCTCAATCTTTGATATTAGACAATATTCTTTTGTGATTTTTCTTCTATTTTACAATCCTTTACTCTTATCGCTTATGATTTTATTTTTAGAATGATTCATCTTTGTATACCTTGGAGTTTTGGGACATTCTTGAACTTCTAACTCTTTTAATCTTTCTTCTACACTTCCACTTGTTTATGTCTCATGACTGACTTGATTTACTAGAACAAATTGAGGTTGCTTCACCTGGAACATATGGAATAATCTGAAGTAGATTCTATGTCTGAGTATTCTTCCCTTGGCTTGTAATGTCTTTGTCTGAATCATAATTGCAATGGTTGGATGATTTGACATAGTTCTCATCAACTCTAACATTTTCACTCTCAACCATCTTTCTCAATATTTTTTTATAACACCGGTAGGCCTTGCTTTTATTGGAGTAACCTAGGAAGATTCCTTCATCACTTCTTGCATTAAATTTTCCTATATCATCATCTCTCCTAATATAACTTTCTTCCAAAGATCTTGAAGTACTTAATAGTAGGCTTGTGACCAAACTGTAACTCATAAGGAGTCTTGCTAGAATTACAATTAACATTTACCTGGTTCAAGGTATACACAACATTGCTTACCGCTTCACTGTAGTACATCTATGACACATTTCCTTCCATCGTCATTGTTCTAGCAGCATCCAAAATTGTTCTATTCTTTCTCTCTGCAACTCCATTCTATTGAGGGTTTCGAGGAGCAGATAACTGTCTTTTAATACTATGCTCTTCATAATAAGAATTGAAATCCTTGGAAATAAACTCACCACCTTTGTCAGATCTCAGGCACTTTATTTTTAGACCTTTCTCATTTTCTGCCATAGCCTTGAAACTTTTGAACTTCTCCAATGCTTCACATTTTTCTCTTAAAAAGGAAACCCAAATCATTCTAGAGTAATCATCAATAACCAACATAAAATACCTTTCTCCATGAATACTTCTAGCTCTGGAGGGACCACAAAGGCTACTATGTAGCATCTCCAACAAATTGTTTGAATGAAACTGTTTGCTCTGGAAAGAGACTCTAATTTGTTTACCCATCTGACATTCCTTGTAGATTATATTAGCAAGCCTCACTAACTTGGGCAGATCTCTTACTGCTTGAGTAGAGCTTATCTTGATAATGTTGTCAAAGTTTAAATGACACAACCTCCTATTCCACAACCAGTTTTCATCTATTTGAGCAATTAAACAACTTCCATTAACAGTATTTAGATGAAAAATATTACCTTTTTTCTGTTTGCTTGTTGCAATCATATTCCTATAACTTCCACGTATCTTGCATCTTCCATCTTTGAACTGAAGATCATATCCATTGTCAACCATTTGTCCAACGCTTAGCAAGTTGAGCTTCAGGCCTTCAACATAGAGAACATCATTAGTATTATCCTTACCACCAAGGAAAATAGATCCTCTGCCACAAATCACACCAACATTGTTATCTCCAAATATTACAACCCCATCGTCATACTTCTCTAGACTCACAAATTTTCTTTTATCACTGGTCATATGATGTGAACATCCACTCTCAATAACCCACTCATCTTTTTCTTCAACTTGGGTTGTAAGAGCTCTCTCATCTTTAGTAGATTCAGTAGCCATAGGATTATCTTCAATGGTAACAATGAAATCCCATTCATCGTCTTTTCCATTATCTTTATCAGGCTCATCATTAGTCACTGCTTCTTCAACAAAGTAGCATCTCTTTTGGAATCTAGACTTTTTAGGCTTAGATATAGGAACTCTTTCAGGACATCTTGATGTAAAATGACCTATTTTACTGCATTAAAAATATTTAATAGGCAATACATCTTCATACTTACCTTTTCCTCTACCTTCTTTTCTTGCAATCAGTGCTTCCAGTTCTTCTACCTCTCTTTCTTTATCTTCAAGCTATTTCAGTTCTTCATCATACTTGGATATCTTTCTAGAACTCTCTCCTAGGTTATATCTTTGTCTATTACTTCCAGATATAGTGGCCTTGAATCCAGATTCAGTCTTTTGTGTAGATTCACCAAATTCACTTATTTCAAAAGCAACAAGCTTCCCAATCAACGTGTCTCTTGTTATCTTGTTTACTGATCCGAACTCTTCAATAGCATGAACCTTCATTTTGTAAAAGGGAGGAAAGGATCTGAGTACTTTAGCCATAATTTTATCCTCATCCACAAAACCACCAACACCTTTAATACCCATCACTATTTCATTTACTCTCTGCATAAAAGAAGTGATATTTCCATCTTCACCCACCTTCAAATTCTCATACTTTTCTTTCAATCTCTGTAGCTTAGCCATCTTCACCTGTGCATCTCCTTCATACAAAGTTTCCAGTTTCATCCAAATATCATGAGTTTTCTCCAAACCCAACACATTAGCCATCTTTGAATCTGTTAGAGCACTCACCAAAGCTTCAATAGCCCTAGCATTATTTTCATCATCTTTGATCTCATAAGGAGTTGAGTGACCATTCTAAGGAATAGTATATGGATCTTTTGTAATCTTCCAAAAAGCTTCACCAATACACTTTAAGTGACATTACATTCTAACTTTCCACATTGAGTAGTTAGTGTCATCAAATCTTGGACTATCCTTCTTGAATGTTGTTTCCATCTTGGATCACCTCAAGCTTTTATACTTCTTCAGAGGAACCTGCTTTGATACCAATTGTTGGAAAAATAAGGACAAACAACTAAGAGGGGGGGTGAATAAGTTGTCATAGAAACTTATTCTTTTCTAACTTATCTTAACTTTAATCTCAAATATGATGAATTAGCAATTAACCACAAGCAATTAACACATTAGAGAGACAAATAACACCAAGATATTTTTTTGTGGAAACCCTATTAGGGGAAAAAACCATGGTGGATGTTAGTCCACAAGATTATACCTTGTTAAAAGTATAAAGATAAATAATAAGGGGAATGCACATACATTCAGGCACACTACCTAGAGCTCACTGCTCAAATACAAAAGAGGACTCACTGTCCAACAATACAAAATAGGATTAAAATCCAAAGAATGCGAACTAAGAAAATAGCTTCTACACAAGCCTTATTATAGTTCCAATTAAGCTCAGAAAACCTTCTTCACACTCTACTCAATCTTCTTCACTCTTTGCTCAATAATCGAATGATAGAAACACTATTCACTATTCACACATTTACACTTTCTCTGGAATACATTGACTCTCATGCACACACTAACTTCACTCAAAAAATTGCTCATATATATCCACTACATGGGATTTCATCACAACTTAGTAGGCCAAAAAAATAAAACATATTTTTTATTTCGGCCCAAATTTACAAATAAATTTCCAATGCAAATCCACCAAGGTCAGCCAAAACATAGTGGGGACCTAAACTAACATCTTCAACACAAAAATACTGTAACTAATTTTGTCACGAAGATCCACACCATGCTATCATCAACATGTCAGCCAAGAACATGAAAAACTAAACATGTACAAGAAAATATTTTCAACCACGAGCTCTCTGAGTAATGTGGACATACCACAAAGATAGAAAATGATCTAGAGACATCCAAGAACACCAAGAAACAATAGAGAAGCCTCCACAACAATTGAGATTAATAGAATCACATAATCTTCATTCAGGAATACTAACAAAGACCAAAAAAACACTATCAAACCATAACATACTCAAAACTTCACGCTGACCTTTGAAACTTCTGGTAGATGATCTAGAAACATTCAAAAGTAACCCTTTAATACACACCAACAAATCTTCAACGTATAGAAAAAGACAGCTTCAAGACCTACATAGTTCCACTGGGAACCTAGAACACTTTCTTTTACAAATTTTTCAATATCCTTGACATATATAGCCTCTAGTACACCAAATGCTAATAGTGTTGACATCAATGACAACCATATATCAACAACCATATCCATAACATCCAACAAATGGGTTTGGAAGGGGTTGGTATATTAGTTCCTGAATGCAGGTGGATGTCACTTGCACTCACAACATATGCAGGGAATTGATTCGAATCAACAAAGTATGTAGGTTGTTGTTGTGGTTTGTTATTTAGATTGGGTGTGGGTTGAGCTAGTAACCAAGTAGGTTTAGGTGCATTTGAGCTTGGATTAGCAGGTGGAGGAATTATGGTAGGATACTAGGGCTCGGAAGGTGGTTGCATGTAACTAGTTGTCTAGGTAGGCCATTATTGTCCTCCTCTCCATTGATTTGTTTGCTGGCAATTTCTTAGAGGTGGCTGCCAATGTCCTAGAAATTGTTGCCAATTCTCCTAAGGTTGCTACAGTTGGGGTGGAGAACTTTGATGATTGTGCCAATCATTTGGAGAGTTACTCCAAGGTTGTGGTGGATATCCTCCATAACTGGGTGGCTATGGAGGCCACCATTGGTTACCAGATGAATAGGAATTAAAATATGTCCCAACATAGGATAGTGGATCCGGTGGCATACCTTGTCTTGGAACTATCATTGAATTTCTCAGTATAAGCAACTTTTGTTAGTCTTCATTAAGTGTATGGTGTGGAGGTTTTTGTAGGAAAAATAGAAACCTTGCAATGTAACCTTCCAGGTTCTCATCTTCCTTTTGTTGCATCCTGAAAATGTCACCTCCTCTCATGTCACTACCTCTACAATATTCCTTGTATTTCTCAAGGAATTTTGTCTTCATTTCTTCCCAAGTTTCCACAGTACCTCTGCCTAGGCTCATGAACCATCTTAATGTAACCTCTTTCAAAGTGGTAGGAAATAGCTTAAGCCTATGGGCATGAGTAGTATAATCATAAATCCTACAGAGTATGTCAAACTCAAATAAAAAGGTATTAGGATCTTTTGTGACAAGTCCATAAAACTCAGGGAGTACTGAGGCAGGAATTTTCTTGATGTTGTCAACTTCATTCTAGTGGGCAATGGGGAAAGGAAAATTTGGTTGGTTAGGTTTGTTCCTATTTGCATCACCCATGCCTGCTTGATGTAGTTCCAAAGCAAAGGGGTTCTCAAGCTGATTTTGATCAAGTCAGAGGAGACTTCAAAGCTAGTCAGATAAGGATATGTATTAGCAAAGAGGTTTAGATCTTTTTATTATTCTTCTCTTGGTAGGTTCTGATATTCAACTAGCTAGAATGGATTGGGATTGTTAGGAAGGAATCTCCCATAAGCATCCTTTCTCCTTCCTCTATGCATGCGGTATCACTCACTATCAGTCAGCTCACACAAAGAATTGGTAAAGAATAAAGGGGGCCATTACTTCCTAAATGAGAATATGTACTAAGAACAATTTCCAAAAATATTACAACAAGAAAAACTACCAATGAATCCAAACGACTCCCTAGTTTGACACCATCCCCGACAATGACACCCTAGTTTGACACCATCCCCGACAACGACACCAAAAATGTTGGCCTCCTACAATGATTTAATAACTAATCCCTTACAGCCATGATTCAAAAATTGGACATCTAACCTAAATAGCTATTTCAATCATCATGAAGGTGCATTTAACTTGTCAACCCAAGGACATGAACTTGAAATGGGCCAGCACAGTATGTTCACTAGGAGCTCAAAGTAGCCATTTCATTCTATAGCTAAGGAACACACAATGTTGAAAGTAAATTTCTTAAAAGGGAATACCATAAATACCAATCATCAATTAACAAATACATCAAACTAGAATGCATAACAGGAATACAAATCTTAGCAACAAATAGGGCACTTACTTTGTATGCTTTAGCTATAGGAATAGTCACATAATGGAATTCTAGTGGCTGTAGGAACAGTCGGTGCCAGATTTCTAACTAATTACTAAACAATAAGTAATACTAAACTAATACCAAACTAAGAAGATGGATTACTCACCAAGTGGGCCCCCTTGGATAAGTATCCTCTAAAACTAATGAGAACTTAGATTCTCAAACTCAGAACTTTATTTTATTCACTATAAATCATGAGTACAGAAGGTTAATGTATCTGTATTACTAAAAATTGGAGAGTGCAAGTACAATATCAAATCATGCGACCTCCTGAGGAAGGAGCATCCAATCTTACTTATACTATCAGCTAAACAAGGTAGTCAACTCCATGACTAGGAGGACACCATTTAGAGAAAACAAAGAAAGTGGAGCGATGGCAGTTACACGTGCATGTAATCTGGTCAGAAAATTTAGTATGCACAATAACTGCACATCTATAACCACCTTAAGGAACATTCATTAACCACATGAAAAATCAATATAGATAATCCACATAATATGCCAATGTCATTAAAACTTGCAGAGATAGGATTTAAGTCCAATGTCTATGGTTTAAGGGAAACATTATGAAAAATATCAACATTTAACATCAAAGTCCATGACAAATTCCAACAAATAAACTATAGATTCTACCCAAAATTGGACCAAAAACTAGGCTCATCAGTATTCATGCTTATTCTTGGTGTAATATGGTTGATTCTTGCTTGACATAGTGATACTTCATGCTTGCCTCAATGTACTGTATGCCTTTGTCAAGTGTTGTTTTCCTTGCATAATGGATAGTTGCATAATGTTCAATGACTATAAGGGATCATGTGAAAAATAGGTTTTCTTAATCATTTTGGAAAATACTCTTGGTTCTTGATGTCAGTTCAATGTCTTGTGAATGACAATTGTTTGTTAATAGCTTGAAGATAGGGACTCTTGTAGGTTTGATAATATATAGTACTAGTAATGATTGTTTTTATAATACTAGTAAAGGTTATTTGGACTCTTGCATGGCACAGTGAACTATTGATATGCCTTCACAGAGGTTTGAATGAATTAATTGTTTTATGGATTTACTTTCCATTATCTTCATTTGCTTATGATGGATACTTGATGGTGGGTAGCCTTTCAAATGCTCTTGGACAATTGGATAGTTGTTCTCAATCTAATTTATTTTTTTTCTTTTCAAAAGTCAGTTTATGGTGGTTGCTCAACAACAATAGGAATTGCTAAGACAATAACTAAGACAATGTTTTATTTTTTGTGCGATAACAACGAATAGTGTTTTAGCTTAATTATTTTGGCATAAACCTTAGTAGGTTGTTTGATCAGTCTTTGTTGATAGTTCATAGTCTTTGATTGAATAGTTCTTGATTATTTCTTTCTTGTTGAAACTTTGATAGTAGCTCTAATTATTGATAGTGCTAGTGCTATGGTATGGTTCATGACAATGTCTCTACATGGCAGTAATGTTATAGTCAACTTAGCAGTGGGCTTCAAAGCTTACTTGTTCTTATTGAGTCAATCCATGTGATTGTGTACTTGATGACTCTCAACATGGGAGAAAGAAGGTGATGCAAATCAAGGAGGAGTTTCTCCAACAATCACAATTCATGCAATTTAAAACAATCCTTCAACCCTTAAAACCCTAACTTAGTAACTTTTCATAATTCTTTCCTATTCTCCTTGCATCATATCAAATAGAGAAAATTATGCATATCTTTTAGAAGAATCTTCAAAACCACAAAATAATTTGCATTCTAGATACCCTTTAAGCTCCTTAAAAATGTACCTTAAAAGATCACAAGGTTTCTTTGGAGCATATCCATCAAATTGTTACTATGCTTGCACAAAACCCTAATTAGGTCACTTTTACAAAACAACTACCATGTATTATTTTCCCCAAACACAAAACTTCATCCCTTGACCTCAAATAGGTCACAAATAGACTAAATCCACTACTTTTACCAATAGAATCATCCACAAACTCATCAAACTTCAAAATCTCATCTAAACCCTATTTAGGCTTGCTTCTAATGAGGATTTATTGGATCTTCATACTTCAGGCCTCTACTCTACCAACCAACACCTCAAAAACTTCAAAATATGTCTACACATGCTTACTAAACCAACTCCCATGCTCTATCAAAGCTCTTTCATCAAAACCTAACCTCTAGCCACCAAATTAAGCCAAAACACCATGGAATATCAACTAGGGCATCAATAAAATATTACCAAAAACATATCAAACTCTACTCCCTACTCCTAAAACCACCACAAACATCTAAACCTACCCTAATGCACCCATTCCACCAAGTTACAAGGAATTCTACCAATGGAATGGGTGATTAATGCATTGTATTCACCTTCAAACCCTCAAACAAGGTTTTACAAACCATCCATAGTAAAAGGATTGTAAAATTATTCAAACTCAATGAAAAATACCCAAATCAAAACCAAACTAAAGTTAATTCATATGTGCATCAAATAAAGTACACCTCGGATCAAGAACAAGCTATACAAGGTCATACAGAGCCTTGTAGTAGCAACTTTACTAGTGATTTTCAAAGAGAACAATTTTTTTATTATTGTTTCAACTTCACACATAACTCTCCAACCCCACCTCAAGCCTTTCAAGGCCTTTTTAAAATTTTCCATAAAAAAAATGGTTGCAAACTAATTTTTAAATATATGACTCTTCAACTTCTACCTATGACCAGAAACGCAAAGTTGCACAAGCAACTTCTCAACTTTTTGCAACATTTTAACAATATGACCCAAAACTGATCTGATAGACTTGTTACATTAGGAAATGGTCTATTATGACCTTATTTCGTGACTTTAGACTAAAAAAACCTTAAAACCAAACTTAAGACCATATTTACAAAAATGGACTCGGTGCCCTTGCACCATACACCCGGCCTAAAAAAGAACTCAAGTCCCTTGAGGACTGTATTGCATTAGATCATGCTTGATCACTTCATCTCCTTGATCCTCAAATTTTCCTTCATCTGGTAATCCTTTCCATTGGATTAGGTATTGAGTATTTGAATCATTCTTTGCACTCTTGAATCGTTTACCACCTAGACGTTGCTCCATCTTTACAAGATGACTTGTATGACTTATAACCTTTCCCTCATCTGAAATTGATGTTAATCTTCCTTGAACACTTGCAAACATACCTCTGCTAACTCTATCTTAAACTATTATCTTCTTTACTCTTGAAGCACACTTGAAATCGCTCATTTTTCCTTGCCATTCACCTTTACTCACTTTGCCTTTTCCCTTCATTTCTTCTCTTACATTTTCTATATTATCAGGTTCATAAACCTCTATACTGACAGAATTTTACTTCCCACTAGCCTCTTTTGAAACCAACAAACAAAGCAATCTTTCCACCATGACCTCAACATGCTTTTCTAACCAATCTCACATTGCCATAATCAATTCATCCTTGACCTTCTCTATATCTATTTTTTTCACCAACTCATCATCTTTTCCTTCTAACATTGCATCATTCTTCAAACTTGTTGTCTTAGCATCTTCATTGTTAGTGATGGTTTCAAACTCTTCATATTTGTCTTCCTCAAGCTTTACAAACTCTTTCTTACCTAACATAATCACCTTAGCTTCCTTAGTTTTCTCTTTAACTTCTAGTAATGGAGTCAAAGTGAAAGTGTTTCCATCCTTTTCAATTTGATACGTATTGTTTTTACCATCATAAATTGCATTCCTATCAAACTATCATGGTCTTCCAAGCAACAAATGGCACACCTCCATAGGCAACACATCACATAGTATCCTATCCTTGTAGCCACCAATATTAAACTCAATCCAAGCTTGTTCAATCACTAAAACAGATTGATTCTCATTAAACCAAGACACTTTATAAGGTGTTTCATGAGGTATCTTTTCCAATTTTAGTTTATCAACCATTTTATTAGACACCACGTTATCAGTACTCCCTGAGTCTATTACAATTTTACATACCTTTCCATTGCATTTGTAAGTTTTCCTAAATAGTGTCCTTTGTGTTGATTCCTTCTCCTTTGATGCTTTGAGGAATGTTCTCACCATCAATGATTCTCCCACTTCTGGAACAACAAACTGATTAGAAGAGTTTACACTTTCGCATTCATCCTCTTGCACCAACTGAACTCTTTTATCACCACCACTTGAAGTAGAAGCTAGTTTATCTAGACACTTCCATGCTAGATGGACAAATTGATTTCAATGGTAACACCTTCCTGAAAGTGAACTTGAACCTCTACCTTGTCCACCAAATCTTCCTCTAATGCCTCTGAAGCCACCTCTTTGATCAACAACTTGGTCTTTGCTTTTACTTGCATCTTCTTGGTCTTCATAGGACTGCCTTGAACCTCTTCCTTGTCTTTCTTGCATTCTTTTTAGTTTCTCTTCTTCCCTAGCATCCAACTGACAACATTCCTCAACTGTCCTAGGTGTAGCCAAACTTAATTCATCTTGAATTTGAAATATTAACCCACACATATACCTTGCTATCTTTTCATTTTCATCTTCAACATGACCAACCCTAATACTTAATTTGTGAAATTCTTCAGTGTAGGCCATGAAATCCTTATCTTTCTGCTTTAAACTTTTCAACTTCTTGAAAGTTTGTATATCATGATCACCTGGCAAGAATTGGCTCTTAATCTTTGACACCATCCTATCCCATGAACTTATTTTTGCTTTCCCCTTTTTCACTCTTTCCTCTTGTACATAATTCCACCATGTAAAAGTAGGACCTTTCAACTTAGTCCTATTAAAATTTACCTTTTGATCATCTACAACCTCCTTGTACTCAAAGTAATTATCCAGTGCATCTATCCAATCAAAAACCTCTTCAGCATCCAACTTTACACTATACATTGACACATCTATTTTCTCACTAGAAGCATCTCCTCTAATAGCCTTGATCATTTTCACCATCCTTCTTTCATCAAGGTCCAATTCATCATCTTCGACTCTACCTCTTGGAGGGTTTTCATCCTCACCCTCTTCCTCTTCCTCTCGGTCACTTCCTCTTCAATGGCCTTTTCTCGTCTTTTGTTTGTCTCTAATGTTGTGAATATGGCTAATATTGCTTATTGTGACTCCTTTAACAACTTAATCTCTCTTGCAAGTATTGCACTACCTTTAGGAGGCATCTTGTCCTTTAACTGCAACTTTTCACTTCTTCAAACTTCAACCTTTCTCCTTCCAAAAGACCAAAACCTATGCTCTGATACCAATTGATGCAGAGTAGGGAGGAGTTTGTCCAACAATCACAATTCAAGCAATTTCAAACAACCCTTCAACCCTTAAAACCCTAACTTAGTAACTTTTCATAATTCTTTCTTATTCTTCTTATAACATACCAAATAGAGAAAATTGTGCATATCTTTCAGAAGACTCTTCAAACCCACAAAATAATTTGCATTCTAGATACCCTTTAAGCTCCTTAGAAACATACCTCAAAATATCACAAGGTTTCTTTGGAACATATCCATCAAATTACTATTGCTACACTTGCAAAAACTCTGATTAGGTCACTTTTACAAAACAACTACCATGTATTATTTTCCCCAAACACAAAACTTCAACCTCTGACCTCAACTAGGTCACAAATAGACTGAATCCACTACTTTTACCAATATAATCATCCACAAACTCATCAAACTTCAAAATCTCATATAAACCCTATTTAGGTTTACTTCTAATGAGGGTTTATTGGATCTTCATACTCCAGGCCTCTACTCTACCAACCAACACCTCAAACACTTCACAATATGTCTACACATCATTACTAAACCAACTTCCATGCTCTATCAAATGTCTTTCATCAAAACCTAACCTCTAGCCACCAAATTAAGCTAAAACACCATGGAATATCAATTAGGGCATCAACAAAATATTACCAAAAACCTATCAAACTCTGCTCCCTACTCCTGAAACTCCCATGAACATCTAAACCTACCCTAATGCACCCATTCCACTAAGTTACAATCAATTATACCAGTGGCACGGGTGATTAATGCATTTTATTCACCTTCAAACCCTCAAATAGGGTTTTACAAACTGTCCAAAGTAAAAGGCTTGTAAAATTATTCAAACTCTATGAAAAATCTCCAAATAAAAACCAAACTAAATTTAATTCATATGTACATCAAATACAATGTACCTGGGATCAAGAACAATCTGTATGGGGTAGTACAGTTCCCTGTAGCAGTAGCTTTACCAGTGATTTGAGAGAAAACATATTTTTTATTATTGTTTCAACTTCACATACAACTCTCCAACCCTTCCTCAAGCCTTTCAAGGCCTTTTTAAACTTTTCCAACCAAAAACAAATGGTTGCAAACTAATTTTTAAATATAGGACTCTTTAACTTCCACCTATGACCAAAAATGCAAAGTTGCACAAGCAAATTCTCATCTTTTTGCAACATTTTAACAATATGGCCCCAAACTGACCCAATAGACTTATTACATTAGGAAATGGTCTATTATGACCTTATTGCATGACTTTAGACTAAAAACACCCTAAAACCAAACATAAGACCACATTTACAAAAATGGACTTGGTGCCCCTGCACCAAGAGGTCTACAAGTGTTATTCATAGTTTGTAAATGTCACAGGGGTCAACTCTTGATCATAGTGAATTGGTGGCTAATGATGTTTGATCAATGCTATATGTCAAGAATAGTACTATTCCTCAAGTGTGACAATACTTCACACTAAAATGCATAATGTTGAAGAGTAATAAATTTTTCTATGGTTGATGATAGTTTCATTGATACAAAGTTTTGGAAATCTTTTAAACAACCATGTTAATGACAATGATTTGACAGCTATATTGATAGAATGGGTAGTGACTTGATAGTATCTTGTCAATGTTGCAGTGCTTTCTTTCTTCAATGTTTTTTCATACTCATGGAGGTGTGTTCTTTTGAAATTATCATGAAATAACCTTTGTATCTATACAATACCTATGAAAAATGAACTTTGTAATAGTATGGCCTTTGGAAAAAATATTGTGGTATGAATCAAAGCCTTTATGGTAGTGTGGACTGTGCTTGACAGTCATGTTTGTAATATGGCATACAGACCAATAAAATTGTATGTAATGAGAAAGTGACAATGATATGAAGCTATGGAGGAACACTATAGTCATGGAAAACCAGAGTAACAGATACTTGACTAATTTCATAAAGGATTAGCATATCTTCATAAAAGGTGTGCAGTATGATATGCATGGTAGCCTCATGGCAATGTGGTGCAGGGGCAACATGGTAATTTTGATCAAATAATGTAAACAAGGATCTAAGCTTGATTTTTGTGTGTTTGATCACATGGTTGATGTAATAAGGTCTTATTGAGGCCATTTTTGATGTATTTGGGTCATATAGGGTCTAGTTGTTGAGTTTTGTAAATATTGTTAAAATGTTGCAAAAAGTTGCTTTGTAACTTTGTAAATTTTTCTTTGTAAGGAAGGTGAATGGTCACAAGTTCAAAAAAAAAGTTGTGGACCATTGGTTTTTTGTTATAACATGTTTAAAAGGCTTGAAAAACTTCGAGGAAAGTCTTCTAGAGTGATTTTGGTTAAGAAGTAATACAATAAGCTCTGTTTTATGTAAAAAACCAATGTTTTTCTATAGTTACTAAATTTGTATGGCTTTGTACACTCATTATTTGGCATGAACTAAGTTGGAATTAGTAGAGTAGTGTTTCTTCTTTGTTTTGGCTATGGTGTAACTTATTTTCATTAAGAAATAAGGTAGTTTGAAGAAGTTTTCTACATACCACTTGTAAACCCTAGGTTTAAGGGTTTGTGACCAAAAATCATGAATTACAGTCCATTCCACTATTAAATCTTGGCCAAACTTAGTGGAATGGAGGGGTTGAAGGTGTATTTTGTGTTTTTTAAGTTGTTTGAGTAGGGGATGGAGTTTGGGACAGATTGGAGCTTGCCCTATCCTAACATCTTCATGTGTTAGGCTTAGGAATGCTAGGCAAGATTGAGATTTTGGGTGATAGAAAATTGGTGATGAGTTTTGGTGAAATAAATTGAATATTCAAACCCTATATGATATGCTAGAGCTCTTGGAGTGGTGATTTGAAGATAGTTTGGCCTTGAAGCAACGTAGCAGATCTAGTTTGGAGAAGTTAGTCCAAAACAACCCTAGTCCCTATTTGGTTATGTTGAAAAGGAGCCTAATGGGTATCTAAAAAGGTATTTTGTTTGAAGGTTGATGTCCTTCTCTAAAAGATATGCAAATAAAACAAGGTTTGTAGACCTACTATGTGATATGGAATATTGAGTGAGAACCACCATTGTTAGGGGTTTGAGACTCGAAGAAGTTGTGAAATTGTGTTGTTTGAACCTAGTCCACCCTGCTCTACATCAAGTGGTATCAGAGCATAGGTTATGATTGAGAAGTGGAGAATTGGATGAAAGTTGGCATAAGAAAAATTCCTCCAAAGAGCAATCCAATGACCAATGAAGTTAGAGAATTGAAGGAACAATATGTAAAGGAGGTGATACTTTATAAGGAGTCTCATGAAGCTTCCCTTTCTAGAATTGCAGCTTTGTAGAAGAATCAAAGAAGATGAATAGTCAGTGGTGACCAAAATGATAAAGAGGATGAGGGTGAGAGAGAACCCTCAAGTAGGAGTCCATGATGATGAGGACTTGGACCCTAAAGAGATGAGAATGGTCAGGATACTAAAGGTTGTTAAGGGGGATACTCCAAAGGTGAAAGTGGAAGTGCCTATGTATGGTGGAAAGATGGATAGTGAAGAAGTCTTGGGTTGGATATATGCTCTTGATAATTTCTTTGAATTTGAGGAGATAGAAGTTAATAAGAAAGTGAAGTTTGAAAAAACCAAGCTAAAGGGCCCTGCACTAACATGGTGGAACTATGTTCAAGAGGAGAGAGTAAAGAAGGGCGAAAAAAAGATAAGTTCATGAGACAAAATGGTAGCCAAGGTGAAAACATAATTTCTACCTACAAATTATGTAATTTAGACCTTTAGGAGGCTACAAAATTTAAAACAAAATGAGTTAAATGTGATGGCATACACTAAAGAGTTCCATAAATTGAGTACTAGAGTAGGACATACTAAAGATGAAGTAAAAAAAGCTTGCAAGGTATCTGATGTAGAGCAGGGAGGCAAATCCTTGAAACAATCACAATTTGACCAAACTCAAACAATTTTTTTCTTATTCATCCATTTCTGACTCACCATTCCCTTCACAAAGCACTTGGTTCCACAAAGCTACAAAACACCCAAAACTTCAATTAGGGCTCAAAACACCTTGAGCAACATAAAAATGACTATTTCAAACCAAGGAAAGTTTTCTATAACACTAATCTCTCACTTTTCCAAATGCTTACTCACAATAGGCTTATTTGCTTGTAGCATTCCCAATGACAAGAATCGAGCACAAATTTCCAAATAGTTCAAATCTCCCAAAATAGAATATAGATTAAAGGACCCATTTGGGCCTCCTTAAACATAGCATGAAATCAAATATGATTTTTTTGAAAATTATCTCCCTAAATTTGTCTGTTCTGCAACAACAAGGCTCAATTAGGCCTATTTTCCAAAGTGACTATAAAATATTTCACTCAAACCTATAAAATCTTCCCATACTCTAAACAGGTTACAAATTATCATAATAAACAACTTACAACAAGGGAAATGGCCACAAAGACATCAAACTACCAAACCCTCATTTAAGCCTATTTAGGCATGCACATACAAGGGTTTATTGAATCTCCCCTCTCCCAACCTCAAACCACTTCATAGACACATAGAGACTCCATATGAAGCCTGCACAAGCTTATTACATCATTTAGAATGAGTTTCTACCATTCTTTCTACCAAAACCTACTTCAAAGCATCAATTTTCACCAAAAATCATGAAGAATAGGAACTAGGGCATCACTCCATATTTAGCAACTTTCCTTCCCTACTCTTGAAACCTCTTAAAAAAACATCCTACCTCTAACTATGATTCCACTAGGTTTTCATAAGTTTCACTAGTGGAATGGCGTTAGTTTTCCATTTTGTTACACCAAACCCTCAAAATAGGGTTTACAGACGCATTACTAGAAAAATACCTCTAAAATGCTTCTACTTTGATGAAATCCAATAAAAAAAGTGCCAAAATTATGCTATCTCATGCGTCCAATGAATCAAGATATTTTAGATCATTATTGCACTGTATGGACTCGTACATAGATCTACAACAATTTACTAGTAAATACACAAAATTTGCATAGGAAAATAGAGTTTTTGATATTGCTTGATCTCAAACTTACAACCAGAAACCTGACTCCTATGTTTACAAGAATATTTGAATATTCTCCCCTCCAAAAAAAATGGCTACAACTGACTCTTTAACTAACTGATCCATCAACTTCCTAACTCTTGTAATCTTGCATTTTTTTTTCTTATGACAACTTTCAAGATTTTGCAACATTGAACAACTTGTACTAGAACTGACTCAATAGGAATTATTACATTATAAGATGGTCTATTATGACCTTATTTGCATCAACAAAAGAATTAACACACCTAAAATATAACCAATGACCTTGCTTGACCAAATTCGCAAAAATAGACTTGGTACCCTTGCACCATACACCCAGCCAAAAAAAGATTCCAAGTCCCTTGAGAATTGGATTGTAGCTTGTCCATACCATATCTTTGGTCTTCCAAAATCCCTTTCATTAGGTACTCCTTTCCACTGAGTCAAATACTGAAAATTTTCATTGTGCTTTGCACTATTGAACTTGTTGCCACCTTGATAGTGCTCTATCATCACAAGATGACCTGTTGTATGCCTTCTTATCTTTTCCTTATCAGAAACTGATGTAGAACTTTCCTTCATACCTGTATCATTCATGTTTTGAACTATCCTCTCCTTAACCCTTATTGGATACTTAAACTCACCAATTATTCCTTTCCTTTCACCTTGTTTCATTCCACCTTTCTCCTTTATCTCTTTCACCAGATCCTCTGCCCCTAGATTCTATGTACCATCAGGTGTACAAACCTCTGTAATAATAGAATCGGACTGTCCTCTAACCTTCTTTGCAATCAATGGAAAAAACAATATCCCTATCATGACCTTACCATGCCAATATTGATTTTACACAAGCAATTCATCTTGGACCTTCTCTTGACCTTTTTTGTCATCAAATCATCAATCTTTCCTTCCAACATTGCATCATTCTTCAAATTTACTATCCTAGCATTCTTATTGTTAGTCATGCTGCAAACTCTATATTCTTATCTTCCTCTAGCTTCACAAACTCCTTACCCAACATTATCACTTTTTTTGTCTTGGTTTTCTCCTTCACATCTTCCACCAATGGAGTTAATGTAAAAGTGCTTCCATCTTTCTCAATATGTTATGTATTGTTTCTTCCATCATAAATGGCATGTCTATCAAACTACCATAATTTTCCAATTAATAAATGACAACAATCCAAAAGCAACATATCACAAAGAATGTTATCCTTATATCCACCAATATTAAACTCAACTAAGGCTTGTTCATAAACCAAAATTGATTGATCATCATTCATCCATGACACTTTGTAGGGTATCTCATGAGTTACTTTTTCCAATTTCATTTTACCAACAATTTTAGTAGATACCACATTATTAGTACTTCTAGAGTCTACAACAACTTTGCATACCTTTCCTTTTCATTTTCAGGTGGTCTTGAAAAGTGTTCTCCTTTGTGTTGTTTCTTTCTCCTTGTATGCTTGGAGGAGTGTTCTCACCATCAAAAATTCCCCAACTTCTAGAGCAGCAAGCTGAGTATGAGATTTTACACTTTCACAATCATCCTCTTGCACCAATTGAACCCTTTTGTCACCTCCACTTGAAGTAGAAGCTTGTTTCTCTAGACACTTCCATGCTACATAGCCAAATTGGTTGCAACTGTAACATCTTCCTGAAAATGAACTTGAACCTCTACCTCCACCAAATCTTCCACTGAAGCCTCTAAAACCACCTCTTTGATCAACAACTTGGTTTTTATTTTTTCTTACATATTCTTGCTCTTCATAGGTCTGCCTTATACCTCTTCCTCTATTGGTGTTCCCTCTACCTCTTCCTTGTCTTTCTTTCCTTCTTTTTATCCTTTCATCTACCTTGACAGCCAACTAAAAACACTCAACTTTCCTACATGTTGTGAGACCAATTTCATCTTGAATGTTGAGCCTAAGCCTATTGAGATACCTTGCAACCTTTTTTACCTCATCTTCTATATGTCCTACTCTAATGCTCAGCTTATGGATTTCTTCAATATATTCCATCACATCTAACTCCTTTTTCTTTAAATTATGCAGCTTTCTAAAGGTTTGTATTGCATAATCTGCAGGTAGAAATTGTGTCTTCACTTTTTCTACCATTATGTCCCATGAATTTATCTTTGTCTTTCCCTTTTTGACTCTCTCCTCTTGAACATAGTTCCACCATGTTAGGGAAGGGCCCTTCAACTTGGTTTTTGAAAAAATCACCTTCTTATTGTCTTCCATCTCTTCAAATTCAAAGAAATATCCAAATCATCTATCCAAGCCAATACTTCCTCACTGTCCATCTTTCCACCATACATAGGCACTTCAAATTTCACCTTTGGAATATTATCCCCCTTGACAGCCTTTACCATCCTAACCATTCACATTTCTTCAAGGTCCAAGTCCTCATCATCATGGACTCCTACTGGAGGTTTCTCACTTTCACCCTCATCCTCCTTGCCACTTTGGTCACCACTAACCATGCATCTTCTTTGATTCTTCTCTAGGGCTGCTATTCTAGCAAGGGAAGCTTCATGAGACTACTTATAAAGCCTCACCTCCTTAGCATACTATTCCTTCAATTATCTAACTTCTTTAGCCATTGGATTTCTCTTTGGAGGCATCTTGTCCTTCAATATGCAACTCTTCAATTCTTCAAACTACAACCTTTCACCTTCAAGAGATATGATACCTATACTCTGATACCACTTGATGTAGAGAAAGGAGGAAAATCCTTCAAACAATCACAACTTGACCAAACTCAAACAATTTTTTTTCTTGTTCATCCATTTCTGACTCACCATTCCCTTTATAAAGCATTTGGTTCCACAAAGCTACAAAACACCCAAAACTTCAATCAAGGCTCAAAAATCTTACTAAACCCTCAAAACACCTTGAGCAACATAAAAATGACTGTTTCAAACCAAGGAAGGTTTCCTATAACACTAATCTCTCACTTTTCCAAACTCTTACTCATAATAGGCTTATTTTCTTGTAGCATTCCCAATGACAATAATCGGGCACAACTTTCCAAATAGGTTGAATCTCCCAAAATAGAATATAGATTCAAGGACCCATTTGGGCCTCCTTAAACATATCATGAAACCAAATATGATTGTTTTGAAAAGTATCTCCCTAAATTTGACTATCCTACAACAACAAGGCTTAATTAGGCCTATTTTCCAAAGTGACTATAAAATCCTTCACTCAAACCTCTAAAATATATTCCCACACTTTCAATAGGTTAAAAATGCTCATAATCAAAAACTTGCAACAAGGGAAATGGTCACAAAGACATCAAACTACCAAACCTTGATTTAAGCCTATTTAGGCATGCTCATACAGGGGTATATTCAATCTACCCTCTCCCAACCTCAAAAAACTTCATAGAAACATCAAACACTCCATATGAAGTCTTCAAAAGCTTATTAAATATTTATAATGGGTTTCTACCAGTCTTTCTACCAAAACCTACTTTAAAGCATCAATTTTCACCAAAAATCATGAAGAATAGGAACTAGGGAATCACTCCATATTTAGAAACCTGCCTTCCCTACTCTTGAAACCTCTTAAAAACAACATCCTACCTCTAACCATGCCATTCCACCATGTTTTGACAAGTTCCACTGGTGGAATGGTCTTAATTTTCCATTTTGTTACACCAAACCCTCAAAATAGGGTTTACAAACTTGTTACCAGACAAATGCCTCTAAATGCTTCTACTTTGATGAAATCCAATAAAAAAAGTACCAAAATGATGTTGTCTCATGCCTCCAGTGAATCAAGAGATTTTAAATCATTATTGCACTGTACAGACTCGTACAAAGATCTACAACAACAATTTACTAGTAAATACACATAATTTGCATAGAAAAATAGAGTTTTTGATATTGTTTGATCTCAAATTTACAACCAGAAACCTGACTCAAATGTTTACAAGCATATTTGAATTTTCTCCCCTCCAAAACAAATGGCTACAACTGACTCTTTAACTAACTAACCCCTCAACTTCCTAACTCTTACAATCTTGCAATTTTTTTTGCTTATGACAACTTTCAAGATTTTGAAACATTCAACAACTTGTACTAGAACCAACTCAATAGGACTTATTACATTATAAGATGGTCTATTATGACCTTATTTGCATCAAAAAAAGACTTAACATTCCTAAAATATAACCAATGAACTTGTTTGACCAAATTTGCAAAAATAACTTGGTGCCTCTACACTAGTATCTAGATGGGCTTAGACTCAACATTCAAGATGAAATTGGCCTCAATACACCTAGGATAGTTGAGGAGTGTTTTCAATTAGCTGTCAAGGCATAAGAAAGAACCAAAAGGAGACAAGAGAAACAAGGAAGAGGCAAGGGAAATAATTTCAAAGGTAGAGGCAACTTTGGTGGAAGAGGGTAGTCACAAAAACAACAAGGAGAATCAAGTAGCCACCAAGAACAAAGTGGTGAATCAAGTGGCAGAGATAATTTTAGAGGAAGAAGGCCTAATGATAGAGGAAGGTTTTGTGGACAAGGGAGAGGTTAAAATACCTTCTTAGGTACATGTTACAATTGCAACCAGTTTGGTCATCCAACATGGAAGTGCTTGGACAAGAAAACCTCAAGTTCACATGGAGGTGAGCGAAGAACTCAAATTGTGCATGAAGAATACAATGAAAGTGTTAATTCACCTTCTCAACATGCTAATCCTAATATAGGTGAATCCCTGATGATGAGAAGGACACTCATTAAGGTGCCAACAGTCAAAGAGTCTCCACAAAGGAAATCCTTGTTCAGAACCACATGCAAGTCACATGGAAAGGTATGCAAAGTAGTTGTTGATTTAGGTTCTATTGATAATTTGGTTTCCTTAGAAATGGTTGAGAAGTTAAACATGAAGAGAATTCCACACCCCACACCATACAAGGTGTGTTGGTTAAATAAAGGTCAACAAGTATTGGTCAATGAAAAAATATGGGTAGAGTTTAATATTGGGCGTTATAAAGATAAAATCCTTTGTGACATCATCCTGATGGATTTTTGTCACTTGCTACTAGGAAGACCTTAGCAGTATGACAAAAAGGAAAAGTGATGGCCATAAAAATGTCTAAGTAATAGATAAAGATAGAGTATCATTCACATTGGCACCCCTACAAGATGAAGAATTTGACAAACAGGTTGGGTCTAGTTTCATGGTATTGGGAGAGAAATAATTTTTGAAAACAATGAAGGAAGAAGGTGGATAGGGATTTGGCTTAGTGATCAGACTTAAATCTGTTTTAGTAGAAAATAAGGTTGAGGGTATACCTAGTGCAGTTCAAGCTTTGTTAGACAAATACAAGGACATTGAAGTTGATGAGTTACCTAGTTCATTGCCTCCCATGAGAGATGTAAGCCATCATATAGATCTAATCCCTAGTGAAAAATTTTCAAACAAGGTTGCATACAAGATGACCCCTAAACAAAATGAAGAAATAAGGAAGGTTCAAGAATTGTTAGATAAAGGTTTAATAAGGGAAAGTTTGAGCCCTTGTGCTATCCCTACTATTTTAGCACCTAAAAAGGATGGGGATTGGAGAATGTGTACTAACTCAAGGTAAATCAATAAAATTACCATCAGATATAGGTTTCCAATACCTAGAATGGAGGATTTAATGGACTGCTTGGGAGGTGCATGTTATTTCTCAGAGATTGACTTAAAAAGTGGCTATCATCATATTAGGATAAGGGAATTAGTTGAATGGAAAATAAATTTTAAAACCAATGAAGGTCTGTATGAGTGGATGGTAATTCCCTTTGAACTTTCAAATGCTTCAAGTACATTTATGAGGTTAATAAATGAACTTTTGAATCCTTTATTGGAAAATTTGTTGTGGTATACTTGGATGGCATACATGTGTTTAGAAAGACAAAGGAAGAGCACTTGTAGCATCTTGACATGGTTTTGTAGAAGTTGAATGAAGAGAAGTTGATGATAACCCTCAAAAGGTGTGAATTTATGAAAGAAGAGCTAGTGTATCTTGGTTTTGTGATCTCCAAGGGTTCACTGAAGATGAATCCCACCAAAGTAGAGGAAATTCTCAGTTGGCCAACTCCAAATTCAGTAGGATAGGTAAGAATCTTTCATGGACTTGCAAGTTTCTATACTAAATTTATCAATAATTTTAGTCATATTTTCTCACCCATTATTGACACCATTAAGGGAGATAAAAGGAAGATATTCCAGTGGAATAATGAGGGAGAAAGAAGCTTCAAAAATATGAAAAATAGAGTGGCATAACAACCTATCCTTTCTTTACTTGATTTCAACAAGGTTTTCACTATAGAGTGTGATGCAAGTGGTTTTACAATTGGTGCAATGTTAAGCCAAGAAGGCAGACCGGTGCCTTTCTTCAATGAAAATATTAATGAAGAAAAAAGAAGGTACTCATCATATGATTTGGAGCTATATGCAATGATGCAAGCCCTTAAGAAGTGGAGACACTACCCTTTTCCCAAGGAGTTCATTATTTTCACTGACAATCATGCTTTGCAATTTTTGAACAGTCAAGATAAGCTAACCCATAGACATGTAAAGTGGGTAAAGTATTTGTAGAGATATACCTTCACCATCAAACACAAAAAAGGCCAATCCAAAAAGGTAGCTGATGCTCTAAGTCAGAGGTCAATGTTGGTGCATGAAATAAAACTTTAGAGTGTGGGAATATAAGCCTTGAAGGATATGTATGCTAAGGATGAAGAATTCAAAGAGGTACATTTTGTTTGTGCTCAGTTTAAAGATGCTTTTCATGAGGAATATTCTAATTTTATGTTGCAAGAAGTCTTGTTGTTTAAAGGTGCTCAATTATGTATACCAAGGTGCTCCATGAGAATTAATTTGATAAAGGTGAAACATTGTTGTAGTTTAGGAGGACATTTTGGGATTGATAAGACATTGGAATAGGTAAGAAGGTTCTACTTGGTGCAAAAAATGCAAGTAGATGTCAGAAAGTTTGTGGAAAGTTGTACAATCTATCAAAGAGCCAAGCATTCTACTTCTAATGTAGGACTTTATCAGCCCTTACCAATACCTAACAAACCATGGGAGAGTCTAAGCATGGATTTTGTATTAGGTTTTCCAAGAACTCAAAGGGGTTATGATAGTGTATATGTTGTTGTGGATAGATTTAGTAAGATGGCTCACTTTATTCCATGTAAATGCACAAATGATGCTTCTCATATTGTAAGGTTATTCTTCAAAGAAATAGTTAGAATTCATGGTCTTCCATTAACAATAGTTTTAGATAGGGATTCAAAGCTTATTGGTCACTTTTGGAGGACCCTTTGGAGGAAGCTTGGAACTAATTTGACCTTTAGTACTACTTATCATCCAAAAATAGATGGGAAGACTAAAGTGGTCAATAGATCACTTGGAAATCTTCTAAGATGTCTTATAAAAGAGCATGAACAAGAATGGGACTTGGTTCTTCCTCAAGTTGAATATGCTTACAATGATTCAGTCAATAGAAGCATAGAGAAAAGTCCATTTGAAGTGGTGTATGGTCTAAAACCTAGATGTGTATTTGATCTTAGAGATTTGAAAGGAATGGAGAAGAGGAGTGTTGAGGGAGAAGCATTTCCAGAAGCTATGAAGGAGATACACCAACAAGTTAGAGACAATTTGTAGAAAACTGTTGAAAAGTATAAGAAGCGTGTTGACTTGAAAAGAAGGGATGTATAATTCAAGGTGGGAGACTTGATCCTTGCACATTTTAAGAAGGAAAGGTTTCCAAAGGGAAATTAAACCAATTTGTTGATGAAGAAAATTGGGCCTTGTAGAGTGGTCCATAAGTTTGGAGCTGATGCATATGAGATAGAACTTTCTCCTAGAGTTGCTATCTCTCCTATCTTTAATGTTGCTGACCTATACCATTTCAAGGGATTTATGGATGTAGGTATAGGTGCTGATGTAGATGTTGTTGATGAAGATTGGGTCAAATATTTTTCACCCACTGAGCCATTGAAGCTTGCAACCATTTTGTACACTAAGGAGGTGAAGAGAACAAGGCACAAGGTCTATAATGAATATCTTGTGAAGTGGCAAGGCTTACCACTTGAAGACGCAACATGGATATCAAAATATTATATCAAGAAGCATGGAACATCAGTGCAAGAGCTGATCTCAGGAGGAACCTGAGATTATTTTCTCTTCAGGTGTATGGTGTAGGGGCACCATGGTAATTTTGGTCAAATAATGTAAATAGGGGTCTAAGCTTATTTTTTTTGTGTTTGATCACATGGTTGATGTAATAAGGTCTAATTGAGACCATTTTTTATGCATTTGGGTCATATAGGTTCTAGTTGTTGAGTTTTGTAAATGTTGTTAAAATGTTGCAAAAAGTTGCTTTGCAACTTTGCAAATTTTGCTTTGTAAGGAAGGTGAACGGTCAGAAGTTCAAAAAAATAGTTGTGGACCATTGGGTTTTTGTTAGAACATGTTTAAAAGGCCTCAAAAACTTTGAGGAAAGTCTTTTGGAGTGATTTTGGTTGAGAAGTAATACAATAAGCTTTTTTTTCTACAAAAATCCAGTTCTTTTTTGTAGTTACTGAATTTGTATGGCTTCGTACACTCATTATTTAGCATGAATTAATTTGGAATTAGTAGAGTAATGTTTCTTTTTTGTTTTGGTTGTGGTGTGATTGATTTTCATTAAGAAACAAGGTAGTTTGAAGAATTCTGCTACATACCACCTATAAACCCTAGGTTTAAGGGTTTGTGACCAAAAATCATGAATTTCAGTCCATTCCACCATTAAATCTTGGAAAAAATTGGTGGAATGGAGGGGTTGAAGGTTAATTTTGTGTTTTTGAAGTTTTTTGAGAAGGGGATGGAGTTTGGGGAAGATTGGAGCTTTCCCTAGCCTAACATCTTCATGTGTTAGCCTTAGGAATGCTAGGTAGGATTGAGATTTTGGGTGACAACAAATTGGTGATGAGTTTTGGTGAAATAAATTGCATATTGGGGCGCTATATGACATGTTAGAGCTTATAGAGTGGTGATTTGAAGATAGGTTGTTGAATTTGTCACTTGCTTTGGAAAATGACCTAATGTGGCCTTGGAGTAGCGTAGTAGATCTAGTTTGGAGAATTTAGTCCAAAAAAACCCTAGTCCTATTTGATTATGTTGAAAAGGAGCCTAATGGGCATATGAAAAGGTATTGAGTTTTAAGGTTGATGGCCTTCTCTAAAAGATATGCAAAGAAAACAAGGTTTGTAGACCTATTAGGTGATTTGGAAGATTGAGTGAGAACCACCATTGTTAGGGGTTTGAGACTTGAAGAAGTTGTGAAATTGTGTTTTTTGAACCTACTCCACCCTACTCTGCATCATAGCGGTATTGTTGCAAAGATATAGTTAATGAATCTTCTTACAGTGGATTGATAGTGCTCTAGAAGTTAACTTATTGTTGTAAGGTATCTCAGTTAAGCAATGGTGTTAATTGATGATTTGAAGATATTCAATGGCTTGAGTTTGTTGGTGCCTTGGAGTTCATTGCTTGATAATGGTTACTCTTATCATTGTTTGATCTTTGCTTGTTAATTTTTCTATTGCATGATGCATTGATCTCTTCACAGTAGTACAAGTGGTATGTTTATACATCTTATCCAAGAGTTTGTACTATATGATGTCTTAACATCATTATTAGACGGAAGAGACTATTTGCAGATGTTGATATGATAATGGTGTAGTATCATTGATTGTCAATACACCTTGATGGATTGGATTGTTTTCTCTTAGATATTGTTGTTAATGATAGTCTTGAAATCTTTAATAGTTATATGATTGTTATTGCTTCTGTAAAGAGCTCATTTGTAGGGATCTTAGAACAATCACTCTGTTAATTCTTTGATGCTTATTCAATTAGTACATTTGGTTCACTTCATAGGGGGAGTAATGATTCTTTGTCATTAGATATCAAAGGGAGAGAGGAATTTTTTGTTTTTCCATGAATGAAAAAGGGGTTTTTTTTTTATGTGTTTGTCATTGATTTCAAAAGTTGTTCTTGAGAAGAAGAGTTGATCATGTGTTTGTCTTTGATAAGCTCTTCATGGATGCTTCATGCTTGTGCTTCAAGAGTTGAGGGGTTGATCATGATGTCATTACAAATTGTGTCTGTTGATTGGAAGTGTTGACAAGATCCTCATATAATAATTACATTCATGATGTCAAGTTTAAGGTTATAGTGATAGCTTGGGTTTTCGTGATTTCATAGATCATACTACAGAGTTCACTTGATTCATTTCATGCTTCCTAGTTTAGAAGAGTTTTTTCTTCATGATTCATGAGTTCATATAAGAGGAATACCTTGCTTGTCATAGAATCTTGATAGTATTTAACCATTGCAGATTGCAAACATAGAAGGTTGAAACTTGATCACCTTGCATTTGGTCATTTTAGATTTCTTTCATAGGTGCATGTGACGAAAAAGGGTGATGTAAAGGAACTTTTCCATTAAAAGGGACTTGCCCATTGTCTTCTCAAATTGGTGTTGATAACAAGGTATCTCATCTTGACTGTTCATAAGGATATTGGTTGATGCAAAGATTTCATAGTGAAAAGTAAATGTTCTTGTTTATGTTTGCCTCAAGGTATCTCATGTTGCTTCAAGCATTCAAGGCATTCAAGACATTGATACTCAAGTACTCAAGGCATAGTATTCAAGGAAATTTTTTAGGGCATTAGAGTTTCAAAGATTCAAAAAGCATCAGTGCATTAGGGTATCAAAGATACAAATGTTAGAAAATGATAAAGGGCTTGATGTATGATCTAGGTGGATCTTGAGAACCTAAAAATTGAACTATTCTAGATGTCCTCAAAATTAGAACCATGACGAAGTGCTCAGAAAACTGGACTCAAAACAACTTGAACAGGAGAAAAAGGAGTTCATATGTCTGATTTATGGCCAATCAAAGGTTGGTTAAACAAGGGACATGGGCCAGTCAGAAAGGTGAAAATTTTGATCGACTCATAATCGGTTGGAAACAATGTCAAATCGAAGGGCTCAATGACATGAACCCAACGATGTTCGTTTCGTCGAAATCTTATCTCATATAAGAAAATTATCATGAGTCAAAGTCTAGTCAAACCTTGCATCCAGGTAGGTATTTTAGGGTGAAAATTTGACCATCTCAAAATTCATCAAAATTAGCATCAAAATGAAGAGATTGTCGCCACAATCCCAATGCTATTCATTTTGTCAAAAATGGAGCACATATGTGAAAGATATGGTCAGTCAAAGTTGTAGCTGACTAAGTTGACCAAGGTATAGATGATGACATCATCATGATGTCGACATGCTGATGTGACAGAGCTGGTGAGTGACACATGGAAAGGTGACGTCAGCAAGTTTGTACCATACAAAAGATGAGTTGGACCAATCAGTGAGTGACACGTGGCAAGTCTGTACATGCTGAGTCAACAAGTGACGTGGATGATGATGTGTCATCCATGTGGCTGGCAATTGGTTTTGTCAGTGAATGAATGAGTGCCACATGGCCATATCACTGGGCGCCATGTGGCACCCTCTTTCCTCCCCTTCATTCCTCTAACGGTTTGTTTTATTTAATAACATGGTTATGGTGGGGGTCAAACTTGCAATCCCCACCTTTCAAGTTGAGTGCCTCACTATTGCACCCATGTTTGGAGTTTGTTACCCATAGCTGGCGCCATTTTGTTTTATTTTTTAAGTGTTTTAAACTGGTTTATAAAATTCCAAGTGGCAGGGGTTGAACACCCAACCATCAAGCTACCAAAACAAACCTCCACCCTCGTGCCATTTGGCACTCCGATTATATATATTGGGTCATTTTTATATGAAAACTAGATAGGCTGAGGCCTAAACTAATTGACCTTTAAATGGTTAATTTAGTGCCTTCAATGGAAAATAAAAACAAAATAGCCCAAAAATATAACAAGATAAGGGCTTCAAGACAAAGAATTTGTTGTCTTTATTTGTAAAAAATAAGGGAATTGGTTTTAAGAGGGGAAAGGCCATATTTTATGGTTTTAGCCCAAATGGGAAAAAAAATTGTATAAAAAGAGGATGCAAGGGAGGAATTAAGCATCCAATTCATCCAAGAACCAAGTATTCAACTCTAGATCATTCAGATCAAAGCATTGATCAAAGCATTTAAAGTATGCTTTTGGGTTGATCTGTCAGGTTCCAAAGAAGAAGGCATTCGAGTGATGAGAATGTTGTAGGATGACCTAAGGGAAGAATTGTGATTCCAAAGCTCTATGTGGATATGTTAGAAGGCTATGGTATTTGCACTTGTAGAGTGTTGTACAAAGTCCATTTTTAAGACTTCTCTCTTACAAGGTTGAAGAAGATTCTTGCATATTCAGCGTCAGGTATAATCAGAATGTTTTAATACTTGGCTTTAGTATGGAATGGTGAATTAATAACTAGGACTACATTTGTTATTATTGTTGAAAGAACTTGTGCAATGTGGATTCAAGAAGTGCTTGTAGGCTTGAAAATTCCTTTCCAATGACAACTTTGTACATGTAGTCAAAAGAACAGATGTTGTAAGTAGTTTGCAAGTTTAACATTAATGGAAAATTGATCACGCTTATTGAGTGGATCCAGAGACGTAGCCCTAAGAGGTGAACTCCATAATCAAATGTGTCTTTCTCTCTTGGCTTTGTTTAGATCTTGATCATTGTTCGTTATTTCGCATTTAAACAAAGTTAAATATTTTAAGTGAAAAGGCACTAATCAATGAGCTCAATAGATTGATGGATTGAGTTTACACATTGGATTCAAACCATTAATTAAAGATCTTGGCACAGATTTGAGATTTACTAAGTTAAGCAACTGATTTTGAATCAGATAAATGAAGAACTTAGTTGAGTAAGTACATTCCAAAGTTTTTCAGATCAAGTGGTATCATAGTGGTTTTTGAGCTCAAGTTTGGTTAAGTTACCAGTTTGTGCAAGTTTTCCATTTTGATCAGTTTGATAGTTTGTTGGTTTGCAAGTTTGCAAGTTTAACAGGTGTACATCCAATAACAAGATGGCATCTACACAAGGGGAATCTTCCAAGGTAACAATGCATGCATCCATGATGGATGACCTCTTTGCCATGAAAAGGATGATTGAAGCACTCCACCAGGATAAGTTCAAGAGGCTTCAAGAACTTGAAGAAGCCAACCAATGTCTTCAGATGGAAAATGATGAGTTGAGAAGTCACCTTGAAGACTTGGAAGATGAGAAGAGGAAATTAAGCCTGATGTTGTAGAGTGTTGTGGAAGAGCAGATGGGAGAAATTTCTACTATAAAGAGTCCTCCCAGGATTGAAGATCCTGACATCTGTACTTTTTGTCCACACTCAGAGGATTCCTCATATGTACCCCTTACACAACCTAACAGTTTGGAGGCTTCATCTATAGCAGTTTAGAAGGATCCATTGGAAAACAATCAGGAAGTTGATCAAAAAATAGAGAAGGTAATAAAAGAAGTAATTTCAATTCCTCCCTTTAACCATGATCATTCTTTTGAAACATTTGAAAAAAATACCAAGGGTATTAGTATGAAGCTACTGATGAAGATGGGCTACAGTGGGAAAGGCCTTGGAATTTATAGCCAAGGAATAGCTAGTCCCATACAGGCGGTAGAACAACCTCGTTATACACGACTAAGTTATGATAGTGAAGAAATTGGAGAATGTTCCAAAACCACGTTTGTGAGAGGGAAAGTTGAAGGTGAACCACACTATGGTAACTATAGTGACTACAAACCATCTCCTGGAAGAGATGCACCTAATGGAGGAAAGTCTAAGGCATATCATTTTCAATAGTTGGGCATAGAACCTGATAAAGGAAAAGTTAGTTCTCCTAAGCAAAAAAGTGCTCAAGTTGGTCAAGGGAAATCCAAAGGTGATCAACACTTTAAATCTATTGTTGATTTTGAAAGTAGTAATTCTTTTGTACTAGCCTTATGGAATATGTGACCATGCACATTTTGTCATGCACCTAACCACTGTGTAGCAAGGTGTAACAAGAATAAGAAGCTTTGTAGAAAGTTAGTCATGTAATCTAAGGAGACAACAAGGCATGCAACACATCTTCAACATTCCTCTTTGAAGAAGGGAACTATAGTGCTAGAAAAAGCCCAAAATTATTGTACTCACTATAGAATCAATGGACATTGGGTTGAGAAGTGTTGGAAGTTGCACCTAGAACTTCGACATTGACTGAGGTCTATGAAAGAATTGAGTCAATAGGAGGTTGCAAAGGTAAAGGAAAAACCTTTGGTTACCATCCCTGAGGCAGTCTGTGAAGAACCTTAGCAAAAACAAGAGTAGTTGGAAGAGAAAAGTTCATTTCTTCAGCTCTATAAGAGATGGGAAAACATGATAGCTAAATGAGTGTATCAACTTTGTTTTATGTTACCTTTTGGATTATGGTAATATGTTAGTTGATGTAAAACCAGTATGGTTTTTGAGTGTAAGACGCTTAAATGGTGTTGTTTTGCAATTATTTGTATGAAGTTGTATTCCTATAAGGTTGAGATTTTGTAAGGCTTATGAAGCCATATCTCTATAATTCGAAGGAGAATACTTGAAAACTTCATTTTTCTGGTTGAAGATGTTGCAGTGATCCAGTGCCTGACACAAATTCTCAAGGTGAGAGCATGTCATTAAGTTTCTATTGAGGAAGAAGATCATTTTGTACAAGATGGATAGACCATCTACACATCAGGACTAAAAGTTGCAGAGAAAGGTCAAGAGTGACCTATATGTTCCAACTTTAGAATTCAGTCAAATGGTGATTGGAAATTCCTAAAAGGGGTACTGCTTTTCAATGGCCTTGTAGCCACAACAAGCTTGGATAGAGTTGAATGGTGAAACCTTGAATCAACCATTCGGAAGAACAAAGGTGAAGGAATGTATCAAGCTGAGGCACAATCTGCTATTGTTCGAGTAGTTTGTGAGCAAGCAGGAGCATCAGTGTTATGCCAAAATATTCCTTGGTATTGTTGAGGCCTTATTAATTTGTATAATGCAGAGTGGGATATGTTTCAAAGGAAAAATACACTTTTGGAGACCAAAAGTTCTTCAATGGGGAGGTCTGATCCAGGTGGATCTCGAGAACCTAAAAATTGAACTATTCCAAATGTCCTTAGAATCGACACCATGATGAAATTCTTAGAAAACTGGACTCAACACAACTTGAATGGATGAAAAAGGAGTTCATACGTCCAATTTATGTGATGTTGTGACTTGCACATCTTTGTGTTTTCTCATGAAATATAATATCTAAAGTTTTGGGAAATTTAGTTTATGTGATTGGTTTCATTAGATCACTGATTCAACCCACCTCTTAGTGATCCTTATATTCCTATAGAGAATGTGTAAATGGAACAAGCACAATCCTACATTGTGCATGTGCAATTTTAATTAATAATACATGAAATCTAAGTGTAATAACTAAGTGTAACACAATAACACATGGAAATCACATATGGGTTAAAGATGAATATCAAGGTAGAATGTTTACCATAGCATGGGAAAATATAAATGGTGGTGTGGTCAAAACTACCTATGAAAGTACATAAGGCTATAATATAGGTTCATGCTCCATTGGTAGAGGTGAGACAATAGGTCCCTAGTGGTGATGTAGGTCTAGGAAAGTGATGTCAAGATATTGATGAAGACAGAAAGTGTTCTTTCCCCAAATGTGAAAATAATATATGTAGTGATATCATAATAAATGAGTGGGAAGGATAAGTTTCCCTAACTACAATAGGTGTGGCTCTAAAATCATGATAAGGAAATTGATAGATGTGCACATGGAATTAAGGAAAGCAATGATACCCCTATTATAAGGATATGGAAAGGAAATGTTTGAATATAATAATGGAATTAATGGTTTCCCCAATGTAGAGATATAGCAATTGAATCATATTTTGTAAAATGAAATGTTCCCATGCTTCTAGTTTAATAACTCAAAAAATGTGATAAGGTAATACAAGACTAAGAGGTAAGCTCTAAAGTTAATGTGTAATCTCTAAAGGAAATTTATGTAACTTTATGATCAAGGCAAGTATTCAATGTTCAAATAATATTATTATACTAAGTTAATTTTAATAATCATGAATATGATAACAAAATCAAAGCACTATATTAAGCATGTATGGGGCGCTATCACAATAATGGGTTACACTATTTGGGACATCCTAAATTTTTGTTGAAATCACATTTTTGTTAAGACTTGAAAGGTTCCATTTAAAGGATTTTAATTGAAGAGGGTCTGATCAAACCCCCTTAGATCAAACCCCCTTGGAGAGAACCCCTCTAGTTTTAAACCATACCTATAATGGAGTCTCCTCTACACCTATCAAAATGCTGATAAAAAACCACTTTTGATTTACCTTTTGGGTGATCAAATGAATTCATTTAAAATTTATGTTTTGTAAGTATGTGGTCCTTTTTATAAGCTTCCCAAAAAGTATAATTTTATATATATTTAATTTGATTATTATATTTATTTTGTTTCTTGTGAATGTAGGTTTTTCACCAAAAATCAAGCTCTTTGTTCTACACATGTGGAAAAATAGTACATTACCAAAAAAACATTTGAAAAATATCTATTCTCTTGGTATTGATGTCCTTGATACAAAAAAAAAACATTTATTGTGTGAAATTTTATTTTAGTGATATAATTAAATTTCTTAGGTTCTAAGTCAAAGAAAGATAGGAAGTATTCCTATTAACCCATTTAAACTTATGGGGGAAACCTATTACTTCATGTCAATTCTAAGAATTGCAGGCATAATTAACTCTTTTAGATTTGATCTAGAACCCCAAAGTTGTTATTATATGAAGAAATGTTTAGATAATTACTCCAATAGAGAAGGGTCAAGAATCTCTAATATGAAGAGGATGAAGAACCTAATTTGATGATAAGTATAATATATATGAGTTGTATGATGAAAATATTACAACTAAGCTTGAGACGAATGAATTGTTGATTATGGAAATGATTTGGACTCTATCAATCACATTGGTTTCTTAATTAATTAGATGATAATATTCCTCCAAAATATTGTTGCAAGGTGTGCATCCTTGGTCTCCTTGTGTTGTGCAGTGCAACACTTAGGTTCATGACATGGATTAACTGCCTCTTGTGGATTCATTAACTCTCGCGGTTGTATCAGGCATTAACAAATCAATATTTTGGTGCAACAATAGTCTTTGCAAAAATTGGTATCAGAGCCTGGGTCACAAGTTTGAACCCCTCACTTACGCTAGGGGAGATTGTTGCAAGGTGTGCGCCCTTGGTATCCTTGTATTGTGCAAAAAAACACTTGGGTTTGTGACATGGCTTAACTACCTCCTATGGTTTCATTGACTCTGGTGGTTGTATTGAGCTTAATAGGTAGCTCTTTTGGTGTAATGACAACCATGTTTGTAATAAAGATACCAAATATCTATCAAGGAGTGGTTGGTGTATAAAGTTGCACTTACCCCAAAATTTGATGAGAGGCCACATTTTGAAGAGAATGAAGAAGAGTGATTATTTTGAGATTTTCACAAATTAAGGTGAATTAAATTTGGTAAGGTTTCTTCAAGAGCTACTTCACCTATAAGGGATCTAGCTTGTGTTACTCTAGAATTTTCACAAGTAGATGCTCATATATCAAGTGTCAAAGCTCTTAGGAAGGTGTTCCAAGATTTCTTGTAAAGGTTGTATCAAATATTTTGTGAGTTTTATTACTTCCTTTATTTCTTTGAGTGATAATGTTTCTATTATCATAGTTAGTGAACTCAAAGGTCTTTTATATTTTCTTCACATTTCTAGGGTTATAAATTAGGTTAGTAAGCTAATATTTTGAAGGATTTAGATCCCCCTAATAAATTATCAGAGCTAACCTTGTGTTTAAAGTTGATCAAAATTAGGGTATGATAGTTGTTGCTAATAGTCTCAATTATGCCATTGGTGCATCAAGTGAAATTATAGTCTTAGTTTCTAATGTATGTAGAGTTTCTGTAATCAATGGAAAATTAGATTGTTAAATTGTTAGATCAAATAACATTAAAATCCAATGAAATAACGAAGTACAAAGGAAAAATGATGAAAACAAAAGGAACGATATTACCAAGAATCTCCATCTTCCATGGTTGACCTTCATTACACCTTCTAGTTTGTAGCAAGTCAATGAGGCCCTCAGATTTTGAATTGAGCAACCTAAAGTAATGTCCAAGTCCTATGCAAATGTTGAAGGATTTGATAGAATAATGCTATGTCTATGACAATATGAAAACAATACTAAAATGACTATAATGCCTATATTAAAAATGAAGTTGTCGGATCCCGAAATTATGAGCAAAATTGTCTTTTATAGAAAACACAATTTTGAGCGGACGGATGAGATTAATTGATGACAAGAACCTAAAATGAAAGGACAAGATTTAATTTGACAATCCCTAATTTGGGTTAGGGAAAAATCCTTAATCGAACGGTCAGAATAAAATCGGATCGACGGTGGAGAATAAATGAGGAAATTAATTAAAGAAATAAAGATTTTCAAAAAATCAAGAAGATAAGATTGCCTGATTTGCAAGATTTGAAAAATCAAGAAGATAAGATTTGGACTAAAGATCAGATTTGGAAAATCAAGAATCTGCCCGATTACTTGATTTTTGGAAGATTAATTGCTAATTTGAATTAAGATAATTCAAATTATGGATTTTATGAGATAATAAATAATCTTTTTCAGATTATTTATCAAAATGGATTGACAGTTAAGATTGACATGACATTTTAAATAATTTGATTTATTTAAAATGAGAAGAACATTAATTGGCAATTAAATAATTAAATTTAATTATTTAATTTAGGAGATAAGACCAACTAATTAAATAAATTAATCAATTTATTTAATTAAGACAATCAGTGACGTATTAAATAAATAAATATAATTTATTTATTTAATAATCGGGAAGAATTAAATGCCGAAAGGGAAATTAAATAAATTAAGAAATTTATTTAATTGAAGGAAGACTTAGACAATTAATGACGTATTTAATAAATAAATATAATTTATTTATTTAATAATCATGAAGAATCAAAGGACATGAATTAATTAAATAATTATGAATTATTTAATCAATACGAATGTGGACCAAGGACATAATTAAATGTATTAATTATGCTAGGACGAAAGTGGTAAAAATGAAGCTTGCAGGCCTAGGTCATTTTTAGGTGTCTACATTTTGCCCCTCTTTGTCATAATGTCGCATGTCATATTGTGACAAAGAAAATAAGTCAAAAATATGCCCCAGTGCAAAATAAGATGAGGAAGAATGACGAGGAGGGTTGTGGTATGCCCCCTCGAGAGGACAGACGGGTTCGAAGAATATGGGTGTGCTCTCGAAATTGGTTAGGAGACTAGAATATGAAGAGATGAAGAAATTTTAATGAAAAAGATATGGATGATGATATAGATGCAATGCCTATATGAGATGAGTGAGAGAAGATGACAAGACTAAAGGAGATGCATGTTAGTTCCTAGACCAAATCCTTCAAAACATTGCCATAGGACTAATATTTATTGCTCTTAATCATCATTGGGCAGTAAAAATGACACAAATGGACAACAAACACCATGATATGACGTAGACCAAGGTGTGCAAGGTCATCCACTTGAAAAATAGACATCATAGGGAATGTCCTAACTCATACTAAAGGCGAAGTTGCCCCAATCTTTTTGTCAAGACAATCCACAGCAGTCAAAGAAAATAGGCCAGGAGACGTCATCGCACCTCTAAATCCTTCATGGGACATCCTCGAGGTAGCTAGTAACATGACCAAAAGGACAAGACAATAAAAATATAAGACAAAATAGCCAAGATAGTCAAAAGATAAGACAAGATAGACCAGAAAGATTAACAGCCATTTTATTTTGTTTGCCAATGTTTGTTTGCCAAAGATTGAATTCTTGTCAGTTTGACAGTTTTGACAATTTAAGAGCTTTGCCAATTTGACGGTGTTGACGGTTTGACAGGGCCTATTATCAGGAAGGACACATCCTGAAAAGGCAAAGGACATTTTGACAAGGTCTAACTCTAAGAAGGACACATCTTGAAGAGGACCAAAGAGTGACGAGACTGACATTGTTTTGAGTAATATGTTTTGGCAAGTTGACTGATGTTGATTGTATGATTGATTGGATTGTGTTGTCTAATTTTGACCAATTTTGATATTGACGTTTCAAATGATTGTCTTGTGTCTGAGTTTGACTATGTTTGACATATTTGACCGATGTGATGATTCTAACAAATGCCATGATTTTATTTGGACCAACCTAAAAGGACTGACCTAATGTCTCAGGGACTCATCGATTGATGGCCTTGCCTACGTAGCAAATGCGCAGAGACAACGTAGTTTGACAATGACATGGACTGACTAACATGACTAACTTTGACTCCATTTTTAGGATTTTGACACTGATTTGGATGTTTTTGGGTTTTTCTTTAGGATGTTTTATGATTTTTAGGTCTTTCTTTAGGACATTTTATGATGTTTTTGGTCTTTCTTCAGGACATTTTATGATGTTTTTGTCTTTTTTTAGGACTTTTTGCAATGTTTTTGGTCTTTTTGTCATTTTATGATTTTTTTGGATTTTGACGTTTAAGAGGATCGTGACAAATGCATATGACTGATGCCTACACATGAGAATCCAAGGAGAAACATGATTGTGCCCCTAGTCAAGATGAATACCAATTGACAGGTGATGACAACGTTGTTTGACGTGGGAAGGACACATCCCGAAACAACGTGAGGACGATGACAGTAATGTGATGAAAGTATGGAGGTCTACAGCTGGGCTAGGAACACAGTCTAGTAACATTTTGGATAATGTGTTTGTATGGATTAGAATCGTTGCATTTGGAATGACTTGATTAGGACTAGATGGGATGATGATTATCCTTAGATCATTTGACAAGGGAAAGCCAAGATAGGTGACAAACATGAAAGGATAGGGGGTGGCCTTGGTAAAGGATGGTGGACATGAGACTAAGGGAATTGTCATATGGTTTTCAAGGACTATGTCATATAAGGACAATAAGGCTATGATAGTTAATGACATGTTTCATGAATTGTGTATGATCGAAAGATAGACATGTCAAGAGTTTTCCCAAAGCATGATTTATGTGTGCCAATTTTATGTCAAGACCAAGGTAGGTGGGAAAAATGCATGGAAATGATAGGGCTTAGATGGATGTCAATGTCATGAGGAAGGCATGGGAAATGAGACGACTTGCCCCCAAGTGTAAGAGTCCACATAGATGATTTATTTTACACATGATGCCTATTTGCCAGGTTTTCATCATGGTACTTATCTAGGCGCCTGTTTGCTAGGTTTTCACCATTGGATGAAATTTTTCTCTTTACTATTTTCTTGAATTTTTGATTTTTTGGTGTCACCAAGACCCCTGTTTGCCAGGTTTTCATCAGGGTGATGATTTTTTTATTTTTGATTTTTTTTCTATTTTTGATTTTGTGGATAGCCTAGATGCTTTAGATGACCACTGCATGTTCTAAATTCATTGACGATGATGATGTAGAGACTGGTGCCATGATATGCCAATAATGTCCTTTCTGAAGCAATTGTCGTGTCAAGATCATAGCGCTTGCATACAAATGATCAATGTCATTGTGATCCTTTATGATACTAGAGTTGGCCTTATCAAAATACGCACATCGCAATAGAGTGCCATGAGAGTCCTTGTGGTAAAGAGTTGCTGCCAAGATGTGACAGATTTGTGATGTGGGATTTTTGGATCTTAGACGAGATGTAGGATTATGACGAATGATGGTAGACATGGAAAGGTTGTTTGGACGTTTAGATGAATGACTTTTTATTTTCCAAACTTAGGATGTTGGATGACGTATTTTGGAGGGATGGTGTTTGAAACCAACAGTTTTATATGCCTTGATTGATGACCATTTTGAAGGAGGTGGACATGTGTTATATGTGGGAGTCCTCTTTGCTTGTGGCTCTACATATTTATTGAATTTTTCTTTTGACATATTTTCTTTGCTTGATCCACTTTTCTTTGGGATCCATTTTAATTTCATTTGTCCACTTGTCTTTTTGTCTGATTCAATGGCCTTTGACATTTGATTTTGATCTTTTGACTCGTAAGACTTTTGTTTTTGTTGGTCCCAAAGGGGAGGTTGATTCATGATGGAATGACGGTTCATGATGTGGGTGGACGGGGTGTTGGCAACAATCTTATGAAAAGGATTTCTCATGGATTCCATTTTGACATTTGCATCTGACAAGGTTGCCCCCAGTATCGAGGAGGTACCACTAACATCGTTTGATTTGCTGACTGAAGAATACCCAAGACCTTGATGTCTGTAATTTTCTTGAAGCTGTATTGGTTCTAGAATGCCTTGCTCATGTATGCCTAGTCCTTTTCCTTGATAATGCATGCTCTGACAGATTTTGTTTGCGATGGGGTATTTATTGTTTTGAAAGAAAGATGCTAACCCATCATTAGGTATGTGGATACTATCACTTGTAATATTTTCATCTGCAAGAAAGCCTGCTTTGACAAAGATAGATGACCCTAAGTGATAAAGTGTCTTAGCTTCATTGTCTTGTTGGACATATTCCTGACTAATATCTGTGGTCTGATCTTGTGACATGTCAGGTTCAGATGATTCTATTGGTGCTTCCAAAGAAATGTCAAAGCCATCATTATGGTCAGTGTCGTAGAGTCCAGTAATTTTTGCTATAACTTGATCATATGCAAGCATGTCCCTAGTGGAAGATTCTTGTTTTGGAGGAATATCGTCTATGTGTTCCATGGAGGCAAGTGTCTTAGTTTGAAAAGGGTCAATAGTCAAGGCCTGTATAGGGTCAGAAAGTGTTTGATCATGAATGGCATAAAGGTCAAGGAGTGGATCATTTTGGACTTCTTGGTCAATGGTAGGGTCTTGGTCAAAGATGGGGTTGTCATGGATTTGGACTTCTTGGTTAATGGTAGATGTACTTTGGATGTCATGATTGTCTTGAATGACTCTTTGAATGGAGTTTAAGATAAGGTCATGGGATGGACTACCTTGTTCTTGACATGAGGGTGCCATTATAAGGTTATGCTTTGGGCTTTCATTTTGACATGTATCCTCAAGTTTAGACAATGGGATTTGACTTTGAGCAATGACAAAATTTTCATGACTAGATGTGGCGTGTGAGGGGATGACTTGAAAAGGATTAATGACCAAAGGATTAGGATAGGGCATGGGAACTTGGACTAGACTAGTATATGAAGGACTAGGATAGGATATGGGGACTTGAACTAGAGTAGCATGTGAGGGACAAAGATAGGACATGGAGTCTTGGATTGGATATGTCATGGAGTCTTGGACTGGATTAACTGTTGAAGGACAAGGATATGACATGGAGACTTCGACTGGATTGGTATAAGGTTGATTGAATGAGGACATGGAGACTTGGAGTGGATCGGTATGGTATGATGTGGGGACTTGACATGAGTTGGTAGATGATTGATAAGGGATGCAGACTTGGACGGGATTAATAGGTGAAGAGTCAGAATATGACATGGAGGTTTGGAATGGACTATTGGACAGTTGGCTTCCCTTGTCAAGGTTAGGATAAGGGTGATAAGTGGACGTTTGTTGTGAATTAATGGTAGGATTTATGTCAAGTGAATTTTGGTAGTGAGGGTAGATGGACGGAGGACTAGGACTGATGGGTTGTTGGTATGAAGGACCTTGATTTTTGGCTTGGATAAATTGTCTCCTAAAGTCTGAGGCTTCTTGGTATTGACCTCTACAGAGTAATTCGTATTCAATTTTACTAGCAAGCCTATCCATATCTTGGTGAAGGGAAGACAAGGTGGTGGATGTCATGATGTTGTTAAATGCAGAGTGATAATGATGTTTTTCTAAGGGAAATGACTAATGCAAGGTGATAAAATTGGTCAAGAAAGGATGCCAAATGCTAAGGTGACAATGAAGATGTTGACTAAGGAAAATGACCAATGCCAAGTCTAGATACCAAATGAGGACTATGATGGACAATACCAAGTCTAAGTTCAAAATGAGGACTGAGATTGTGTTTTGATGTCTTGTTGAAAAGTCTGAGTTGTCCAAGGTTGATTGTTTGTGTCCAGATTTGTGAATATTGTGTATAATGTTTTGAAAAAATCCAACAAGCACTTGACAAGCACAATGTTTTGGGTGTAAACAAACACACATAAGACAAGTACAATCCTAAAAGGCTAATAGGCCAAGGGTTTGTATACTTGGTATAGCCCACCGATATACCCCGGATTGGTGATAAACACCTTTCCTTCTTGAGAGCGGATAGCTTAGAATTTTGGTGGCATTGGCTCCCCTCCACGGCTCATTAACATCATTCGAGCACACCAAATTCAGATTCTTTGGGTAGTGACATCCCAAGAATTGATATCTCTACTCAAGGGGATCAGTAGTGAGTGTCTTCAGGCATGATACTGTACCCTGCACTATATCAAGCAACGGCCAATAGAATGGTTGGACACTAAGACAAGAGGTTTTTAATTCGGGCATTCCGTTCGTGGGGCGTGATCCATGCGGCGAGAGTCCCCTTTCGGATCCATCTCGTCGGAACCACACTCATGATTCTTGGGCTTTTCCCAAGAACCCACTTTTATATACCGGCTGGAAGTCCCTCGGTGTCAGGGTGCTACCAGTCTGAGTCGTCCTGGGGTGAGTACTTTTTCCCACCAGAATAGGCCCAAGTTCTAGAGTCAGTAACCGTTTCTCTTACACCCAGGATCGCACGAATGCGTAAGGGGAGAGGATACTCCGATATACCCAATCGTGAAGGGTAATTAACAAATAAAGATGGGTCTGGTTTTCTGATCACGAGGTTTTCACCAAGTGAGAGCATACTCACCTACCATCTTGCAAGCACAATCAATCAAAGAAGACATAGGTTCGTTTTAATTGCACCAAATAAAATGTGAGTTACACTACTAAAAATGCAAACACATTGTTTTGTTGTTTGGCCATTAACAATTGAACCTACAAGACAATCCGTTAGTAGTTTAGTGTTTCTCTTTAACCCACGAATAGTAACCGCCACATGCTACAAGAAAAGTTTAGTAACAACTATTAGAGAGTTAGCTAATCACAACAAATCTGATTTTTAGAAATTTCTTTGATAGAAAAATGAAAAATACAGAAAATAAATCCTATCTAAAATCTCAAGAGGTTTCCAAAAAATTAAATAAATCAGAAAAATTTTCTGTTTTGCACATGAAATTATTTTTTTATGAAAAATCATAAAAAAATTATAAAAAATACACAATAGCTATTAAAATTCTGATTTTTTTACTAGAGTCGTCTAATGTCATACCAAATCTGAAAAAAAAAAATTGTGATTAGATCTACAACTATGAGTGAGATATAAGCCAATCTTTGTTAAACACCAATTTTAAAAGATCTATTTTTTGACTAATAATTTCACATCCAAATTTAAAAAATAAAGAGTAGACCCCTATTAAAATTTATAGAGCTTTCCGTAAATGTAAACATATCTAAAAAATTCGATAATTTTCTCTTGAAATTAAATTTTCATGAAAAACAGTACAAAAAATTATAAAAAATTAAAAACAGATCCAAAAAATATAATTTTTGGAATAAAAGTGTGTGATGTCATCCCCAAGCTGCAAAAAAAAATTCGTGAGCAAATACATAGCTGTTTGAAAGTTATGGTCAAATCTTTGGATTTGTCCACAATGATGCCAAACCTGCAACAAAAAGCAAACAAGCCCTGCAACAAGAAGAAACCAACTCCAAGAATTCCTCTTTATTTGTCTAAATATGTTGGGTTCACCAATGTAATCAAGAGAAAAATCAGATTTGTTAGATGGTTAGATCAATAACACTAAAATCCATTGAAAATAACGAAGCACAAAGGAAAAATGATGAAAACAAAAGGAACAATATTACCATAAGTCTTCCTCTTCCATGCTTCACCTTCGTTACACCTCCTAGCTTGCAATAAAATGTTTCCCTCAGATTCATGTATGAGCAATTATGACAAATGACAAGACTAAAGCAAGTTTTGAAGGATATATTCAAAATCTAAATGCCTATGCCTATTGCCAATGCTTATGTCTAAAACAAATGCCAAAAGTGATTAAATGACTATATTAAATACTAAAATTGCCTATGACAATAAATGTGAAAGTAAATGAATGCCTATAATAACTATGCAAAATGTCAGCATCTGTGTCCAAAAAATGAGAAGAAGATGGCATTTTATAGAAAATGTCATTTTGAATGGACGGACGAGATAAATTAATGAAATGAACGATCCAGATTACACCTAAGAATCCCTAATTAGGGTTAGGGCAAAATCCTTAATCAAACGGTCAAAATAAAATCGGATCGATGGTGGAGAATAAATGAGACAATTAATTAAATAAATAATGATTTTCGAAAAATCAAGAAGATAAAATTGCCTGATTTGCAAGATTCAAAAAATCAAAGAGATAAGATGTGGATTGAAGATAAGATTTGAAAAATCAAGAATCTGCCTGATTGCTTGATTTTTGGAAGATTAGTTACTAATTTGAATTAAAATAATTCAAATTATGGATTTTGAGAGATAATAAATAATCTTTTTTCAGATTATTTATCAAAAAGGACTGACAGTTAAGATTGACATGACATTTTAAATAATTTAATTTATTTAAAATGAGAAGAATATGAAATTGGCAATTAAATAATTAAATTTAATTATTTAATTTAGGAGATAAGATTAATTAATTAAATAAATTAATCCATTTATTTAATTAAGACAGTTAGTGACGTATTAAATAAATAAATGTAATTCATTTATTTAATAATCAATAAGAATTAAAGACATGAATTAATTAAACAATTATAAATTATTTAATTAATAGTCGAATGTGGACCAAGGACATAATTAAATGTCATAATTATGCTAGGACGAAAGTGGTAAAAATGAAGCTTGCAGGCCTAGGTCATTTTTAGGTGTCTACAGTTTCAAGTTTAATTTTTTATTTATTATCCTTAGTCTTCACCACAATAAGAGTTTTTGTTGATATTTTTTTTGTCTATGATTTTTTTTACTATGCCAACTATTATTAGCACAATTTCTCCACATTTGGATTCCCTTTTAGTAATTACTAAGAATCCTCGGGTTCTAATATAAATGCACAATCAAGCTTATGGATTTCCATAGAGCAAACATTGAATCTAGGAGCTTAAGGTAAAATTTAATAGTGAAATAAAGTTTAAATTCAACTATAGAAGAAATTTATTTAGAGGTTTCTTATTACAAAAGTAATAGGAAGGTAAAAAGAGTACTTAAAAGGAAAACCTAGTGATTGGGAGAAAATGTAATTATGAAGAACAGGAAAGAATTATTCTTAGTATCTAAAAGTAGAAAATACATAAAGAAATAAATTTGGTGATTAGGAAAATGCCATATGTGGTTGTGGATAAAGCCCAAAATTTTATTTGGGAGAATAATAAATTAAGGAAAAGAGTTGTCATAGAGGTGCTTGAGGAAAATATATAATTAAGAATCATTATATAGCAATACACTTAACCCTATACCCTATACCCTATACCCTATACCCTAAACCCTCAACCTAATATCCTAAACCCTAATCGATATACCCTATACCCTCAACTCAATACCCTCAACCCTATACCTAATATCCTAAACCCTAATTTTTCTACCATATACACTTAACCTTATACCCTCAACCCTAAACATTATCCCTCAACCTTATGCCCTTAACCCTCAACTATATACTTAAACCCTAAACCCTACACTCTCAACCCTCAAACCTATACCTTATACCCTCAACCCTATACCCTAAACCCAATACCCTCAACCCTATAAACAATATCCTAAACCATAATACCTATACCCTATACACTTACACTTATAACCTCAACCCTATACACTCAACCCTATCTTTAAAACCTAAACCCTACACTCTCAACCTTCAACCCTATACCTTATACCCTCAACCCTATACCCTAAACCCAATACCCTCAACCATATACCCAATATCCTAAACCCTGATCCCTATAACCTATACATTTAAACCTATACCCTCAACCCTGAACACTATCCCTCAAACCTCAATCTTACACCTTAAACCCTAAACCCTACATCCTCAACCCTCATCCCTATACCTTATACCCTCAACCATAAACCAATACCCTCAAACCAATACCCTATACACTTAACCCTATATCCTCAACCCTCAACCCTATACTTAAACCCTAAACCCTACACTCTCAACCCTCAAGCCTATACCTTATACCATCAACCCTATACCCTATACACTTAACCCTATACCCTCAACCTTGAACATTATCCCTCAACCCTCAAAATTATAATATAAACTCTGCACTCTATACCCACAACCATAAACCAATACCCTCAACCCTATACCCAATATCTAAAACCCTAACCCCTATACCCTCAACCATTAACCCTACACCTTAAACCCTAAACCCTACACCCTCAACCCTATACACTATACCCTATACCCTATACCTCAACCTTGTACCATAAAACCTATACCCTAAACCCTCAACCTTAAATAGATACCTTCTACCTTCAATCATAAACCAAATACCCTCAACCCTATACCCAATATCTTAAACCCTAATCCTTATACCCTATACCCTCAACCTTGAACATTATCCCTCAACCCTATACCCTATATTTAAACCCTAAAACCTACACCCTTAACCCTAAACCCTATACCTTATTTCTCAACCCTATACACTAAACCCTCAACCCTAAATAGATACCTTATATGGACTCAATCGTAAACCCAACAACCTCAATCCTATACACAATATCCTCAAACCTGAGCCATATACCCTATACACTTAACCCTATACCCTCAACCTTGATCACTATCCCTCAACCCTATTCCCTCAAGCCTAAACCCTATACTTTAAACCCTCAACCCTACAACCTCATCCCTCAACCCTATAACTTATACCATCAACCATAAAACCTATACCCTATACCCAATGCCCTCAACCTTAAGTCCTAAAGCCTAAAACTTATACCCTAAACCCTAATACATATACCTTATGCCCTCAACCATAAGTAGATACCTTATACCTCAATCATAAACCCAACACCCTCAACCCTATACCCAACATATCCTCAACCCTAAGCCCTATATAATATACACTAAATCCCAGTACCCTCAACCCTAAACACTATCCCTCAACTATAGGTGGTAAAGCCTATAGGCTAAAACCTCAACCCTAAACTCCATACATCAACCCTAAAGCCTAAACCCTATACCCTCAACCTTATACCCTCAACCATATACCATAAAACTTATACTATAAACCTTATACCCAAAACTCTCAACCCTAAATAGATACCTTCTATCCTCAATCATAATCCGAAAACCCTCAATCCTATACCCAATATCCTAAACCCTAATCCCTATACCCTATACACTTAACCTTTTAGACACCTAAAATTGTCCTGACTAGTAAACAACACTATTTAACTAACTCTCACTCTTTTGATTAAATAATAAATTATTATTTAATTATTATCATTTCTCATATTTGTCTATTAATTAAGTGATTTAACATTATTTAATTAATTCATCCTCAAATCATCAAATTAAATTAAAAACCCTAATTTCCTCTATTAATTGAATAATATTGCATTATTTAATTAATTCACTTTTGCATCACTTTTGAATAATTAAATAAATTTCATTTATTTAATAAAGTCCTAATCTAACTTTATTCCTCTTGATTAATTAAATAACATAAATGATTTAATTATGTCGCTAATTCACTTTATTTCCCTAATTCAGTTAAATTATCAAAACATAATAGTTTAATTAAATCTCTTTCCCCTAAACATGAATAATTATATAAATTATTCAAAACATCATCCAAAAGGGCAAAGAAAAAAAAATCTTTGTTTGCAAAAGTCAAACATAATTTGCACATTCAACTCAAAAGGATTAATTAATTAAATCAATTAATTAATTATCCTCACCCAATTTCATGATTGAGCAAATTACAATCCCTCGATTTCTCATTCTATTCTCTGACTAATCCATCTATTTCCTAATAGATCAATCTATTATTCAATTCCATAGATTATTTAATCTAATTTCTCAATTCCATTGAACACTCAAATTGATTTTTCAAATCACACCGACTATGTAATCAAAATCCATTGATTCTTCCCATCTAAATCCTCTCAATGGTTTTGAACTGATGATTGGGATATTCTACTATGCAATCTCAAACATTCATTTCAAAACACAAATTCTATATAATAACCATCTTTCTTCTTAAAAATGATCAGAGAATCAACATCTTTTGCACAATGAAGTAATGTTGAAATCTTAATCAATCTTTGGATGAACTTTACACTTATATTTGATCAATAACACCGTACTTTGAAGATTTTCTACACACAAATGGAGGCTTCACATTGATACAATAAAAAATCCATCATCTTTGCAAACACACTTTGACAAGGGATGGTAAAGTTATGTTTATGAATTAATTTTATGTTATTTCTTTTGATTGCATCATTTGAGTTTGTTCTTCATAGTTTCATTTTGTGGGTAATGGGCATGAATCATGATCTTTGTTTTCAATTAGATTAGTTTCAATTCAATTTGTTTATCTTATTGCATCATCTTGATTTCCCCTTTACACATTCTGACATTCTTGGTGGGACCACGATCCTTAGCACTAACTATTTTATGAGTAAATTTTGAAGTTGCAGGTCTTGGAAATGAAATTGAAAAGTTTTCACGTAGGAGCTACAAAAAATTCACGCAATTGATTTCACATTTCTACCATAGTCATCTTTTTTCTAGCCACTTTTGATATTTCTAGTGCTTTTGCTAAAATGACAAGGGCACACTTGATGTTTTTAGCCGCTTCTTCTTGACAAATAGAAGTCACTTTTGATTTTCTCAGCCATAGTTGCTTTTGATAGGGTTGCTTTTGCTAAAGAAAATTCACTTTTTCTCTGTTAAGTTTTTTCTAAAAGTTGCATGTTAGTTTTCAATTTCTAACGCTAATGATTGCTTGATTTGAATGTTTGTCAGGTGCTAACATTATTTATGCAAGATTTATAGAAGCATGGCATGAGTTTTTACCTAAGGTAAAACTAACAAGTTTATTATAGGGAAGGGAAATGATCGAACTTTTAAATTTTCTTAGAAGCTTTTATAGTTAGGAAAATTTTAAATTTGGTGCATAAAATGAACCTCACAACTTACACCTTTTCAATTTGGTGCTCTAAAAAGAACGTTAAAAAAAAATTCTATATTAGAGAAAATTTTCAAATTGGTGCTTTAAAAAGAAAAATTCAGAAGCTTTCATAGTTTAGGAAATTTTAAATTTGGTGCATAAAATGAATCCCACAACTTGCACATTTTCAATTTGGTGCTCTAAAAATAACATTCAAAAATCTTTCTAGATTAGAGAAAAATTTCAATTTGGTGCTCTAAAAAGAACATTCAAAAGCTTTCTAGTCTAGAACAAGATTTTAAATTGGTGCTTTAAAATGAATTTCCAAAGCTTTCTAGAATAGAACAAACACCTCTTTTTGGTGCTCTAAAATAAAATTCTTGTCTTTTTGGCCAGCACTTTTAATATGTTGACGAAACACAAAATTTTATTTTTTTGACCAATTGAGACAAGGCTTTAGAAACACTTCAATTCATGATTAAAATTGGACAAATGCTTTTTGATTTTTTAGATCGATATCTCTTTGTATGAAATCCAGAATACTTCACTTTGGTGCATATAAAAAGAACAAATTATTGTCTTGTACACACTTTTATTTCATTTTATTTTATTTTCCTTTATTTTTTATTTTATTTTTCATTTTTTAGGGCTTAAAAAGAACAATGAATTGTACATTGTGTACTACGTGTTTGGAAAACCAGGTGTCTATCCTCTCCCTTTGTGCCTTTTAACAATCTTGGGTGATGAAAAGCATCTTGAGTTTCACATATTGTTTACATTTCAAAGCATACCTTTAGAGGGCCTGCCTCCCAATTTGTGAGAGGGAATGACACAAGCGGTACTTTTTCTTTGGTCTGCTATATAAATAATTGTGGGTGTGACAAAATTCATCAACCACTTAGTGTGGATGTTCTATATCGATGAAAGTCTTCCCTCGATATCCATGAGATGTGTAAAAACCCTTTTTATTAAGGGTTGGGAGACCTCTTAAATGAGTGAATCACCACATGTATAGACGCCAAATTATCCCAAAACATGACTAAAAACCAATGTTGTAGAAGCCACCCCTTTTCATCCAAAAAAATTCTTTGAAGTGATGCATCAGAACTTTTATTTCGAGAAGTTACTTTACAAGTCCTACTTATGCTTGAGCTTAAAACACTCTACATTTGTTGCATGTAAAATCATCCCTTCGGGGCATGAGGTAAGCCCATCTAAAAGAAAGTGTTTATCCCTAGGATGTAAATTATCTTTATGAAATTTCCAAATCTATTTGGCTACTTTGAAACATCAAACATTTTCTTGAATTAAAATGAACACATCAAAACAAGCATTTAACATGGCTCTCAAACTTCAAACCCTTTTGATGTAGTGTAAATCCTTTGGAAAGAGCCCTATATTTGCACTCCATAAGGATATCTTAAAACAATATCTTTAAAGGTTTCTAGATATTTAGGCTCACATTTCAAGTCACATTAAGGAAAAAGGACAAAGTAAACATTAGAAACTATGATCTTAGCATTTTGACTTCCATGAACATTAAGCTTTTATGGAAAGAAACATGTTTAAAGTTATAGAAATTTAGGGTCAAAATTTTTTGATTGTTGTGTTGCATGATATCACTTGCCAAAATATCAAATCAGATCAAGCAAAGTCATCCAAAACTACAAAATTTATCCAAATTGTTGTTGATATAGAAAATGGAAAATAAATCTACACAAAATACTGCTATTGCTACTATTTTTGCTGCACTTGACTTAAAATTGGTCATAGTCGACCTAAAACAACTCACTTTTTCTTTTTGCATTATGATAGTCACTGGTAAAAATATGTCACTTTTGCAAAATATGAACGTAGTTGACATAAACTAGTTGTAGTTGACAATAATCTTACCACAATTGACATATTTTCCTAGCTGTATTTAACTGGAAACCTACCGCTTTGACCAAGAAGTTCACTTTTTCCTGTACAAATTCACCAGTCAAAAAATTTGATACAGAATCCACTCTTGAAAAATCCTACTACGTTTTCTTTTTTTATTGGGTCGTAGTCAACCATAATCTGGCCGCTTTTGACAAAAAATGTTGCTTTTGTTGGTGTAATTAATATTTAATTACACTTTGCATAAGTTTACTTAGGCATATTTAATTCCTAAGTTATAGGTTGTCATCCTTATCTTGTTGAGCTATCTTGTTGCTCAAGATAAGATTAGGTTTATGCATCTTTGCTTTTATAAAGAAAATTATCTCTTGTAATTATTGTACTTTGAATATATCAATTTGCACATCTTTATGCAATCTCTCTGCTTTTTTGTTTTTCTCTTTGTGAAGGTTATTTTTTGGTTTGCATTTTAAATCTTGGTTTCTAACATGGTATCAAAGCCTCGATTTTCAACCCCTTCTCAGCTTTTTTGGAGGAATACATTGCAGAGCTTGTTTGAGGTCCCTCAAGGGTTTCATTCCTTGAGCATCTTTATGGAGCATCTTGGATTAGTTTGGGGTTTTCCATTGGATTCAGAGCACTTGAAAAAGTCAGAAATGACTTTTATTTCATTCATTTTGGCCACCATTTGCTAGATCTGTGAGGGTTTCAAGCTTGGTGATTTTTCTGATAGATCTGGGGGTAGCCTAATTTTTTTGACACTTTGGGCTGAAACAGACCTCGCTGTTGGATTCACAGTGCCCAAAAACCCTATTTTCATATAAAATTTGTCCAGTTTGGGAAAAGTCATCTAGAGAAGCAACTTTTTTTGCTCGAGGGTCATATAGCCCCAAGGCACATTTTTTGAGGCACAAAAAAATGAAAAAAAAATCAAAACAATGCATTTTTTGAGAACTGTGTTGGTGCATGCAATAGAAAAAGCCCCCACCGCCTCGCCACTATCGCCGGTGAGAGAGAACACCTCCATTGGCCTCCTCTGCCAATGCATCGCTCGGCCAAATCATAGTCCTCGCGGGCCCTTATGCCAAGGTTTAGGTCGTGTGGGGATTGAGCACTATGCGCCTAGCCCCTGGCCACTTCAACACTTGCCCGCCGATCCTATGGGTGACCAGAGCCCACGCGTTAGCCCCTACTGGGTTTCTAGCCCCAGCCCTGGTCATGTGGGTGACTAGGGGCCGCACAAAATCCCCCTAACTTCCAGCCCCCTGGTCCACCCAGGCGACCAAGGGCTAAACTTTTTTAGCCCCTGAGGGCTTATTGGAGGCTTATTGGGTCTTTTTGGAGCAATTTCACCAAATCGGGCATAACTTTCACATACGACATCATTTTTTTGCAAACAAGATATCATCGAAAAGTTGTTTCTGAGCTCTACACAATGGTGTAGGTGTGATTTTCTGGTTTTTCATTTTTGATGTCTTTTTCGGCCTCAGAAGTCAGATGTTACTATTTTCACTCTGGGAGACGTATCTTTTGACGTATCTTTTGACTCGCTTATCCGTTTTTCGTGATTTTCACGAGGTTGGAAAGCTGGTTTTGGCCTCTACATAGATCTGAGGTCTATTTTTATCAAAGATTTAGATGTGAACTTTTTCTTGTGCATGCACTCTATCTTTGTTTTCATGCACTAGGTTTACTTTTTCTCTCTTGTTTATGCATGTTTTTGCTTTCTCTCCTTCTACAATCATTGGGTATTGTAATAACGAACTGATATAAAGTTCCATTAAGGGGGGTTATTTCATCACACCTTCATATTGGTGACAACTTGTATGAGTTTTTATGGTTTCCTATTGTTTCCTTTAACCTCTTTCTTGCTTAGCTAGACACATTGTTGGTTTGCATTTCAGATCTTGGTTTCTAACATGGTTTCTTGCATAATAATCTGATTAGAGTGTTGTTTTTCACTTTGATCTCCATCTTCATCTTGTTTAATGGAAACTTGCATGATTTTATCTAGTTTCTTAGTTTCTTTTAGCCTCTTTCTTGCTTAGCTAGACACATCATTGGTTCGCATCGGTTCACACTTCACATTGGGAGTTTATGGTTCTTGATCCACATTGGTTTAGATCTTTCTCAGTTTGAAGGCCATGATTTTATGGTTAATGTTTTATAATCTCAATGGCACTCATCTTATGGGGCATTTTTAGTTTTAGTTTGGCATTGGCTTCGAGGACACAACTTCTAGATTTTGTCATCATTATGGTTGGCTTCATCCTTTCATCTATTGTTGCTTACAGATTCTAGGGTTGATCCAGTATGTGAGTTTCTAGTGTTCCTTGGCATCGGATCTGCTGTTGTATTTGTGATTCCATTTTTGGTTTTAGTTGTAGATAGAAGTATCTTTCCTTGCTTGTCAGATTTGGGGTTCCAGTGTTGCTTCATCAGAGTTCTTCTAGTGATTCTTTGCAACAGTTCATCTCATTGAAGGGGGGTCTTTTCCCACTAGGTTTTCTCTCTCTTTGCATTTGTAAATGGGTACCTGATCAGGCCTTTGTTTCCAAGACCCATCTCATGTCATTTGCATAATAATCTTCTTCTCCCTAAGTTGCACTTATGGGGGGTGTTGGTGTAATTAATATTTAATTACACTTTGCATTTAAGTTTACTTAGGAATATTTAATTCCTAAGTTATAGGTTGTCATCCTTGTCTTGTTGAGCTATCTTGTTGCTCAAGATAAAATTAGGTTTATGCATCTTTTCTTTTATAAAGAAAATTATCTCTTGTAATTATTGTACTTGGAATATATCAATTTGCACATCTTTATGCAATCTCTCTGCTTTTTTGTTTTTCTGTTTGTGGAAGGTTATTTTCTAGTTTTCATTTTAGATCTCTAACAGCTTTTGCTCTGAACTTATTGTTGTCTGGTCTCACAACACACCCCATTTTTCTCTTTGGAAAAATGTGGACCCCTTTTTTTTCTCCCTTTTGCTTGCTTTGGCATTTTTTTGGGGCTCAGTAAAATGCAGGCTTATTTTTGTTAGCTTACTTGGTTTTTTCTTAGCCCTTGTTCTTTCCAAGATTCGTTGTCACAGTATTTGCATAATTTTTTATTGATCTACCAGAAACTGGAATCCCAGAATGGTTGTGGGTGCTTCAAAGATATTGTATCTTCATTTGGTCCTAGTCCCACCCAGTAAGATCTCAATTGGTATGTCATCAATCCCGGTGATCCCACTTTCTTGTATCAGAGTCTAATAGTTGCTTTTTGTTTTTATTTAGTTGGAGTTCAGAAACTGGAGGTTCTATTATGAAATGTTTAAATCACTTTTGATATCTCTTGAACCCAGTTCTTGGTCCTTTTATTGTTCTAGTTTTCTCTAAAGTTTGAAGGTAAGTGCCCCAGTCCCCAGTAATCTTTCCTAGGTCCAATACGGAATGTTGTTAATTATGCTGGTCATAAATGATCACGTATATAAAAGGATTTTTCCTTGCAAAAATTGAAGTGACACAAGAGTGCCATGTAAGCTTGTTGCGCTATCTTTTTCTTTATTAGCGAACCCACATAGAAACTTAGGTGTTTGTAATTTGAACCCTAATTCGTAATGACTACACCTTTATTTGAGAAATTAATGCATTGTAATAGGTAATTAATGAAGGTGGTGAACTACTCATGTACTTGGCATCACCTCAAGCATACAGTTGCTTTTACAACACTCTACTTCATGTCATCCTGCACATTTGCAAAGGACATTAAACAAATGAAAATAATATTGTGGCACACAAAGAGAGGTAAATTTCAAGAGAACTAAGAACACATCTACCCAGGGTTTCAATGTTGCATTATGTAAAGATTGTTGTCATAAGCCAAAACCAGGTATGTTTCAAATAACATAATTTTTGTTAATCAACTCCATGCATGAAATCTTGAAAAGATCGTATTTCCTTTAAAAAACTAAAATGTTGATTTTTTTAATTTGAATTTAACCAAAAGGTGAATTGAAAGTTTTATAAATTGCTAGAAAATTGGTTAAATTTAACCCTAACTCACACACAAGGCACATATTTGAAAATGCATAACACACCAACAAAAATGATTACTTCTGAAGCACAACCAAAAGATGAATTCAAATACTACAATTCACAAGCTATACCCATTGGTGCAATAGCTACTGATACTCATGTGGGATGAACTTCTAATGTTAAATTTGTACAAGGGCATGGTAAGAAAACACTTCTTAGTGTATGAGGAATGTTATAGCAAGTGGGATACTTTTAGCAAGAGGGTTTCTACCAACAATGGAGGCCCTTGAAATAGTTGTCGAATGTTTAAACCATTATTCAACCCAGTCAGAAGAGTCATTGAGACAGAGGGAAGAATTTATGTAGATCTCTCTGAGAAAGGAATTATATATACATTTGGGATTCCTAAATTTACTTAGATGTATCAAATTGATATGAAGGCTAAAGCCAAAATCTACCATGGTGTCGAAGAACACAACAGAGAAATTATGAATACTCAATGGCACCAGGAGTAGATTATGAAACAGACAAAACCAATTCTAAGGTCTCTGTTCAACCAAGACATTCAAGATATCATAAGTATGCAAAGAAAGATAGCTAGGCTATGAGATGCTAGTAAATTTGAACCATGGATGTTTGTGATTATATCTAGATTGAAGGAAAATCCCGTGCAAATGCATTGGGGAAGGTTTATTAGCAACAAATTATATGAATAGATAAAGGAATTTCCACATGCTAGATGTTTCTATATGTCATCATATGTGATTTATTCCTACTCCTTAAGGGAAAATAAACAAGGGTTGAAAAGGATTGGTACTCTGGGAAAAAGAAATATGAAATATTTTAATATATACTCATTTACCCCAAATTACTATCCATGGATATAAGGAGCATTATCAAAGGGTTAAAGATGTGTTTTCCATGAAGCTGGTCAGGATAAGGGAAGGTGACAAAGCCAAAATATTATCTTTGGAAGCACATAGTATCATTAGACCGATTGGAGGTTGGTACATTTAGTTTCCCACTTTCTCTTACATTAGAGCATAAGGGTTTAATGGACATCCTTTCATGCTGCCCAAGTACCCTACAGATAAAATAGTGTTACAAGAATTGGTAAGACAATTGAAACTATCCTAAGCTCTTTATAGCAAGGCTCATAAGAAGGATTCCTTTAGGTTTCCTATTGTGATAGGGAATTACAAATGCAATGCAATTAGAGTAGCCAACTTGTGTGAGGAGGAATTAAAAACTTATAATTTGGAATACCTTCCACTCCAAAGGAAGTATTATGACCTTGAAGTGAATATTTCCAAGAGAATAGCTGGTTATCATGCTCATGTCCAACACCTTGAAGATTATTGGCTAAATTGTGAAGATGAGCATAGAGTAAGAATAAGAAAATATGAAACATTGCCACTAAAATCTGCATGGATCCTCATAATTCATGATATTTTTGACCAGTTAGAGAAAGATGATGGTGAAGTGTTGAGTAAGGCTTATAATAAAAACATAATTTATGATGATCCTATTCCAGACCTTGATTATGAAGGTGAAGAAATTACATCAATTGAAGCATTCTCTAAACTTGTCCTAACACATACTCAACACTAGATAGATTATTTTTGTAAAGTTTTAAAAGAAAAAGGAATTCAACCCACATATTTGAAAGACAAAAGAAATAAAAAATGAGATGAAGATGAGTTCAAGTGTGTAGAACCTACTAAGAAGAAAAGGAAAGTTGGTAAAGAAACCCTTGGCATACACATTGAAGAGAGAACCCCTAAGGATCCCAGCCAGGGAGTTTCACTAGAGCCAGCTGATAAGCATAGAGATGTCGAGCTAGGAAAATTTCAATCAAAAGTAAAACCAAATGTGGCATAGTCTTCCATAGCAAAACTAGGGACAAATCCTACTATTGATGAAGAAGCAAGGGTGACAAAAATTACTAGTGCAAAAACAAGGTTTGCATCTCAAATAGTTCTAGAATTATTCACTTCCCCTCCTTCAGTTAATATGGCTAGTGTGAAACAAGCAGTAGGGAAGACTCCTGTGGTTTTGGATGAAGTTTCTAAGGCTTATGAAGCCAATATTAAGGAATAGATGGATAAGTGGGGTGCCATGTGGGAAAATATTAAGGAAAAGAAGTCTAAGGATAAACTCACAGTACATCCAATGGTAGAATAAATTACAAACACAAGGTCCATTCCAATAAATATTGAGGAAGAAAAATTCATACAAGGAACACTCACTTCAGAAGTGGGGAACCTTAATGTTCTTAAAATGGGAACATGGGAGACTCTAGGGAAGAATCCTACTAAAGAAATGTTTATTGAAAATACCTTTGATTCTCGGCCTTCACTAGGGGATAGTCGAAATGATAGTGAACAACCACAAGTCTTCGAAAAATAAAAGGAAGACTAGGTTGAAGTTGAGAATAAAGAACCTTCACAAGTTTTAGGTGATAAGATTGGAAATGAAGAAGATCCTAATGTGAAATGATATAAGGAAGGTAACATCCCAGAAGCTAATATTGAACACCTAGCTAGATAGGAAAATACAGGTCTGAGAACTAATGAAACAGTGTCAAATCCTAGTAATCTAGAATCTATGCTAGAGATTATAGAAGAAATTCCTATTGTAGAGGACATAACAGATAAAGCTGTAGAAGTAAGAGAAGAGGTTCTTGAATCAACTGGAAGCCAAGAACAAATAAGTGTTACATAGGTAAAGCATGATGAAGATGCACCTAAGTGGTTGATCAAAGAATTGACTGCTCCAATGGAGATCGAATTAGTACCTCTAGATCTTAAAAGTTTTATACAAAAATTAGAGACTCCTAAGCCTAGGTGTAGAGATAAAATGAAACATGTCACTTAGAAAAATGCAGATGGAGGCATTACAATCCACATAGCTACCCTAGTAGATGATAAAGATAGACATGAGATAACACCTAAGGAGTATAAACTAACAAATATCAATGTTGGAAACTCATCCTGGATGCAAGAATTAGAAAAAATTATGAATTTGGATGCAATTGTTGCCAAGGTGAAAAAGTATAAACAAAAGAAAAGAGAGTTGAAAGAATGGGTTGGTAGCCTGGAAATTTTTATAAAGTCATTAACCCCATCTGGTCGAGCACGGTCTGAATTGTTTCAGAATTTGGTACTCATGTCAGAGGAATAGGTGGATGCAATTGCGATAGTCCACCATAGAATGAATGTATTTGAAGAATGGATTGAGTATTGGGTAAAGCAGGGGGGATAATTTATTATAGATGCAATAGAGAAATACAAGGAAGCATACCATTGGTTTGAGAAATCCAAATATTTGAAGGAGAATGCAAGTTTTTCTAGGAATAGGTTGAGGCTGAAAGGTGAAATATAGAAGCTCTCATCTAAGTAGACATCCAAGAATTGATAAGAGAACATGTAATTTCAGAACAAGAAGTTTGATTTCCTGAAAATAGGAAGAAAGAGCTTTAAAGGAATGGATTGAGAGAATAAATAAAGATCCTATTTAGTTGTTGACCTAGGAAGTTATTGATGAGATAATACATTGTAGAAACGCTATAGTCAGATATGAAATAGAGAAGGTACAAAGAAATGCTAGTATACTCTAGATATCAGAAGAATAAACTAGGCTCAAGTTTAGTTGGAAGGTAGTACAAGGAATTTCAAAAGAGCACATGCACCATATATTGAATGCTTTCCAAGAATATCAATTGAAGAAAAGTGAAGAAAGGATCCCAAAACCTGAGCCCTAAGTGATAGAAGGAAGTACCAGATATCATATATCAGAAGTGTCCCATAAATATTTTGTTGAATTTTATTTTTGTAGGTTGTTCATGATTCTGATGGATGTTTCTTATCTAGTATTCTAAAAGATGTTGTTAGCCTTGCTTTATGTAGAGTATTGTGTACTAGATTTTGAAGGTGAAGAGTGTTGTTGCTAAGGAAGTCAAAACTTTGACTTCATCTAGAAGATTCTAATGATAGTTGGCATATGCCACATGCTACATTTTGATTTTTTATTCTTGATTCTCTTGATAAGAATTTAAGTTTGAACTCTTGAGGCCTTGTTCCTATAAAATTTCATTTACTGCTTTATTTTTATTTTAAGTTCAAAATTTGTGGATGTTGGAAGAGCCAAAAATTCCTTAAGTTTTGTTCTTTTTTCCTATTTTTTGAATCATTCTGGACTAAAAACTTGTATGCACATAGAATTTAATCAATATAAAAGCCAATTTGATAGCTACCTATCTCATTAATTTTTGTAGGTGGTTTTTTAGTTCAATTGAACAAGACTGCATGCTGTGCCATTTAAGGGTGCATGCAGAACCTACTCAGTTTCAAAACTAATACCCCTTTCTTTAAAAGCTTGCACCATTTTATATGTAGCTATGAAGCATTCTGGTGATGTATAAATTAGTTTGCTTTGATTTGATTAACTCTTGGGGAATGCATGGAGAATAACCAGGGTAAATTTTAATTTTTAGTATTTTTATGCTTTATTTTAGATTAGATGCTTAAATTCTTGAAAATGTTTCAAAACATAGATGAATGAATGAAAATTATTGAAAATATTTCATTTCTTATGAAATTGTTGAATGCTTAAAGCTAAATCTACTTAAGTGATAGCAAATATTGTTGATGTTCATAAAATATTATTGCAAGTCTTTTGATTTCTTGAGATTATTTTATGATTGAACTGGAAATATTATATCTGATGATTACAATTCTTAATGAAATTAAAGACAATTGTATTCCCTTTTAGATTAAAAATAATATCACATCATACCCTGAAGTGAACCTAGTATGGTCAAGACCTAACTACCGAATACTTGGGATTAAGCTAAGTCAATCTTTTCCTATAATACGGATACCCCTAGGTTGCCCTGGTTCTGTCTTTCAAGAAAAGATAGGTTCTTCATGGTTTTCCTATGAGGAATTTATCTACATTATTACTGTGAGTGACATTATCATCAATAGGAACTGGCACTAGAGGGAGGGCCTTATTGTTGTTCTTTTGATTTTTTAGGTTTGAAACTAGATTTTCATAGAGTCACCAAATCTCAGTCTTCTAATCCCTATGTGACTTTAGTCAAGCTTAGTGGTCGAATGCCATCTAGACCTCAAAAGTATGGAAGTGTAAGTACAAATTCACAAAATATGACTATTGTAACACAACCATTGCTTCCCATAGTGATGGCCTTCTTTAACATAGAGTCACCAATTTAGTTTTCCGTGTATAATGATTTATCAAAAAATATTGATAAGTTGTTTCCCAAATACTATCTTCATAAAGATGCATAGGAACATATCAGTATCTTCAAGAATATGTGTTTTAGAGCAAGGATTCAACATGAATATGTCATTTGTAGGCTTTTTCTATATACCTTAAGTGATGAGGTCTACCAATGGTATATCAACCTACCTCATAATGTAGTTAGATCATGGAAAGACATGGAAACTCAATTCTTGGCCATATTTAGAACACTAGCCAACCTTGCTCTGTTATATCATCAATTCACTCAAATTAAGAGGTTTAATGGAGAACCTATAACCACTTTCAATGACAGGTTCTAGAAGGCTTACTCTAAGCTACAAGCACCTTACGTAGTGGATAATTTTTTTTCCATTGTAGTTTATTATACAATAGTAGATCCTTTAACTACTATATTCATAAAACGAAAGGAAAATACTCCCACTACTTTACCCAAAGCCTATGTTGAAGTCGTAAGTGTAAATTTAGAAATGAAACATCTCAGAAATGGATCATTCACAAATGGTGGAAATGGATTAAATAATTACCCCATCTCAAACATAAATGGAGTTCATTTGAATCATCTCATGAATCCTAATGTTTTTCCTTTAGTGGTCCAGAATGGGACATTTCCTCAAAACACTTTCCTTCAACTAGGAAATAGTCAAGCTTTAGTCCCTCACCCTGGTCTAACTATTACAAAGCTGCATCCTAGTGAAAATTCTTTCTTCTCACAAACTCAGAAAAATTAGAATGTTAAAATTCTAGATGACAAGGAAAAAATTAGAGAAATTGCATCTCAACTCAAAAGGATAACTATAGAGGTTACACAATTAATAAATCAAAACTTTTATTCTCAAAGTAAAAAAAAAAAATTGCAAACTTGAGTGTATAATGCTCCTAGACCACCTAAACCTTAGAAAAAATGACCAAATAATGGAGGTATATTCATGCCTTTATATAACGTTAATCCTTCTAATGAAAGATTTGTGTCAAAGGTGAATTTAGTTGATCTTGCAATGACCAATTGGTCTAGAATTTGCTCATGCTGAATTGGACTATCCATAGTTTAAAAATACTTTAGATAGTTTTCTAGTTGCTACACATTACAACAAATAGTGTGACTCCCATCCTCCTAAGGGAAATGAATTAGTTCTAGTAGGATATGATTCTGCTTTATTTCTTAAAAGCTATGAATGTGTTAAATCCCCTACTATCGTTAGGAGTTATACTCATGAATATGAAGGAGACAATTCATCCATGACTTTAGAAACATATACATTTCCTTAACAAGATGGAAATGAACCACAAGAAGAAATTGATGAAATTCATGCTTTTCAACAGTATCAAACAGGTCATAATTACAACATGAGAAGTAACACAAATGGTGGAAGTAAATTCAACGGGCCATTGACCATGTCAATTCTACCTAAAAACTTTAATACTCCACTTGATGATAAATCAAGTAATACTCTAGGGTTACCTAAGATAACCTCTCATTATAATTAATCAAACGTTTCATGAAGTGAAAAAATAGATTTCGTTGATTAAAAAAACTTGACTAATTATTTAGCATAAGAAAAAGAAGAAGTTGAAAATCAACCTTTCTTATCAAAATTGCTCAAAACACCTGTGATCAGAAAAGCTTTCTTAAATAATTTAGAAGATCTTCCAAAGGAAAGAAAACTTAATGAATTTTAGGTGAAATATAATCATGCTAAGGAAAAAGATAAAAACTTTGTTCCCATGGCAAATGCACAAGTAGCCTCTTACAAAGGAAAACTAGAATCCCCGCCATTTCTACTCATGTTAAGAATATTTGGTAAAAATCTCCATAATTGTTTACTAGAATTTGGGGTGTCTACTAATGTCATGCCTTTGTCTATATGTCAGATGTTAGGGTTAACTCTAGAAAGTTCCTTAAAGAAAGTTACACAGCTTGACAAAATTGAAGTAAACGTAGTCGGGGAGTTAACTAATATTCACATGCAACTAGCGTCGGACCCCAAGATTCAATATTACATAGGCATTAAAGTTGTCGAGATACCTGATACTTACGGTATGTTATTAAGTAGGGATTGGTCGAAAACTTTGAATGGATACATGGCTACAGATTTCTCACATATGTGGTTACCATGGAAAGGAGTTCCTAATCAAATCAAAATCAAAAGAGAACCACATATGAAATACATGATCATTGATTATGATCAGAAAAATGAAATTCTATACATTGATGTAGAACCAAGAGTCTATAAAATACGAAGCTCAGGAGTTAAAATAGAAGAAGTATTTACATGTAATGCTAAAAAAACATAATCAAATAACTCCTGGAACTGATGTTTTAATTAAATCATATTGTGATTCTTTCAAAAATGAAAATAGTCCTTATGATAAGTTTTAGAAAAATATTGTTACAGAAGCTCGAAAGAGCAATAAAACTGAAATCTCACTAAAAAGTTTGTTATTGTAGGATTGGTGTAGATTACACAATTTTGCACATTTAGAAGACAATTGCATGATGTGTTTGGAAATAATTCCCAGAATCAGAAACCAGTATTGTCTAGGACATGATAAGATCAAAAGGTATGAACCATAAATACATGAAGACATAATTCAAGCTACACCGACCAAAAAGGCTAAGCCGACAACTCTTAAGAATGGTAAGTTTCAAGTTATGAATGATCAAGCTTGGATTCTTAAATTTGATGGATCCAAATCAAAACAAGGGATTGGAATTGGAGTTGAACTCATCAACCCACAAGGTAAATCTTTTCTTGTTACTTATCGATTGGAATTTGAATGTACTAACAAAGTGGTAGAATATGCAACCCTTATTCTTGGCTTGATGCTCGTAATCAAGAAGAAATTCAAAATTATTAAGGTGTTTGGAGATTCCAAATTGGTAGTTAAACAAGTTCAAAAACAATACATTTTTCACTACAATCGATTGTCCAATTATCGACATAGAGTGTGGGAGCTAATAGAAGATTTCAAAGCATTCAATATTACTCACATTCCAAGAACATTTGATCAAAGATTTGATGCCTTGGCTACTACTGCCAGCACTCTAGAACCTTTAGATGCCTCATATTTGAGGAGATTCATAGTTGAGCTAGTACAGTTCCTTCAGTTCCTGATAATGTTACAAATTTGTAGGTGTTTGAAGATGATCAACACATACTGGAATTCATCACTAACTCGAGTATCTTCAAAGCAAAAATAATTGAAGAAATAGACCACCTTGATGGCAAAATTTAAGATGAAGAATTAGCTCAAGCTAAAGATAATAATATTATGAAAGGGATAATTGAGTTGGAACAACTATTTGATATCGATCAGATAGTTCGACAAAGAATTTTTCCTCAAAGTGATGGAGAACAATTTGAGTCATACAATTTGCATACTGAAGAAGATCCTAAGAACGTTCTTATAGGAAAGGTCTATACTGAGGGAGAGAAGAGAAACATTGCTCAAGAACTCAAAGATTATTAGAAGGTTATAGCATGGACATATGAAGATTTGAAAACCTACAATACTTCCATCATCACACATACAATACTAAAGCCTGATGCTAAGCCTTTCTAATGGAAATAATGGCTAGTAAATGCGCTCTTAGAACCATTAATTCAAAAGGAATTCCAAAATATTTTATTAGCCAAAATAATATTTCCTATCTGAAATTCTACTTGGGTGGAAAACTTGGTACTGGTGAGGAAGAAGAATGGGGATATATGGTTGTGTGTAGATTTTTGAAATCTTAATAAGGCTTCTAAAAAAGATAAGTATCCCCTACCTTCACTAGAAGAAGTGTTACAAATAGTCAATGGTTCACAGATGATCTCCTTTCTAGATGGATTCTCAAGATATAATCAAGTAATGGTAGTGAAGGAAGATTGGATGAAGACAACATTCACCACAAAGTGGGGAACTTTTGCTTATAGAAGGATGCCATTTGGATTGATAAATGCTGGAGCTACATTTCACAGAGCCATGGATTGTTCTTTTTGAGAGTTGATAAGAAAATTTATTATCATTTATATGGATGACCTCATAGTATTTTTGAAGAATAGAAGAGATCATGTTTGAGATCTCAAAGCAATATTACAAAAGTGTGAAACTTATGGATTTTCACTAAATCCAAAGAAATGTATTTTTGGGGTGACTGAAGGTGACCTAGACAGAGTGAGTGCACTTCTCAAGTTACAACCCTCGACAAGTAAGAAAGAATTGAAATCATATTTCGGTAAAATCAACTTTGTCTAAAAATTTATCACTAGATTTTACAAAACAGTGAAACCACTCATTGATATGTTAAAGAAAGATGCAAAAATAGAGTGGATGATTGAGGCTAAGCTCTCCTTTGAAAATATAAAAGCTGCAATTACGGAAGCACCAGTACTAGTAAGTCCAAACCTTTTTAAACCTAGTATGTGCAACAGTACTAACACAAAAAGGTGAGAACAAAGAAGAGAAAAAAGTTTCTTTTATGAGTGCTCCATTTAAAGAAGTGGAGCTAAGATATACAAATGTTGAAAAACAAGCCTTTGCTTTGGTCAAAGCAGTACAAAAATTCAGGCATTACATCCTCAAGAGTATAGTCAAAGCTATTGTTCTAGATTCTACAATAAAAATGTTGCTAACACAGAGCGAGCTCAGAGAAAAGAGAGCCAAATGGGTTACGATTCTACAAGAATTTGATTTATAAATTATACCCATGAAACTGGTTTGGGGACAGGCTTTGGTCAAATTTATTGTAGAAATAGATACCGAAATCTCTAGTCAACAGTACACTTTGGATGTAAAAGATCAAGAAGATTGGTATTCAAAAATATGGCATTATCTAGTCATTCATACTTGCCCCAATCATATGCAAATAAATAAAAGGAGAGCTCTTAAGATAAAATCACAAAGTTACATGATCAAAGGAGGAGCTCTATTCAAAAGAAACCATGAAGGAATCTATTTAAGATGTTTGAATAGAACATAAGCAAATGAAGTGTTTGCAAGAATTGCATGATAAGTTTGGAACAACTCACATAGCACCTTTAGCTACTGCACACCTTATTTTAAGAGTTGGTTATTACTGGCCAATGATTTTCAAAGATGCATATGAACATGTAAAACACTACTATACATGTCAAACTATAGCAAACAAAGGAAGATTTAATGCTCAACCATTACAACCGGTAGTGGAGATGCGTCCCTTTTCACAATGGGGACTAGATTTCATTGGAACTATCAATCCTCTGTTGTCTACAATTCGCAGGTTTATATTAACTGCTACATATTAATACACCAGATGGATCGAGGCATGTCCTAGCAAACAATGTACCACAAAGGTGGTAATCAAAATTTTGGAAGAAAATATTATTATTGGGTTTGGAGTACTGTACACCTTGGTATGTGATAATGGCCCTTCTTTTTCTTCCATAAAATTTTCCAATTGGGCATTTGAGTACGGTATAACATTAAAATTTTCATCTAATTATTATCCACAGGGAAATGGATTAGCCGAATCATCAAATAAAAATTTGTTGGATATAATTAAAAAATTGGTCTAAAAGAATCCTAGAGAATGGCATTCTTTATTAAAATTTTCCCTTTGGGTAGATCATACTAGGATGAAATCTGTGTTGGGAAATTCTCCTTACCACTTAGTTTATGGGGTAGATCCTATATTGCTGATAAATTTGAAAATCCCTACTTGGTAATTTTCCTAGGAATACATTGGATTAGATAATCAAACTAAAGCTTGGTTGTTGCAATTAATGCATTTAGATGAAAAACATACTTGAGCTATAGAACATTTTTCTAGACATCAATCGGTGGTAAAATGATGTTTTGACAAAAGGGCTAAGATTGAAAACTTTTAGAATATCAGACTTAGTCCTATATTGGAACAAAGCACATGAGTGAAAAGGTGATCATGATAAGTTTGACAAGTTGTAGACAAGTCCTTGTCAAATTTCTGAAATTCTAGGTGATAGCACCTATAGACTAAAATTTGTGACTGGTGAAGATATCCCATTACCTATCAATGGGTAGTTTCTGAAGCATTATTTTGAGTCATAGTTTTGTAAATAGTTTTTGTAAATAGTTTTTCTTTTGTAGATAGCTTTTGTTGTTGTTTTGTAAATGGTCATTTGTTGATTTTGTTTTGTTTTCTTTTTTTTGGGTGTTGCATCATTATACTCTACAATGGTCAACAATTTTTGAAGGTGAATAGGGTAATAGAACATAAATTCTAGAAATTCGATCTATGTTTTGACCAGAAATAGTCCTTAACTTATAAATAATTGGGGAATTGTTTGGTTCTTTTTACTCTAGTTAGCATGAATCATTCAGTTGATGTTGAACTACAAATGCACACATTTTATATCATTCTACTCAAATTTGGGATAGCAACTATTTGCATTGAGTGAAAAATCAAAAGGCTACCTTTGCTACCACTATAATTTCCAACCCACTAGCAGGCTTCATTGATTGCAAGTTGAAATAAGCTATCAATGAAATATAAAAAAAAAAGCTATCAAAGATATATATATAAAGAAAATCAACTCTTTAGGTTTTCCAAATATCTCTACTAGGGCTATAGATGCATGGTTGGTAGTAAAGCTATGTTTGGGGGAATTATAGAGATAACCTTGTTGGGGCTATAGATGTCTGACTAACAACAATGATCTATCCATGGTTGGCTTAAAAGCAATTGCCAAATAATGTAGGTCAATGAAAATAATTTCTATGCTCTACGTTTGTTGTAGAAGAAATAGTCAATTGCACACACATGAGCTCAGTAATACTTAATTTTATATGCTAACTAAAGTGAGAAAAATGTCAGGATGAAGATCTAATTATTTATAATTAGAAGACTAAAAAAATTTGAAACATCATTATTAGATCTAGAATTGACTTTCTATTGTTTTGTTTAGTTTTTTTCGTTGCTAGTTGTTGTGTGGTCTCACAACATGCCCCATTTTTCTCTTTGGAAAAATGTGGACCCCTTTTTTTTCCTTGCTTTTGCTTGCTTTGGTGTTGTTCTGGGGGTTGGTAAAATGTAGGCTTCTTTTTGTTAGTTTACTTGGCCTTTGCGTAGCCCTTGTTCTTTCACAGATTTAGTGTCGTGGTCTTTGCATAAAGTTTTATGATCTACCAAAAATTGGAATCCTATAATAGTTGCAGTTGCTTCAAAGATGTTGTATCTAAATTTGGTCCTAGTCCCGCCTGGTAAGTTCTCGCCTAGTATGTCATCAATCTCGATGATCTTGCTTTCTTGTATTGGAGTCTGATAGTTTATTTTCATTTTTCTTTAGTCGGAGTTTGGAAACTAGAAGTTCTATTATGAAATGTTTAAATCACTTTTGATATCTCTTGAACCTAGTTCTTGGTCCTTCTTTTGTTCCATTTTTCTTTAAAGCTTGAAGGTAAGTGCTCTGGTCCTCGGTAATCTTTCCTAGGTCTAGTACAAGATATTGTTAATTCTGGTGGTCGTAAATGATCACGTATATAGAATGATTTTTCCTCACAAAAATTGAAGTGACACAAGAATGCCACGTAAGCTTGTTGCATCATCTTTTTCTTTATTAGTGAGCCAGCATAGAAACCTAGGTGTTCGTAATTTGAACCCTAATTCGTAATGATTACACCTTTATTTGAGAAATTAATGCACTGTAATAGGTAATTAATGAAGGTGGAAAACTACTCATGTACTTGGCATCACCTCAAGCATGCAGTTGCTTTTACAACACTCTACTTCGTGCCATCATGCACATTTTCAAAGGATATTAAATAAATGAAAATAATATTGTGGTGCGCAAAAAGAGGTAAATTTCAAGAGAACTAAGAAGACAACTACTAAGGGTTTCAAAGTTGCATTATGTAAATATTTTCATCATTAACCGAAACCAGGTATGTTTCAAATAACATAAATTTTATTAATCAATTTCATGCATGAAATCTCAAAAAAGATGGTATTTCCTTTAAAAAACTAAAATGTTGATTATTTTTTATTTGAATTTAACTGAAAGGTGAATTGAAAGTTTAATAAATTGCTAGATAATTGGTTAAATTTAACCCTAGCTCACACACAAGGCACACTTTTGAAAATGTTGAACACACCAACAAAAATGAGTACTTCTGAAGCACAACCAAAAGATGAATTCAAATACTACAATTCACAAGCTATACTCATTGGTGCAATAGCTACTAATACTCATATGAGATGGACTTCTAATGTTGAAATTCGTACAAGGGAATGATAAGAAAATGCTTCTCAGTGTATGAGGAATGTTATAGCAAGTGGGTTACTTTTAGCAAGAGGGTTTCCACTAGTAATGGAGGCCCCTAAATTAGTTATGGAATGTTTAAACCACTATGACCCAATCATAAGAGTCATTGAAACAGAGGGAAAAATTTATGCAAATCTCTTTGAGAAAGGAATTATATATACATTTGGGATTCCTACATTTACTCAGATGTATCAAATTGATATGAAGGATAAAATCAAAACCTGTCATGGTGCCTAAGAATGCAATAGAGAAATTATGAATACTCAATGGTGCTAGGAGCATACTACATAATAGACAAAACCAATTTTAAGGTCTATGTTCAGCCAAGACGTTCAAGATATTGTAACTATGCTAAGCAAGATAGTTGAGTTGTGAGATGCCAGTAAATTTGAACCATGGATGTTTGCAATTGTATCTAGATTGAAGGAAAATCTCGTGCAAATGCATTGAGGAAGGTTTATTAGCGATAGATTGTATGAAAATATAGAGGCATTTCCACATACCAGATGTTTCTATATGTCACCATATGTGATTTATTACTATGCATTAAGGGAAAATAAACAAGGGTTGAAAAGGATTGGTACTCTGGGCAAAGAAATAGGAAACAGTTTAATATATCCTCATTTACCCCAAATTATTATCCATGGATATAAGGAGCATTATTGAAGGGTTAATGATGTGTTTTCCATGAAGCTAATTAGGAAAATGAAAGGCGACAAAGCCAAAATATTATCTTTGGAAGCATAGAGTGTCATTAGACTGATTAGAGGTTGGTACATTCAATTTCCCACTTTCTCTTACATTAGAGCAGAAGGGTTTAATGGACATCCTTTCATGTTTCCCAGGTACCCTATAGATAAAATAGTGTTACTAGAATTTGTAAGACAATTGAAACTGTCACAAGCTCTTTATAGCAAGGCTCATAAGAAGGCTTCCTTGTAATGCCTCGCCACACAACCCCAAAGGACAACTAAATATTAACAACATCCACACAATTTTATTTTATTTTTGATTGTTTTAACAACAGTTTGAAAACTTATATCTTTATTTAACTAAAAATCACTTTACTTTCCATATCTAAATTATTATCCTTTCATGATAATAAATTAACAATTATTATAACAACTTAAATACAATACTTCTTACAAGGCAATTTAATTTATTCATATAATAATAACTATTTACTTCAATTTCATAAAATTAATTTATCTAATTATTATTTTAATTTCCAAATTCATTTAAATTACATTGTACCTAATTTTAATTTAATTAATTAATTAAACAAGACCATACAAACTATTACTTTTACCGCAAAATTCAATAACATAATAAACAACAAAATCACACATAAACACTTACACAAATTCCCAAAAAATCCAATATGGAGGAGCAGTACATCCTCCCCCCTAGGCTTCGACTTACTCCTGGAAGTCACAAGATAAAACATATACAGTCATAAGCAATCATCATTACAACCAACCATGTGACATCACCATTAAATCAATTAACGTAAAATCTAAACAAGACAGCTAACAAGGACACAAACTAGACAAATGGGTTACCAAACATGTACTCATCCTCATTGAGGATGATGGTGAGGTTGGAGAACCTTCTTGTCAACTCCTTTTTTCCACATCGTACCCATTGGATTTTGTAAGGCATGTTCATACCTGACAATGCAGGTGGAGTCAATGCCTAGTACCTACAACCTGCATCCAAACAAGATTTTGAGCATATATATATATATATCAAATAACAAGCACACTGTAAGAGGAAGTCATAGCGTAGTAGGGTGCTCACAAGTGAGTGATGCTACACCATTCCTCTCACCAAGACTCCAAACAATAACCACATCATAATCACCTCATAAAGAAATTATTGATCAACATAATCATTCAAGTCAACTAAACTATCAACCAACCAAATCAAAATGGTGCATAAGCACCAACGAAGTATCATTGTACATAATACATCAAAAGCAGAAGATTTCAAGTTTAAACACACACTCACCACATACACACTCAAATTCACTTCACAGGTGACACACCACAAGGCAACTTAAGGGTCCCAAGACACATTCCTGGTAGGAAGAATATCGGTGCATTGCACACTACACTGAGGGTCCTATCCTTTCCACTGGTTTTTTTCACCTTTGGACCAACACCACCTAGAGACAAACTCAGGTTGTGAAGTGTGGATGACATAAAATAAAAGGCGCGACCACAAGAGTATGAGAAACTAGGTCAACATAATGGGAGCATAGTGCCCAGTGTATGATCCTAGGTTCTGATACCATGTGTAATGCCCCACCACTCAACCCCAAAGGACAACTAAAGATTAACAACATCCACACAATTTTTTTTTGCTTGTTTTAACAACAGTTTGAAAACTTATCTCTTTATTTAACTAAAAAACACATTACTTTGAACCATATCTAAATTATTATCCTTTCATGATAATAAATCAAAAATTATTAAAAACAACTTAAATATAATACTTCTTACAAGGCAATTTAATTTATTCATATAATAATAACTATTTAATTTAATTTCATAAAATTAATTTATCTAATGATTATTTTAATTTCCAAATTCATTTAAATTACATTGTACTTGATTTTAATTTAATTAATTAATTAAACAAGACCATATAAAATATTACTTTTACCACAAAATTCAATAACATAATAAAAAAAGAAATCACACATAAACACTTACTCAAATGCCCAAAAAATCCAATACAAGGGAGCACTACATTCCTAATGTGATAGGGAATTACAAATGGAGTGCAATCAGAGTAGTTGACTTGTGTGAGGAGCAACTGAAAACTTATAATTTGGAATAATTTCCACTCCAAAGGAAGTATTTTGACCCTGAAGGGAATATTTCCAAGAACATAGCTAGTTATCATGCTCATGTCTAGCACCTTGAAGATTATTGGCTAAATTGTGAAGATGAGCACAAAGTAAGAACAAGAAAATATGAAAGAGTGTCACTAAAATCTGCATGGATCCTCAAAATTCATGATATTTCAGACCAGTTAGAGAAAGATGATGGTGAAGTGTTGAGTAATGCTTACAATGAAAACATAATTTATGATGAACCTATTCTGGATCCAAATTATGAAGGTGAAGAAATTACATCAATTGAAGCATTATCTAAACCTGTCCTAACACATACTCAACATTGGATAGATAATTTTTGTAAAGTTTTAAAAGAAAAAGGAATTCAACCCACATTATTACAAGAAAAAAGACAGAAACAGAGAGATGAAGATGAGTTTGAGTATGGGGAACCTGCTAAGAAGAAAAAGAAAGCTGGTAAAGAAACTCTTGGCATACACATTGAAGAGAGAACCCCTAAGGCTCCAACCTAGAGAGTTTCACTAAAACCAGCTGATAAGCATAGAGATGCCAATTCAGACAAAGTTAAATCAAAAGTAAAACCAAAAGTGGCATCTTCTTCCACAGAAAAACCAGGGACAAAATCTACCACTGATGAAGAAGCAGGGGTGATAGAAAATATTGGTGCATAGACAAGGTCTGCATCTCAAAGAGCTGCAACATTATTCACTTCCCCTCCTTTGGTTAATATGGCTAGTGTGAAACAAGCACTAGGGAAGAATCCTATGGTTTTGGATGAAGTTTCAAAGGTTGATGAAGCCAAGATTAAGGAATAGATGGATAAGAGGGGTGCCATGTGGGAAAAGATAAAGGAAAAGAAGTTTAAGGATAAACCCATGGTACATCTAATGGTAGAAGAAATTCCAGACATAGGATCCATTCCAATAAATATTCAGGAAGAAGAATTCATACAAGGAACACTCGCTTCAAGAGCGAGGAACCTTGATGTTCTTGAAATGGGAACATGGGAGACTACAGGGAAGAATCCTACTGATGAAATGGTTATTGAAGATACCTTTGATTCTTGGCCTTCACCAAGGGATAGTCAAAATGATAGTGAACAACTGCAAGTCTTCAAAAAATAAAAGGAAGACTAGGTTGAAGTTGAGAATAAAGAACCTTGTTATTAGATTTCCACAATCCATAAGAATATGAATAGTAGTTTCTGGATTCGATTGTGTAAGCTTTTTTGAATCAACGTTTCGAATCACACTCAGTGATCCATCATCAGGATAGAGAGCTTAAGGATATGAAAAAATTGTTGCAGACCCAACAGGTATAAAAAGAGGTAGAAGAATGTTAGAGGGATGGGAGGCACAAGGCCCAAGGTATGGCAAGAGAGAAAAAAATAATGAAATTAAAATTAAAATTAAAGCAGACAAATGACCATTAAAAGAACAATAGACCATATAAAGAAATGCAAGCAAATGGGAAAAAAGAAGAAAGAAAAGACCAATTATATATTCTTTATTAATATATCTTTATTATTGTGACAATAAAGATATATTAATCAAGATGGAGGATAAAAATCAAACTAGTAAAATAAAGAAATTAATAAAGGTGGAAGAAAAATACTTAAAAATGATTAAAGGTAGAAAATAATAAAAAATACAAATAAAAAAGGGGGGGATAAACCAAAAAATTGCAAAATAAGGAACAAATCCATTAATATATTTGAATACGTTAAATATATTGGTTAATATTTTAAAAGTTAAATATATTAAATATATTAATATATTTAAATATGTTCAATATATTGGTTAATATTTTAAAAAGTTAAATATATTAATTAATATTTAAAAAATTTAATCTTTATTAATGTATTTAAATATATTAATATATTTAAATATGTTCAATATGTTGGTTAATATTTAAAAAGTTAAATATATTAATTAATATTTATATTTTAATCTTTATTAATATGTTTTTTATTAATTAATATTTAAGTATGTTAAATACATTTAACTATATGAATATATTTGCATAAATTAAAAAATTAAAAAATTGATATATTTAAGTATATTAAATATGTTAATATATTTAAATAATGTTAATATGTTTAATTAATTTAAATATGTTAATATATTTAAATAATTTGAATATATTAATATATTTAAATAATTTGAATATGTTTTAATATATTTAAATAATTTGAATATGTTGATATATTTAAATAATTAAAATATGTTAATATATTTAAATAATTAAAATATGTTAATATATTTAAATAATTAAAATATGTTAATATATTTAAATAATTAAAATATGTTAATACATTTAAGTAATTTGAATATATTAATCCATTTAAATATTTTTAATATATTTAACTATATGAACATATTTGTACAAATTAAAAATATTAGTAGATTTAAGTATATTGAATATATTAATGTTTTAAATAATTTAAATATGTTAACATATTTAAATAATTTAAATATGTTAACATATTCAAATAATTTAAATATGTTAACATATTCAAATAATTTAAATATGTTAACATATTCAAATAATTTAAATATGTTAATATATTCAAATAATTAAATAAAAATTGAATATGTTAATATATTTAAGTGTATTATATTAATTATTAGATATATTAAATGTACCAAAGTATTAAATAAATTAAAATGTTAAACAAATAAATAAATTAATAAAATTATTTAATAGATTAATATATTAGAAATGACAATATATTAATATAGGATATATAATAATGAGCAAAGGCGAAGGACACAACAAAGGAGGAAAACCTTAAAAAGCCACAAAAAGAGGAGAACAAGGCAAGTGACCATGAACCTAAAAGAAGGGACAGAAATAAGAGAGCCAAGGGGGAGGAATGAAAGGACACGAAAGGTAGGGGAGAGGGGAGGGGAACAGGATGGAAAAAACAAAGGGACGAAGAGGAGGAAAAAAGGAACCAAACAAAAGCAAGAGACCTTAGAGCCCCAAAAAAAGGTTGGAAGGGGGAAAAAAAGAGGGATGGGGGACACGGGGGAAGGAGGGGGGGAAACGACTGAGAGGGAAAGGGGGTCAAGATCGAGGGGGATGGAGGTTTTTAAGGAAAGACAAAAGAGGCTTCCAAGAGAGACTTAAACTCCACCCTTCATCGCGATTAAGGTTGTTGGGGTGATTGATGATTTGAATGGCTTCTTTGAGCTTCCTCTTGTGGGAGTTATCTTCAATAAACAAGATTTGAGTGTTTTCTAAACAAATATGGTGTTTGGTTGAAGAGGAGTGTTCGGCTAGGGCTAATTTTAAAACACATTCATGATTTATGTCAGCACCATGCTCTTTGATTCTTGTATTGAATGAGCGACCCATTTCACCAATATAGGGAGTGCCACAAGAGCAAACCACTTTGTAGACTCCAGATTTTTTATATATGTTTTTAGGGTCTTTGAGAGGCGGGATGCAGTTTCTTAGCATCCCATCCCTCTTTTTTTCCCCTTTCCAACCTTTTTTTGGGGCTCTAAGGTCTCTTGCTTTTGTTTGGTTCCTTTTTTCCTCCTCTTCGTCCCTTTGTTTTTTCCATCCTATTCCCCTCCCCTCTCCCCTACCTTTCGTGTCCTTTCATTCCTCCCCCTCGGCTCTCTTATTTTTGTCCCTTCTTTTAGATTCATGGTCACTTGCCTTGTTCTCCTCTTTTTGTGGCTTTTTAAGGTCTTCCTCCTTTGTTGTGTCCTTTGCCTTTGCTCATTATTATATATCCTATATTAATATATTGTCATTTCTAATATATTAATCTATTAAATAATTTTATTAATTTATTTATTTGCTTAGCATTTTAATTTATTTAATACTTTGGTACATTTAATATATCTAATCATTAATATAATACACTTAAATATATTAATATTTTTAATATATTTCAATATATTGTTATACTTAGAAATATTAAATAGTTTAATATGTTCAATTTACTTAAATATATTAACATAATTATATTATTTAAATATATTAACATATTCAATTTTTATTTAATTATTTGAATATATTAACATATTTAAATTATTTGAATATATTAACATATTTAAATTATTTAAAAACATTAATATATTCAATATACTTAAATATACTAATATTTTTAATTTGTACAAATATATTCATATAGTTAAATATATTAAAAATATTTAAATGGATTAATATATTCAAATTACTTAAATGTATTAACATATTTTAATTATTTAAATATATTAACATATTCAAATTATTTAAATATATCAACATATTCAAATTATTTAAATATATTAAAACATATTCAAATTATTTGAATATATTAATATATTCAAATTATTTAAATATATTAACATATTTAAATTAATTAAACATATTAACATTATTTAAATATATTAACATAGTTAAATTATTTATATATATTAGCATATTTAATATACTTAAATATATCAATTTTTAATTTTTTAATTTGTGCAAATATATTCATATAGTTAAATGTATTTAACATACTTAAATATTAATTAATAAAAAACATATTAATAAAGATTAAAATATAAATATTAATTAATATATTTAACTTTTTAAATATTAACCAACATATTGAACATATTTAAATATATTAATATATTTAAATACATTAATAAAGATTTTTTTTTTTAAATATTAATTAATATATTTAACTTTTTAAAATATTAACCAATATATTGAACATATTTAAATATATTAATATATTTAACTTTTAAAATATTAACCAATATATTTAACGTATTCAAATATATTAATGGATTTCTTTTCCTTATTTTACAATTTTTTGGTTTATCCCCCCCTTTTTTATTTATATTTTTTATTATTTTCTACCTTTAATCGTTTTTAAATATTTTTCTTTCACCTTTATCAATTTCTTTATTTTACTAGTTTGATTTTTATCCTCCATCTTGATTAATATATCTTTATTGTCACAATAATAAAGATATATTAATAAAGAATATATAATTGGTCTTTTGTTTCTTCTTTTTTCTCATTTGCTTGCATTTCTTTATATGGTCTATTGTTCTTTTAATGGTCATTTGTCTGCTTTATTTTTAATTTTAATTTCATTATTTTTTTCTCTCTTGCCATACCTTGGGCCTTGTGCCTCCTATCCCTCTAACATTCTTCTACCTCTTTTTATACCTGTTGGGTCTACAACAATTTTTTCATATCCTTAAGCTCTCTATCCTGATGATGGATCATGGAGTGTGGTTCGAAACGTTGATTCAAAAAAGCTTACACAATTGAATCCAAAAACTACTATTCATAATAAAGAACCTTAACAAGTTTGAGGTGATAAGGCTAGGAATAAAGAAGATCTTGATGTGATAGGATATAAGGAAGGTAACGTCCAAGAAGCTGATATTGAACACTTGGCTAGAAAGGAAAATACGGGTCTCAATTGAAGAGACAGTGTCAAATACCAGTAATATAGAATCTATGCCAGATATTATAGAAGAAATTCCTATTGCAGAGGACGTAACAAATAAAGCTAAAAAAGTAAGAGAAGAAGTTCCTAAATCAACTGGAAGCCTGGAACAAAGAAATGTTATAGAGGTGGAGCATGATGAAGATGCACCTGAGTGGTTGATCAGAGAATTGACAGCTCCAGTGGAGATAGAATTAGTACCTCTAGATCTTAAAAGTTTTATACAAGAAGTGGAGACTCGCAATCCTAGGCATAGAGCTAAAATGAAACATGTCATATAGAAAAATGCAGATGGAGGTAGAACAATCCATATAGCTACCCCAGTAGCTGATAAAGATAGACATGAGATAATGCCTAAGGAGTATAAAATAAAAAGTATCAATGTTGGACACTCATCCTAGATGCAAGAATTAGAAGAAATTAAGATGAATTTAGATGCAACTATTTCCAAGGTGCAAAATTATAAACAAAATAAAAGAGAGTCGAAAGAACAGGTTGCTAGCCTAGAAAATTTTAAAAATTCGTTAACCCTATCTGGTCGAGCACAATCTAAATTACCTTAGAATTCGGTACTCATGTCACAAGAACAGGTGTATGCAATTGCACCAGTTCTCTATAGAATGAATGTATTTGAAGAATGGATTGAGTATTGGGTAAAGCAAGTGGAAGTACAAGGAAGCATACCATCGGTCTGAGAAATCCAAAATATTTGAAGGAGAATGTAGGTTTTGTTAGGAATAGGTTGAGGCTGAAAGGTGAAATATAGAATCTCTAATGCAAGTGGTTGTCCAAGAATTGATAAGAGAACATGTAATTTTAGAACAAGAAGTTCCATTGCCTAAAAAAAGGAAGAAAAAGTTAAAATGGGAAGGTGACACATTAACACAATGTATAGAAGGATTTTATAAGGTCTCCGAGAAATGCGGTAAGTTGCTTGATAAAGATAAAGATTTTATTGAAGTGTTAGCATGTCAAGATTGTGATCCCCAAACACTAGGATAGGAGGGTAAGGAAGCAAAAGCTTTCAAGGAATGGATTGAGAGAATAAATAAAGACCCTATTCAGTTGTTGACCTGAGAAGTTATTGATGAGATAATACATTGCAGAAACACTATAGTCAGATATGAAATAGAGAAGGTACAAAGAAATGCTAGTATACTCCAGATATCAGAAGAATATACTAGGCTCAAGTTCAGTTGGAAGGAAATACAAGGAATTTCAAAAGAGCACATGTGCACCAGATATCAAATGCTTTCCGAGAATAGCAATTGAAGAAAAGTGAAGAAAGGATCCCAAAGCTCGAGCCCTAAGTGATAGAAAGAAGTACCAGATATCATATACCAAAAGTGTCCTAGAAATGTTTTGTTGAATTTGATTTCTGTAGGTTTTTCTTGATTCTGGTGGATGTTTCCTGTCTGGTATTCTAAAGGATGTCGATAGCCTTTCTTTATGTGGAGTATTGTGTACCAATGTGTGAAAGTGAAGAGTGTTGTTGTTGAGGAAGTCAAAACTTTGACTTCATCTAGAAGATTCTGATGATAGTTGGTGTATGCCACATGCTAAATTTTAATTTGTTATTCTTGATTCTCTTGATAAGACTTTAAGTTTGAAATTTTGAGGTCTTTTTCCTATAAAAGGCGATTTACTACTTTATTTTTATTTTAAGTTCAAAATTTGTGGATGTTAGAAGAGCCAAAACGTCTTTAAGTTTTGTTCTTTTTTCCTTTTTTCTAAATCATTCTGGACTAAAAACTTGTATGCACATAGAATTTAATCAATATTGAAGCCAATTTGATAGCTACCTATCTCATGAATTTTTGTAGCTAGTTTTGTTAGTTCAGCTGAACAAGACTGTGTGCTACGCCTTTTAAGGGTGCATGCAAAACCTACTCGGTGTCCAAACTAAAACCCCTATCATTAAAAGCTCACACCATTTTATATGTAGCTATGAAGCAATCTGGTGAAGCATAAAGTGGTTTTCTTTGATTTGATTAACTCTTGGGGAATGCATGGAGAATAACTGGGAGAAATTTTAATTTTCAATATTTTTTATGCTTTATTTTAGATTAAATGCTTAAATTCTTGAAAATGTTTCAAAAAATAGATGAATGAATGGAAATTATTGAAAATCTTTCATTTCTTATGAAATTGTTGAATGCTTAAAGCTAAATCTACTTAAGTGATAGCAAATATTTTTGATGTTCATGAAATATTACTACAAATCTTTTGATTTTGTGAGATTATTTTATGATTGAACTAGAAATATTATATCTAATGTTTATGATTCTTAATGAAATGAAAGACAACTGTATTCCCTTGGAGATTAACACCAATATCACATCATACCAGAGACTTGGGATTAAGCTAATTCAACCTTTTCCTATAACATGGACACCCCTAGGTTTCCCTGGTGCAATCTTTCAAGAAAATATAAGTTCTTTGTGGTCTACCTATGAGGACTTTATTTGCACTGTTGCTGCGAGTGACATCTTCGTTAAAACTTACCGCTTTTCTTTTTTTTGGTGAAAATTAAAAAACCAATATGAAACTGATTACAAATCCTTTTGAGAATGAAATATTTAGACTCCCAAAACAAATCATAAATCCACAACAATCCATCATCCATTTACGAAATAAAAACACTTCATATCTAGCTTTCAAGATTCAAAATCAAACCAAAAAGTTTGGATTATTCCTTCACTCAAAAATTCTAGGATATCAACATTTGCTTGAACCTCATGGCTAGATCAAGTAGATTCTCCACAACATATCCTCTAGAAAAGGAAGTGAAATATCAATCCAAGTTATCAATGTTTTTGAATCCCAAAAGTTAGCGTCATCCAAAACATTGCTCAAACCTTAGGGTCTTGAGAATCATGAAAAAAGTAGAAAAGAAACCAATTTTTTTTTTCCAAAAGGTTATCTTTCATCACACCATCCATACCATCAACCTTATGACCATTTGGCATCGAATTGTTCTAGTTCAACAGCCAAACCTTACGACACCTATCATTCAACCAAACTTTACACAAATTGAGGGTGAACAAACAAACAATATTAGTAGTTTGAGGAGCTTCATATTCTAGACAAAAGAAACATCAACTTAGTGGATAAACACAACAAATATCCTAGAAAAACAAGAGTGAAAAGTCAGTTGTGTGGCTGGAAGACCCTTATTACCACCTCTTGCATGACAATAGAAAATCTTGGCTCCCAAAAACACTTGTAAAAAAAAAAAAAAAAAACACAATTTCATTTCCTTAAAATAGAAAATCCCAAAAACAAAGCATTAGTTCATTTCATAGTTAGAAGGCACCAAACTTTCACAAAATCTTGATGCTTGCTTATGAAAACCATGTGATCAAAACATAGAAAATAGATGGAAGCCAATGAAAGTAGCTCTAGGATGCCCCCAACAAACACCACAAATGACGAAAAGTGACCCATAGGGATATAAACCAAGTGACCCTACGAAAAAGTATTGAGCATCAAAACATCCTAAGCACACAACCATAACATCCCCAAAACATTTCAATCTATTACCCAAATCCAATTCCACTCTATACAACCATTAGGACATCATACACTACAAATTTCAATGATATATCAACTATGGATTACCCTAATCATGATTTTAGCACATCTTGTCACAATGAAAATTTCAATCAAAATCCTCATCCATATCAAAATCTAACAAACCAAGAGTCACAACAACAAAAAGTAGTGTTGCAACAACACCAATATCAAATTTCTATAAATGCACTTGAGAAAAAGATTAACACACTTTATCAGCAACTCTTTGGACACCATCCAAAAAGTGGGTCACAATATCAACAATGTCATAATGCTCATCAAAACATTGATTCATATCAGCAACAAAGTCTATTTCCACAACATCAAGTGAATCAACAACAATGGTCATAAAATCAAAATCAGATCACTCAACATCAAAATCAAATCCATCAATAGTATCAACCCCCAAATCAGCTATATCCACATCAAAATCATCAATCTCAAGACCAACATGAAATCCCATCTCAAAATCCATCTCTACCACAACAAGCCTTATAATCAAATAGCACTACTAAACATGAGTACACTCCTTTAGGGGATCCATTTTAGAGTTTGTTAAACCAATTAGTGAATGCTAAACTTATCACACTTCCAAAACCACCACGAAGTAGTGAACCTACCATCAAATTCCCATAGTACGATGACAATACGTATTGTAAATACCATGGAGTAAAAGGTCATGATGCATTAGAATGTGTTACACTCAAAATACTCATCCAAGACCTTATTGATCAAGGAGAAATAGCTATTGAAAATGGCATTCAAGGGCCATCTACCAATGACAACATTGACAATATCTCAACCTCAAAAGTTGAAAACAACAATCAAGAGCTATCTATCACTAATCACATTGATAATGTCTCTACACCATCAAATTAGCAAGAGGAAATACATCAAGAATTTAATCCTAAGCATGATCAAACTTAATCACCCAAGTCTAGAAATGATCCATTCCAAGATATATTTACATCATCCAACCTCATGGCAGTACATATTGGTGATCAAGAGACTATTAATCCAACACTTGTACCCAATGCAAAAAATCTAAGCCAAAATTTATCACCCATATGTCCAAGGATTCTTTACCAGAAATCCCCTTTTTAAAATTGATTCATTTCAAGAGCACAAACCAAAGCATATCGAAGATAATACCACACAAAGTCAAGATCAAGAATCCCTATCATCAAAATACTACAATGACTTGGTAGATATCTTCCAAGACATCCAATGTTTTCCAAAAGAAGAACAAATCCATACACCAAGCACGCATACATCTACCCATGAGATGCTTACTCCTAATGGACATATAGATTATCTTCATCGAAAAAAAGAGTCTCATACTCTTGATATCATTACCAAGGAACAAGGGTCTCCTACTCTTAGCATCTTTGCACATGATCAAGATATAGCAAAAGCTAGAGAAATATCATAAATGGATCATAAAGAAGACTTATACATAAGTTGTGAATCAAAAACATCCTCTAGGAAGATGGAAGACATCGAGTATAAAAATATTGAGCACAATATCTTCAAATCAACAAAGATAATTAACAATCCTGAGTAGTAGATTAGTGGGTATACAATAGTCAAACAAGCACCGATATATTTTGGAGGGCCATCAAAATCTGATATTTCATAGGATCAAGCTAAAGATATTAATCAGGAAGTTATCTCACATATGGAGGATCCTATCACTTATAAACCTAGATCCCTTACCTTTGTTAGAGAAAGCTATCCTACTAATTAAGAAGCTATCACCTTTGAAGATCCACAATAGAGCAAAGAAGGATTAGCACCTTGTTTCCAAGGTAAATCGTATCCTATTACAAATAAATGTTTTCAATAGATGCATTATCAAGGTAGAGGATTAGGCCTACATGAACAAGGTATCTTGGAACCAGTGTAGATTATTGGCAATACTAAGCATCAAGGTCTTGGTTACCTCTATAATATCGGGGGCAACTTTATCTAATGCAAACACCAACAAAGGGAGCACAAAGGGTCCTTATAATGAAACTTCTACCAATGCTACAACTATTCATATCATGAATCATCATCCACGTATTTTCCACCCTCTAATTGGGAACAACAAGAGAAAAAGTTATATCAAAGAAAGGAACAAGTCATTGAAGCAAAAGAATCAATAAAACAAGATGGAAAAAGCAAATACAAATGGATGCCAAAGAAAAAGCAAGAAAATCATGTTGAAATGAACAAGATAACTAAGAGGGGGGGTGAATCAGTTGTATCTAATCACATTCACCATAGATATTAAACAATTCCACATCCACTTTAATATGTTATTAAGTATGAGCATGAAGTGCAGATAATTGAAAGAAAACACAAGAAACACCAGATTTACGTGGAAAACCCAATAAGGGAAAAACCACTATGAGGATTAACTCACAATATAAGAGTAATTGCAAAACCGTTAACAAAGAGACTCACTACCAAAGGGATCGCTGCCCAAGATAGGACTCACTATCCAAATAGGACTCACTATCCAAATCGGAGGCTCATTGCCTACAGATAAAGAAAGATAGAAAGAAGAATGTTACACAAAGAACATTATCTCAATGCAATAGAAGATCCACCATAGCAACTTGCACACATCTGCAGCCTTGATCAGAGAATTGTAGACACCATTAGCTCACTACTTTTAGGAGTCTAACACATTGAAGTCCTCACTACCTCAATTCACTTTCACACAATCTCTCACATCTACCTTACTTCTCACATTTGTGGCATGTAATCCTTAACATCTTGTCTTGTATTTATACCATCTTCAACCTTAGAAACTTTCTCCAAGGTTGGCTACACACTCTTCATTTTAAAAATTCAAATTAGGTCAGCAAATCAACATTCTTGTGGTGGATGAGAATGAGAGTGGACCAAACCAACACTTAACTAGGACCTAAAATAACATCTTGGATCAATCACAAGCTTCCTTAATTGATACTTATCCTTCGCATGACGTGTAAACACCAAGTCAGCCAAACCTAATGAAAACACCAATGAACTTTGAAGTACACACTTTTGTAACAAGAAGATAAAATGTGGACCACATAGCATGCTTCACCATACACTAGAACACATCTTAGATGCCTTCAAATTCATCTGCAACTGCTGCAACAACCTTCATACATAGAACACTTTCCATCAGTCCATCTGAATTGTACATACACACATAGTAACTTTGAAACTAGTCTTCTAGAGAATCAAACCATGAACACCTTTGATAGAACATAGATAACACCATTAAAAGCCTTCTTCTAGATCCACAAGACCTAAAACAAACCAGTGGAGGACTATGGAACAAATACATTTCTCCTAATCCACATACAAACAACTCTACTAGACCAGTTCACAAACTAGTGAACTCAACTTTCACTCTTCATCAAACCAAAAGCTATAATCCAAGATATATCACCCAAGGATGCCCTTAAACAACACTATAGATCCACACAAGCATAGGATCAACATAGAGGAAATGTGGAGCACATACCAGAGCACATTCTAAACACACACAATTCTATCTTTATATTTATTAATTTTCTCAAAAGCACTTGGTAACTCATCATATTAGCACACCTGCAACATCATAAAGATAGCTCCATGTACTCACAACATCTCTACAGTATCTCAACTATACATGCACAACCTGCAATCACTTATTTCCTTTCTCTACAACAACCTATACTGTGTTGACATCAATGACAACATTAATGACAACACCACCATACTCATTCATACTTGCAACAATCTCCCCCTTTGTCATTGATGGAAAGACATGATGTGAAAAACCATCAAAGACAAAAATATCATTTTTATTTCACTATTATTTTTCACATGACTCTCTCTCCCCCTTTGACATCAATGGTAAAGAACAAATTGTTTTTTACATAATTCATATATAAGTTTGTTCACTCCCCCTTAGGAGTGCACCCATGACAAGACACATACCATACAACAACAATGATAATTCCTACTCCCCCTAAGGAGTAGACCCCAGTCATCAATCTAGACAAGTGATGAATCTATAGATCCACTAGACTGATGCACCTCTATTGGCACCTAGTTCAAAGGAGGGGCAATAACCCCCAACTTCTCCTAGAGATACTCAAAAGTATCCTTAGGAAGATCCTTAATAAATATATCAGCAATATGATCCTTTGTAGGCACATATTCAAGCCTGAATTCATTCTCCAATAGCTTCTCTCTTAAGAAATTATTTCTGATAGATATATTCTTTGTCCTTGAATGCATTACCGGATTCTTTGAAATATTTATTTCACTTGTATTATCACAAAAGATAGAGATAGGCTCATCACACATCACTCCTATATCCTTCAATATTTGTTTCATCCATAGTACCTATGTGTAGTAAGATGTTGTTGCTATGTACTCAGCCTCTGCAGTGGATAAAGAGACTGAATCATGTTTCTTGCTTAGCCATGAAACCAACCTACATCCAAGAAAGAATGAACCACCACTTGTACTCTTCTGGTCATCTACACAACCAACCCAATTTGCATCAGTGTAAGCACTTAAAGTAAAATTAGTATCCTTAAGATACCACAAATCATAATCCAAAGTCCCTTTTAGATATCTGAATATCCTTTTCCCAACTCTAACATGTGTTTATTTGGTTTCTTCTTAAAAAATTTCAACCAAACATACTGCATGCATGATATCTGGTCTAGTAGTAGTAAGATATAGCAGTCCACCAATCATAGATCTATACTTTCTCTAATCAACTTTAGGAGATTCATCATCCTTGCTTAGTTTGAATCCAGTCACCATAGGGGTACAGACTAGTTTGGAGTCATCCATTCCAAACTTATTCATTAATTCTTTAACATACTTTGATTGTGAAATGAATATTCCCTTATCAGTGTGATTCACTTGAATTCCAAGGAAGAAATTCAACTCACCATTAAGACTTCTTATTCTTGTAGGACCACGAAGGTCTGTATGAATCAATTCCAACATTTTGATAGTTGATTGTTCCTTTCCTCTAAAGTTGCAACTCTTTTTTTTTCTGAATTGACAACTTCTGCAAATAGTATTGATAGGCTTTGTGATTCTTGGTAAATCCCTAACAACTTCTCTTGAACTAATCTTGATTAGGTTGTCAAAGTTTACATGTTCCATCCTGTGATACCATAACCAACTTTCATTAACTTCAAACACAAAACACTAGCCATCAACACCCTTAAGTTGATAAATGTTTCCATATGTTATTCTTTATACAACTACCATAGTTTCAGAACCTTTTTCTAATCTCACAAGTATTATCCTAAAACACAAGCTTAAATCCTTTGCCACACAATTTTCCAACACTCAAGAGATTATGCCTTAATCCCTTAACATAATAGACATCATCAATATTGTGTTTTCCATCAATATTAATTATTCCTTTTCCAACAATCTTTGCACCAGAATCATCTCCAAACATGACTAATCCTCCATCATACTTTTCAAGTTTAGTAAACTTACTTTTGTCTTCGGTCATATGATTTGAGCAGCTACTGTCAATTACCCAATAGTCTTTGTCTTGTCTAGCATGAAAGACAAAAACCATAGTACCTTCCATATCTTCCTTCTTGTTTTCTGAACCACATTCCCTTGTACATCTTCCATGTATAGTAGACACTAATTTATTCTCTAAGGATAGAAACATGTATTCATATTTATTACCCTCAATATCATATTCATCATCAAAAAATTTAGCATCTTCTCTAACATAATACAATTTCTTGAACATTTTGTCTTTATTAGCTTTTCTATTCTTGTGTATGGCTCTATTTGGACATCTTGAATCATAGTGACCAATATTTCCACAACTAAAATATTTAAAAGGTATCATACCTTTGTAGTTGTCGGTACCTTTCTTAAATTTCCTTGTAAAATTTGCTTCCAACTCCTCTGAACCTTCACTATCTGGATCATCTTCTAACCTTGTGGCTTTGAAGGTTGTTTTCGATTTCTCCTTTTCTTTTCCAAATTTCCTCATTTCAAATGTGGTCAAGGTGCCAAATAGTTGTTCTTTAGTGAATTTCTTTAAATCATAAACTTCCTCAATGGCCGAGACCTTGTCACTATAGCTCTTCGGTAGGGTCATCATAATCTTCTCGATTACATCTTCATCTGTTAGAGTACCTCCTTGATTTTTTAATTCATTTACAACAATATCAACCCTCTGAAAGTAGCTTGCAATTTCCTCACCTTCCATTTTCAAGTTCTCATATCTACGCTTAGCTGTTAACTTCTTTGATAATTTGACTCTATCATTTTCTTCATAGATATCTTTCAACTTTTCCTAAAATTTATAAGCAGTTCCTAATGAAATAACATTTGTTAGCTTAGTCTTAGATAAAGCACTATAGATTGCATACCATCTGCAGAAGAAGGACCACTTGTTGGCTCAACATATTTTGTTTCAACAGCTTTCCAAGTCTTGTAGGAGAGATTAGGTAACCTCTCATCTGCACTTTCCAGAAACTGTAGTTAGATCCATCAAACATAGGGATTTTCAATTTGTGTACCATCAGATCTACCTCAAGTAGTTAAGCTCTTCTTTGAGGAACCAAAGCTCTAATACCAATTATTGAAATGAAAAAGACAACTGAGAGGGGGGTGAATCAATTGTATTTAATCACATTCATGATGGATCTTAAAAATTTCCACATCCACTTTAATATGTTATTAAGTATAAGCATGAATTGAAGATAATAGAAATCAAACACAAGAACCACTAGATTTATGTGGAAAATATAATAAGGGAAAAACCATAATGAGGATTAACTCACAATATGAGTAATTGCAAAAAATTTTACAAAGAGGCTCACTACAAAAGGGCTCACTACCCAAGATAGGAGTCACTGTCCAAATCGGAGGCTCACTTCCTATAGATAAAGAAAGATATAAAGAAGAATGTTACACATAGAACATTATCTCAATGCAACAGAATATCCACCACAACAACTTGCACGCATCCACAACCTTGATCAGAGAATTGCAGACACCATCAACTCACTGCTTTCAGGAGTCTAACACATTGAAGTTCTCACTACCTCAGTTCACTTTCACACAATCTCTCACATCTACCTTGATTCTCACATTTGTGGCATGCAATACTTAACATATTGTCTTGTATTTATACCATCTTCAACCTTAGAAACTTTCTCCAAGGTCAGCTACACACTCTTCATTTTACAAATTCAAATTAGGTCAAGAACTCAAAATTCCCGTGGTGGATGAGAATGATAGTGGACCAAACCAACACTTAACCAGGACCCAAAACAATATCTTGGATCAATCAAAAACTTCCATAATTGATACTTATCCTTTTCATGACGTGTAAACACCAGGACAGCAAAACCTAATGAAAACACCAATGAAATTTGAAGTACACACTTCTGTAACAATAAGATAACATGTGGACCACATAACATGCTTCACCATACATTGGAACACATCTTAGATTCATTTAGATTCATCCACAACTACTACAACAACCTTCATACATAGAACACTTTCCATTAGTCCATGTGGACTATATAAACACACATAGTAACTCTGAAACTAGTCTTCTAGAGCACCAAACCATGAACACCTTTGATAGAACATAGATAAAACCATTACAAAACATCTTTCAAATCCACAAAACCTGAAACAAAAAATTGGATGAATACAGAGCAGATACATTTCTCCTAGTCCACAGACAAACAACTCTGTCATACTAGTTCACAAATTGATGAACTCAACTTTCACTCTTCATCAAACCAAAAGCTATAATCTAGGATATATCACCCAACGATGCCCTTAAACAATACTAAAAATCCACACAAGCATAGGATCAACACAGATGAAATGAGGAGCACATACCAGAGCAAATTTTGAAAACACACAATTTTGTCTTCACTATTTATTAATTTTCTCAAAATCACTTGGTAACTCATCATATTAGCACTCCTGAAACACCATAAAGATAGATCCATGTACTCAAAACATCTCTACAGTATCTCAACTATACATGCACCACCTCCAATCACTTGTTTCCTTTCTCTGCAACAACCTATACTATGTTGACATCAATGACAACATTAGTGAAAACATTAATGAGAACACCACCATACTCATTCATACTTGCAACAAATCATCCCTATGAAAATCCTTTATTCAAAGAAACTATGGGGAAAAATCAAAAGGGGAAGTTCATCCATCAAAAATGTCCAATAATGCAAAAGAAAGCTTCAAGAGTGACCTATAAGGTATATCAAGATGTGGGTCCTAATCGAATCTCCATATCCACCAATCATTTCTCATCATCCCAAGATTGGAGAGTCAAAGATTCTAAACTAACAACCAATACATATAAATCTTGTATCCCTCAACACATTTCACCATCCATGATATCTAGATCTCACATTGGCCATGTATTGGCAGCAACTCTTTATCATTAGGAATCTAAGGGAACTCTATTACAATGTGCACATCTAGGCAAGGTTAACTCCGGTATCAACAAAGAAGATAAGAATTATCAGGGGTTACATTCAAGTTCCCGTATCTTAGCAAAAAAATTCCTCTAAGTAGGATATCATTGGCACATCATGACAACAACAATACCCATAATAGAACCAACGGTATCTACATTAGCACCACTAGGTGGTTCAACATGAGCAAAAAAATTGTCAGCATGATGAAAACATGGTAAATAGGTGTCTTGTGTGACAAAAAAAATATATCATGGAAAGAAGCAAGAAAAATAGTAAAGAGAAAAACAATCCTCCAATGAAAACCACTATGGTGGCACTTTGGACAAGTAACATGATGAAAAATTGGAAAATAGGCATCATGTGTAGAATCAAGGATCTACATGCACCATTTTAGGTGGAAGTATCTCAACTTATCCATAATAAATCCAATCTATTTTTTATCGAAAATCCAACTTATCTTGATCTTGAAAAATGTTTGGTGTACACTTTACACTTGCTTATGGAAAATATCTTGACATGGGTCATTATCATTGATCCTATCCTATCCAGCATTATTTGAACCATGAGGAATTATCCAAAGGGGAATACTCTATCCAAACATGTTATCCTATCACAAGATAATACATCACCTGCATTGCTAGACACTAGGGGCAAGTACTTACATGTTGCTTTAGAATAAATCTTGATCTATGTCTTCTAACTCACAATGTGATCTAGGCATCGTCCCAACAACAAGGTGTACCATCAACACACTACCAGGTAACCTTTAAAAAAAATAATCCCAACAACAAGGTGTACCACCTACACACTACTAGGGTAACCTTCAAAACTATTAACATCCAAAAAACCAACAAAATCAAAACCAAGCCAAAAACATCAAAATCCCCAAAAAATGTTATTCTTTGAGTCAACACCAAGTCGAACTACATGGTATTTGTGTATACAATGTAGCAAAGGTTTATCAGCCCCTGATGCCTTAGATCAGTCTCCTTAGGATTTTATCATACTATATTTCAACTTAGTCAAAAAATTCAAAATTCAAAAACATTAAAAAATTAGGAAAAAAAAAGACAAAAACAAGTTCTCAATACAAGAAAACTATGAGCCTTTGCGTAGATAATATAGCATATATGTCAAAATAATACAACATCTAGGACATCCCACTCAAGCTCCTAGAAACTAGTAATCAGGTCAAATAAATAACATGGTTGTTGCTCTCTCGAGTAAAGCAATTTGAGAACCACCTGCAAACATTCAACCCACAATGTTAAATTTTTTTGCTACGAGAACACGAAATGAACCAAAGATTATGAACAAGCTAGCTCAAAATTTCAAAAATAGAAAAAGTAGTTACTTTTTTTACAACAGTGATAAATAAATTCGATAGTGGACCTATTTTTTGTCAAAAGCAAAAAAGAAACTTAAAAGCGATACAAATAGAAAAAGTGAAATTTTTTCTCAAAAGCGAACAAAAATCACAAGGGCAACCATTTCATACAAAGAAGATCAATAGAAAACATCTTAGAAAAGATAAAAAATCAAAAGAAAACATCTAGATCAAAGGAAAAAAATTTAATCGAAAGCGAGCAAAAAAAGAAAAAGCAGCACAATCAAAAACTTCAAAAGTGGCAAAAATTATTCAAAAGCGTGAAAATCACAAACCTACCACTTTTGCCTAAAAATATTTTTGAATCATTTATTACTTAAAAAGACAAAAAAAATTCAAATATCTTGAAAACTCCAAAAATAACATTAGATAACATTAAAAAGCATAAAAATGTTTGAAAAACCTCAAAAATCCTATCTCCATCATCGCCTATCCACAATAAAAAATCATCCATAATAAAAAAAAATTGTCATCCTCACCCTTTGACACAATAGACAAACAAAAAAAGAAAACATCAAAAGCTAGAACTTTCAAACAAACAATTGAAAATATTTGATTGCAAAAGCACTAAAACAAAGCCATAGTATTAACTACCTATCTATTGAAAATTCACCAACAACATCTTGAGATATGTCTTAATGGAACCATTCCTACAATAGACATCATCAACACCAAATAATAGCCCCAAAATAGATATGGCAAGTGATACAACAAGGTTGTTTTATCTTTTCATGATCTTATTTTTTTTATTTACATTATTGACTCATTCCCAAGATCTCTTGAGGGTTTCCATAAGGATTTAGAGAGGAAGAAATGGAGGCAATTGAGCATCATTTCTGTTTGATTTGTTTGTTGGATATTTTTATGATAGTACCTATATGCATTGAAATCAGAAAAATAAGAAATTCAAAAACATGAAAAACATTAATTAAGAAATCAAATTTAAATATCTAATTTACCAATCCCATTGTAAACCTCAAAATGAAATGATGTGATGTTGCTTCGTCTTTGGATGTGGATGCTAAATCTCAGCAACATAACAATACAATTGATAACTGATTTGATTAATGATAGATTTTGACAAAGTTTATTTTCATAAGATGTGAGATCCCAAATGATGAAGAATTGATCTTATTTATAGACTTTTTGAGGAAAAAAAAAAAGAGACGAGGATGAGGATGAATACATGAGATAATTGAAAAATCAATAGAGTTGACTCAACTACAAAATAGAAATTTCCATTTTGAAGCATGAAGAGATAATAATGAATTAATTGATTTGATCATTAGATAATTGTGCACATGAAGTTTCCATTTTGATGATTGAGTTGACTGGTGGATGAAGAAGATGTTTCCAAAATGAAGGAAAGTTAATGATTTAGGAAAGATTTAGATTCCAAAATTGAAGAAAGATGAAAGCAGAAAATGATGGAAAGATTGAAGAAATAAAGCAAGTGTAATAAATAAATAAAAATCATTTATTTATTCACACCCACATGGATAATATATATATATATAGAATAATTTAGAAATTAGTTAATTAAATAAATAAAAATATTTATTTAATTTAGATGAAGAATATTGGAGATTAAATAATTAAAGAATTATTTAAAAAGTGGTCAATTAATTAAATAATTAAAATTATTTAATTATATGGATAAGAAGAAATATTAACTTAGAGGAATGAGGTTAATTAGGACGATTTTTGTCTAAATTTTTCCTCTCTTTGAAGCAATGTCTAAAGTAACATTATTTCAAAGGAAAGAAAAATAGCTAAGAAGAAAAAGATGAAGAAGGTGATGATATGCCCTAGTTGGGTGAGAAATGGAAAATTAGAAAGTATGAGATGATTGATGCCCCCTCAAGAGATTACCTATGCATTAATTGCATGGGTGATCCCTCAAAAGAAGGGAAGATGAAGAAAATGTTAGATTAAAGATGAAAAATGATAGATGAAAAATATTAAAATATGGATGCAAGAAAATGAATATGAATGTAGTGATGATGATGATGTGTTATGTTGAATTTGAGATTAGCAACCTTTATTTGATATAGCAATGAATGTTATACACCAAGGTTTAGAAGACCAAGGTGAAAATGTATCCAATGCATGTACTAACTCTCAAGCAAACAAGAAATAGACAATAAGATGACCCAACACTCACAAGGCATATGATGCTCTTAGTGGATTTGTGATGAGACAACCATCAAACACACAAAAACAATAGACCTTGCCCCAATTTATTCCATGTCAAAGCACACCATGATATGAAATAATCGTGGTGACCTCTAGTAGGAATAATATGGGTCAAAAGATAAATCCAAAGAAAGATCAAAAGATCAAAAAGATAAACCAAAGAAAAAGACAAGAAATGATCTATAGACACACAACAATACTATCTTCTGCCAAGGTGTGGGAAGGACTAAAGGATGGATTTTGATCATGTCTAGTTTTAGGAAGGAAACATCTCGTATAAGACAAATGTCTGGTTTTGAGAAGGAAAAATCTTGTATAAGACAAGTGATGGATGATAAGGAAATTTTCACGATGGAAAATGATTTTTTTGACTGCATGTTATCTAGGTTGATGTCGTTCTCTAATATTTTATGTTAAAGCACATTTTTCAAGTGTTTTTTTGATGGTTTGGAAGCATGTGCCTATGTTTGTTGTCTACTTTTGTTTATTGATGGAGTGGATGGGATAGTGGAGGGACATTGGATAGGGGGATTGGAATGTTGAAACCAATGACAAGGGAAAACCAAGTCTCATGATAGGTATGAAAGGATAATGGATTGCTTTGGTAAAGGATAGAATACATGGGGATTATTGGATGGAGGATTTAGGATATGATCTGCAAGGACTATGTCACATAGGAATAACTTGTTTTCTCCAAGATATGGGATTTAGATAATGACATGATATTTTTCTATGCATGTAAAAAGGATTTCCATATCAATATTTTTCCAAAGCATGATTTATATGTTTGTGCCCCAATCCTTATCAAGATCAAGGTAGCTATGGAATATGGATTGAAAGGATATGGATGCATTGATATTTGACCCCTAGAATCTTCATCAAGATCAAATATGGGAAGGGAAGATGGATTTGGATAGGATGAGGGCTATGGAATGAATGATATGGATAGGACAAGAAGGATGGAAGGAAATAGTGCATGATGTATATGAAAATCCTTAGCCTTTTCAAGATCAAAGGAGGGAAAAGGGAGGGATGGATTTATATAGGATAATGGATAAGAAATGAGGGATAAAGGGGAGTGTGGTAGGTAGGATGGCATGGATGAAACTTGACCCCAAGTGTAAAATGCAAGAGGGTAATGGATTACACATGATGCCTATTTGCTAGGTTTTCATCATGGTACCTATCCAAGGTGCCACAAGAAGTTGTTTTCACCATTGGACGAATGATTTCTCTTTACTTTTCTTTTTCTTTTTTTTTCTCTCTTTTCTCTTTTTTTTTTCTTCTTCTCTCTTTTTTTTTGGGAATATGATGGATGGAGAAGGATATGGATAAGTGGATTTGGAAGATAGTGGATGCATGATAGGGAGATGGAGGAAGGACTCAAGAATCTAGTTCCATGGGTGGTATCCCTTGAAGATGTGTTCCATTAGACCATGGACAATTGGAGGTATGCTCATAGACATTGGTAGAATGATAGTAAGGGGGATGAAATGGAGGGGAATATTGTGAGGGATATGGATTTATGCAAAAAATTGGATAAGAGGGATGGAAGGATGAAAGATGGATTTTGGACAATGGATGGGTTGATGGAATACTTGTAGATGAGTTGATGGAGATGTTAGCAAGATTGACATTGGCACACACCTTGAAGGGTGGTGGAGTTGTGAAAGAGAAATAGCTTTTGAATTTGGAGATTTAGATGGAGGAGTGGGTGTAAATTTTTGGATATAAGGACCCAAAATGGATGGAGGTGATGAAGGATTATTAGATGGGGTGAAGGATTTAGGATTGGATGGAGCTTTTGGATAAGCAAGTTTGGATGCCAATTTTGATTTTTCTTTGGGATGCATTGATTCTATGAGTATTTTTGGAATCCACATGGTTTTTTAATTTTCTTTTTGCTTCATGGGCCTTTGTGGCCTTAAGGATTTTTATTTATTTATTTTGGATCATATTTTTCTTTTTTTTTGCACGTTTTTTCAATGGGACATGTTGATCCTTGGACTTTTGTGGATTTTTGGCTTTATGCATTTGATATTTGACATCCAAATTTCTTCCAAGAGCAATGGGATTTTTGGATGGAGAGGAATAATACAATGCTCTTATGAATGGGTTGATGTAGGTAGGGTGTTGGAAGGGTTTCAAGGGTCTGTGCCTTTGTAGATCTTGATTAGGGATATTAGGTGATGGATATAGAGGATAATGGGATTTTGGAATAGTAATGTTAGGTGGTGGAATGTAAGGACCCAAGATGGATGGAGGGGATGATGGACTTTGTTTTGGGACATAAGGACCCAAAATGGATGGAAGGGAAGAGGGATTGGGATTTGGAATATAAGGACTCAAGATAGATTTTGAGGAAGGGGAATGTGGATTTTTGGATTTAGATGGTAGGATTTTGCATTGGGGTGGATGGAAGGAATACCAAAGTCTAGAGACTTATATCCAAGGCCATAATAATTATGATTTTCTTGGATTTGGATGGGTTATAATATGCCTTTCTCATGTAGGCCTAACCCTTTTCCTTGATAATGTATTTTTTGAAAAATCCTTTTCCTAGTGGGATACTTATTGTTTTGGAAGAAAGATGCTAGTCCATTTTGAGAGGGATGCATGGAGTGAATGATAGGATCTTGTAGTAGACCAACTTGGATCAAAGTGGAGGAACCCAATTGATAAGTAGGGTGTTCATAGGTAGCTTGGATATGGTGATGGGATCTTGTGGAGGATTAGGATCATGGCATGAAGATGAAGGGATGCTTTGATACTGACTTAGGGTAGGATCATGAGATGGGGTAGATGGTATAGTTTTCTCTTTGTTATGAGATAGAAGGGGGTCATATCATGGAGATGAAGGGATGCTTTGATCTTGAATTGGGTTAGGATCATGTAATGGAGTGGATGGAAGGGAATCATGAAAGGGGGATGGAGATATACTTTGATCTTGATTGGGAGGGGTATCATTAGATGGGGTAGAATAAGGACTTTGATCTTGATTTAGAGAAGGACCATGAGATTGTATGAAAGGGTATCATGTGGGGGTATGGAAGGGATGGTTTGATCTTGATATGAAAGGGGATCATTTTGGATTTCTTGATCAATGGTAGGATCTTGATCAAAGATAGGTTTATCCTAGATGCCATGGCTATCTATAGGGATTTATTGAATAAATTTAAGGATAGGATCATGGGATGGAATGGGATCACAAGAAATACCTTGATCTTGATGTAAGGATGAAGTTATGATGTCATTCTTTGTATTTTCATTTTGACATATAGCCCCAGGTTTAGGCAATTGAATGTGATTTTGGACAATGATAGAATTTGCATGAATAAGTGTATTTTTATTGGATTGGGTAGATTGAAATGTATTAGTGGAATGTTGGTTATGATAGGACATGGAGTCTTGGAATGGATTGATGAAAGGTTGGTTTCCCTTGTCAAGGTTAGGATAAGGAAGACTAATGGATGTTTGTTATGGATCAATGGTATGGATTATGTCAAGTGACTCTTGATAGTGAGAGTAGATGAATGGAGGACTGGAGCTTATGAAGGGTTGGTAAGATGGATAGATGGGTGGTTGACTATGGGTTGTTCTTGGTTGGTGTGGAGAATGAGTGAATTTTCTTCTAAGCTTTATGGCTTGCTGACATTTACCATTGTAGATTAATTGGTATTCAGTTTGACTAAGAAGCATATCAAGGTAAATTGAAGACATGGTAGTGAGTTTAGACTAGGATGTACAATGGAATTGTTTGGTTGGATAAGTTGGTGGAATCCTCTATATGCTACAAGGGCATGTGAGATCTAATCCGTGAATTTGAAAGTGCAAGAAATTCAAATAGCTAGGAGAAGAGGGTAACCCACCCTTCTCCTTCACTTCCCCAAGGTATAAATTTCTTGGGGGATTAGCCCAAATGATAGACTCACAACTTCCAAGAGGCGTGTCTTTCGATTCACACCCTGTTATTTACACTCCACTAGAACATTGGAGTTGAGTTCATCCTCTAAGGTGATGAAATCCCTAGACAGGCCCCCTAAAATGAAAAGGAAAAAGTGGTGTTTCTAATTCTCAAGATCACGCAAGCATGCAAGGGAAGAGCATACACACACACTCTTTTAGGATTAAAAGACACTTGTTCTTTAATTAACCAAATCAAAATATGAATTGTTCATTTTAATCCTTCATAGAAAATATTTGAAAAGACACACAAAACAAGCTAGGCACTAATAAGAAAACAAAAAAAATGGTGTTTTTGATTCTCAATATCACACAAGCATGCGAGAGAAGGGAATACACACCAATAACTTCCTAATTGCAGCAAACAATTCTTTTTAATTGCACCAAGGATTGAAATGTGTGGTTTAATTTTAAAGCACCAATTGAAATATGTGAGTTGTAAATTTTTAAGCCCAAATTGAAATGTGCAAGTTGCATTGTTCAATTTTAATGCACCAAGGGAAAATGAAGATTGTAGGCTCAATTTTAAACACCAAAATGAATTGTAAAGATTGTAGGGTTCATTTCAGATGCATTAAATTGAAATGTGAATATTGTAGGATTCATTTTAGAGAACCAAATGTAAATGTGAAGATTGTAGGATTCATTTTACATGCACCAAATGTAAATGTGAGTTAATTTTATGCACAAATTGAAATGTGAATCCTAAACTATTTAAAAATCTACAAAACCCACTTGTTAGTACTCCTCAACAATAATTTTCTCTAAAGGTTTTGTCACAACCTGATTTCTATTTTTTTATTTGAAAAAAATGATCTACTTCATATCCTGCACCTCATAACCAACTTCCCAACACCTGTAAGAACTTGAGAGTCTAATTAGTGATTTGAAAGTTATTTTTGTTTCACGACAGGTTAGTATTTTCAAAAACTACGAAAAGGAAAAACAAGCAATTTGACCAAGTAATTAAATCTCTACTAATTAATTTTCTAATCAAAAAATTAAAAATAAATAATTTAAACAAAAATTTAAGACATGCAGCAATAAAATAACATTCCAATGTTAAAACTCCGTACAAATGTATGGATGAACAAAGAAAGTGCCTAAAAAATGTTATCTGGCACCAAAATATGACGTATAATATATGAAAATTTATGGAATGACCCTTCTGGATGCAATGGTGATGTTTTTTTGTCCTCAAACAGCCTTTAAAATTATGATTTTACAGCCCCATAAATTACCTATAACCTACAAGATAGAAAACACCAGAAACTCATAGACAACAAGGTTAGACAATAAAGGTTAGTGTTCACATCAGGTTCACCAAAATGTATGCATTGAAATCAGAAAAAATAAGAAATTCAAAAACATGAAAACATAAATAAAGAAATCAAATTTAAATCTCTAATTTATCGATCCCACTGCAAACCTCAAAAAGAAATGATGTGATGTTGCTTCATCTTCGGATGTGGATGCTAAATCTTAGCAACATAACAATATGATTGATAATTGATTTGATTGATGATAGATTTTGACATAGTTGATTTGCATAAGATGTGAGATCCCAAATGATGAAGAACTGATATTATTTATAGAATTTTTGAGGAAAAATCAAATAAGAGATGAGGATGAGGATGAAGACGTGAGATAACTGAAAAAATCAATAGAGTTGACTCAACTACAAAATAGAAATTTCCATTTTGAAGCATGAAGAGATAATAATGAATTAATTGATTTGATCATTAGATAATTGTGCACATGAAGTTTCCATTTTGATGACTAAGTTGATTGGTGGATGAAGAAGATGTTTCCAAAATGAAGGAAAGTTAATGATTTAGGAAAGATTTAGATTCCAAAATTGAAGAAAGATGGAAGTAGAAAATGATGGAAAGATTGAAGAAAGAAAGCAAGTGTAATAAATAAATAAAAATCATTTATTTATTCACACCTACATGGATAATTAAATAAATAAATAAATATATTTATTTAATTATAGAAGAATTTAGAAATTAGTTAATTAAATAAATAAACATATTTATTTAATTTAGATGAATAATATTGGAGATTAAATAATTAAAGAATTATTTTAAAAAATGACCAGTCAATTAATTAAACAATTAATTAACCTTAGATAATAGTTTAGAATAATTAAATAATTAAAATTATTTAATTATATGGATAAGAAGAAATATGAACTTAGAGGAATGAGATTAATTAGGAAAAAATTTAGTGTCTACACTACAATGGCGAATACTTGCTTTGTTCTATGTGTGGAATCCGTTTTGGGTCAATTCATGCAACAATTGCATGTTAGGTACTCCATACCTCTTTGTGCAACTGGTCTGAAATGTTTTAAGCTTCCCACGCATAAACTCTAACAGGGTTTCCATATGTCTGGTATGAGCAAAAGTACTCCATGTTTTCCAAGTCAAAGTCCACATAATGGATACAAATCCACCTTGATTATTAATACCCTAGTGCATCTTGTCTATTTGCTACATTAATAAGGATTATTAAAGATACAAAACCTCCATGCAAGCAAAAGTAAACTCATTAATGACTAACAACATCAACTATTCTTCACTTCTTATTAACATTTTCTTCTTCTCAACATTTCTTTTGTCAGTCCATGCACTTAAATGCATCACATCAACTTATCATAAAATTTGGTTCATTATCCAAAATTTTCACCAAATTTCCTAAGGGGGCACCATGCTATCCTATCTGGGGCATAGTGAGGCAACTTTGAGGCAAATCTTGAGCAAGAATTTTTTATTTTTCTTTGACACAATGCTCAAAATCGCATTGTATTAGAGGAGGGAAAAATGTAGACACCTAAAATTTCCCTGACTGGAAAACAACACTTTTAACTAACTCTCACTCTTCTGATTAAATAGTAAATTATTATTTAATTATTATCATTTCTCATATTCGTCTATTAATTAAGTGATTTAACAATTTTTAATTAATTCATCCTCAAATCATCAAATTATATCAAAAACCCTAATTTCCTCTATTAATTGAATAATATTACATTATTTAATTAATTCACTTTTACATCACTTTTGACTAATTAAATAAATTTAATTTATTTAATAAATTCCTAATCTAACTTTATTCTTCTTGATTAATTAAATAACATCAATTATTTAATTATGTCGCTAATTCAATGGCAACTCAATGGGAGAAAAAATGGCCACCCAATAGCTAGTATACTGATAGAGACATGCACTACTATGGCCTTTCTGTTGGCTATGGTAGACATACCTCTCGGTTGAATGGACCCGTTCATAATCTTATTCGGCAAAAAACAAGGTCTCAGTCAAATGTTTCCAGGCATACATTTACAAAGCCTAACTAGGTACCATTTCACTCTGAAAGGCATTTTCTTTGGGATAAACAACCTATCTTAGATATACAGGAAGATGATAGATCATATTATATACAAAGGGAAGGTTGAATAGAAGATTCACAGAGGTTTCATAAAGGAGAATCACAATTTTTGGATCGATGTTATAAGGAGGTAAAGGCTGATTTTAGGTCAACCAATCATGCAAGGTAGAATTTTCAGACCCTCTAAGAAAGAAGCAACCCTTCAAGATAAAATCAAAGCATGCATTGATGTCAATCAGAGAGGTCCCTTCAATCCAAATCATAAATAGAAGCCTTTACAAAAAGGAAGTTTTGATTCACAGGTTCGTAATCTACAAGAGAATAAAGGAGGCCAGGGAAAAGGGGTTGAAGGGAATCAATTGGAGCTTCAAAAGTAGAAATCTCATGAAAAGGATGTTCAAAAGGGGGAAATCCATAACACGGTTGAGCATGCAAGGCAAATATCTCAACAGGCAGGGAAGTTTCAAAGAAAGGATGGACAAAAGGGGATTTCTATCAATAATAAGTAGCCACAAAGACAAATGTTTCATCAAGAGGGGGTTACAAAAAGATTGAAATCCAAAAGGAAAATTCCAAACCAAGAAAAAGAAGCAAAGCTAACAAAAAAGAAAAAAAGGCTCAAAAAAAGAAATTGGTCCTACAGTGGAGGAACAAAGAGAGTTAAGATGGATCAGGGAAAAAATTAGTTGAAGGAGCTAAACAAGGGTTATTTGTCATAGAAAATTCTTTCAATTATGTTCTTTGAAGATATGTTAGACCCTCAAATCCATGATCTTTGTAGTCGGGCTTTGATATGTGAGTTTTGGCATCTTTCTCTTGATTTAAATAAACTGCAAGATTTGATTTTTGAAGAATGGGGAGAGGTTAGTAAAGTTTTCTATCTTGATAGAGAAATAGAAATTTTCATTGTAATCTTTCATGAGAAATCCCATAGAGATGCTATATACAAAGTTAAATCATGGGTTTATCAAGGATTTGGGTTATTTTTGCAACCATGGATTCTAAATTTTAAGCCAAAACACTTGGAGATTAAGTTTGTCCCATATTGGATTTAGTTGAAGGATCTTGCTTTGGAGTATAGAGAACTAATGTTGATAGAAAGTATGGCTAATTGAATAGGGATCTTTCTTAGACATGATCAATACTTCTTCAAAAACCCTGGCAAACCAGTTAGGGTTTGTTTTTTGTTAGATATTACAAAGGACATCCCAACCCAAATTCATTTGAAGTCAAAATATGGTGATTGGATCCAAAATATTATAGTTAAGACACTAGATAATACATGCACTAAGTGTCATGATCTTGGGAATTCTAGTAATGCTTGTCAAATAGAATAAAGCCTTTATTTTGAATTGGAACCCAAAATGGTAGAGATAAATGATAATGGGAAACAAAGTCAGGTTGTCTTTCCTTCTAGAGTAGAAAATTTTATGTTAAATTCATATGAGTTGCTTGTACAATCACCTTAGCAAGGAAAGGATTCCTCTATTTCAGTTGTTTGAAAGTTATTTGACAAGAAAAAGAAAAGTCAAGATGTCTCATCTTTTAAAGGAAGGAGCATAATAGAAAATTTTATTCTCAAGTTGCATGAGTTGGTTGTGTAGTCACCTCTACAAGGGAAAGCTTCTTCTCTTTCAATTCAAATTTTGTTAGAGTGCAAACAACCTATAGGTGTTCTTTCATTAACAATAAATGGCATAATGAATTGTACATCATGTTTTCTTTGGGGAAATAACATGATGAATTCACCTTTTGAAGTGGGGAACATAGTAAAAATATTAATGTTTAAAGCTCTGCTTAAAAGTATTATCTGAACTATTTGAAGAGATTGTAGATGAGGTATTAAATAAAGAATATTGTTCCTCATCTCAAAAAATAAGGGAAGAGGAGACATGAGTGGGAAATTTTGTTTTGCAAACTAGGGAAGAATCGAGTGGGGATTCTTAGAGGTTATTCATGAATATGGAAATAGATAATGAAATTTTTGTGTTACAAGAGGGAAATGGGGACAAGTAGGAAAATGTAGGCATCATGGAATTGGGCAATACAGATGATAATAAGAGTATGGATGGTTTTTATTTTACACAAACTCTATCAATTTCTCAGACTCCAAGTAGTAAATCTGAGACATTGAAAACTTCAAGAAAGCGAGGAAGGAAATCACATGTTACTAAAATGAAGGAAGAAACAACTACTGGGGTGCAAACCACTCTAGATAGTAAGTTGTAACTAGCTAAAAACAAGTGCCCAAGGAGAGCATGTTGCTCTCCTCGATACCAATGAAGATAATATCATGGAATATCAAGGCTATCAATGCCCCTGACAAGAAAGCTCAAATCAAGCAACAAGTAGATGCTTGTGGATTAGATGTGTTAGTATTGCAAGAAACCAAGACTTCAAAATTAGTATATGAATCAACTATTAAAAAATGGAAGAGATGGAAATTTGCACACTCTCCTGCATAAGGTGCTTCAAGAGGGCTTATTACTTTATGGAATCCAAAATCAATAGCAAATAGATTCAATTAAAAATGAAAAGAATTGGAAACTTCTGAGGATATCATATTTTGATTTTCAATTTTGGCTACTTAATGTATATGCTCCAACTACTAAAACTAAAAAGAAACAACTCTAGGAGGTGATTACAAGTTTTTTGGATGGGTTAAAAGATAAGAAATTCATACTAGTAGGAGATTTTAATGCCATTACAATTTTACAAGAGAAGAAAGGTGGAATACTGCCACCTCCTAGAGTAATGGGAGATTTTGCATCGTTTATTAAAGATGGTGCTTTAATGATCATTTTTCCAGGGAATGGTACTTTTACATGGAAAAACTGTAGAAAAGGTTTTCTATAAATTGTAGAACAGTTGGATAGGTTTTTGTTATCCCCAAACTGGTTCATTCATAAGCAGGTTTTCACTTCATAGATTCTACCTTTTATAGGTTTAGATCATTTTTCCATCTTTCTAAACATAGAAGAGAATAACCTAATTGCCAAAGTCAAGTCTTCTTTTAAGTTTCAAAAAATGTGGTTTGGGCATCCTCAGTTTTTGGCTTTATTGCGTCAATGGTAGGTAAGTGTGCCCTTTGTAAGAGGTTCATGAATGTTTCAGTTGAGCAGAAAATTAAGTCATGTTAAATTGAAGATTACATATTGGAATAAGCATGTATTTAAGAACATCTTCTAGGAAAAGGAAAGAGTTTTCAAATAGCTTTCAAAGATTAATGAGCTTATAATACAAAATGGTTTAGATGCAATCACTTTTGAGCAACAAAAAGCATTGCAATTAGAGTGGGTAGAGTTGGTAGCAAGGGAGGAAGTATATTGGTAGGATAAGTCTAGAGAATTATGGTTAAGAGAAGGGGATAGAAATACAAAAAAAAATCATGCTTGAGCACAGATAAAGAAGTCATTAAATATTGTCTTCTTAATACAATTTTCAATTACAAGGAAGGTATTAACAAAGGAAGAATAAATTCAGGAAGAAGGTGTTATATTTTTCTCACAATTGTTAGCAGCTCCAAGAAATAAGTTAGCAAACTTAGTTAAAAATGGGGATGAGTTGTTAGAGAATATCCCCAAGCTAATCTAGAAAGAATAGAATGATTATTTGATGAGACCTTTTACCCTTGAGTAGATCAAGAAGGTAGTATTCTCCTTATCACCTGTTAAGGCACCAGGGCCAGATGGGTTCACTACCTTGTTTTTCCAAAAATGTTGGTAGTTTATTGGTATTGATATTCTAGTCACACTAGAGGAATCTAGGAGAATATGAACAATGCTTAAACAATTTAACACAACTCATATTGTAGTCATTCAAAAAGTAAAAGTTCCAAAATCCTTTGCAAAATTTAGACCCATATCCTTATGCAATACCATATATAAGATTTTCACCAAGGCTATTTATCTTAGAATCTATCCCCTTATAGAAAAATTAATATTGCATGAACAAGCTGGTTTTGTGCCTAGAAGAGAGACTCTAGAAGGGGCACTAATAGCCCATGAAGTGTTACATTCCATTAAAGTTAATAATATGTATTCATTCATAATCAAACTGGATATGATGAAGGCATATGATAGAGTAGACTAGGATTTTTTGATTCAAGTTCTCCAAAAGTTTGGTTTCTCTCTAAAGTGGTGTAAATGGGTTAGATTGTGTTTGTCAGGGGCCAAGTTCTCAGTAATTGTCAATGGATCTCCAGTTGGTTTTTTTAGCTCTACTCAAGGTGTGAGACGGGGAGATCCTTTATCCCTAGTAATGTTTATAATAATGGAAGAGGCACTAAGTAGAACAATTAAAAAGTTGCATGGTCAAGGGCTATGGTAGGGTGTTTCTATTCCAAATACAAATATAGTAGTAACATATTCATTATTTGCAGATGATACCCTCTTATTTGGAAAGTCTTCTCTGCTAGAAGTTGCACAAGTCTAATAGGTTCTTGATAAATATCCGTCTACTTCAAGACAAAAAATAAATTCCCATAAGTCCAAAATATATATTTTCAATACAAAGGCATCTATCTTGAAGAGGCTGATAGAATTGTTGGGTTTCCAAAAGGTAGAACTTCCTTGTGCATATTTAGGTATTCCTTTCTTCATGGGGGTAGATAAAATTTAGTATTGGCATAAAGTCTTAGATAGAATAAAATACAGAATTCTCTCCTAGAAGGCTAGATGGTTTTCTTTATCTAGTCGTATCTTGATGATTAAGTCAGTTCTAGTAGCTCCATCAAAACTTATTACATGGTTGTTTTGAAGGCACCAAAATGTATTGTTCATCAAATTGAAAAGATCATTAAGAACTTCTTGTGGAAGGGTAGCATGGATGAGAAAAGGAAGGTTCCCTTAGTATCTTTTGATTGTATGTGCATGAATAGAAATAGTGTTGGAGTGGGTATGCATAATCTATCTGCAAGAAACATGGCTCTTGGAGAAAAGTTGGTATGGTAGATGTATCAAAAGCCAAATTTGAGATGGTGTATTCTAATGCAAAATAAATATTTGGATAATGGAAACCCAACTAGAATATTTACCATATCAAACCCTCCAAGTGGACTGGTTATGTGGAATTTTATTGTAGCATGCAAAGAGGTCATTACTCTATTTTTGTTATGGGAAGTCTGAAACAATGGGGAAAGTGTGCAATTTTGGAAGGACTCATGGAATGGTTATTGCCCCTAAATTCAATCCAAGAGCTACAACCAATGGAACAAAATATATCAGATATGTGGGGCACTAAACAAAAAGATTATGTTAACAGTATTGATCCAATAATAGGGAGAGTTATATGGAAGGATTTTTCAAATTCACAAGTATCACCTAATTAGAAGTCTGTCTTGAAAAATGTTCTATAGGATAGGTGTGATTTTTTGTTAGTGAGATCGGATAGGGTAATATGCACACCTTCTAAATATGGTAATTACATAATAAAGCAAGGGTATAAATCAATCATTGCAAATGCACTTCAAAATTAGTCACATAGAGCATATTCATTATGTTGGAATTCAATGACACTTCCTAAGGCGGGAAGTTTTTCATGGCTTGCTTTAAGGAAAATAATTTTAACAAGTGATCGATTAAGTAAATTAGGATTTGTAGAGCCTTTCAAGTGTGTGTTGTGACAAAGGGTATATGATTTAGTAGATCAATTGTTTGTGGGTTGTGAGGTGGCTCAAGAATGTTGGCAATTTATTAAATCCAAATTGCATGTATTTTTCAATTTCCTTCTTCATTATGGGATTTGTTTACTTCTTAGCCAATTTTATATGTCATCTCTTTTTTCATGTATATGGAGAGTTTCCCTAGTAATTGTAATTTGGATTCTGTGGTGGGAAATGAACAAACATATTTTTAGAAAGTAGACCTAGTCAATTTAGTAGATTAAGTGCAAAATTGAGAAATCCATTTCAGAGGTAGTTAATTCATATGTTCAAGGTCACAAAAATGTATCTTCATTATATTTTGGTTGGGATGACTAGCTACTGCAAAATTGGGATCACATATCATTTCCATTTAAAGGTGATCAATATTTAGAACCCCATTTAAAGATTGATAGAAGCAAAATATAGTGGTAGCCACCTTCAAAGGAGTTTTCAAAACTCAATTTTGATGGATCATCAAGAGGGAATCTAGGCTTGTCAGGCGTAGGGTGTTGGCTAACATATTTACACCTTTAAAAATTGACAACTAAACACTCACAAGGTGCAATAATTTAACCAAAAACTTTGAATATCTATCTTTCAACAAGACCAATATCCTCTAAATTTTCTTGAGGTACAACTCCCTCATAAAATTTGCAATGAATTAAAAGAACAAGAAAAGTAAAACACCATGTATGATTTTAACCAAAAAGCAGGAAAGGTAAACTTGATATTAGAAAATTCCAAGTACCAAGTGCTTAAGCAGTAACAAAAATATTAGCACAAAGACTAATTAATTAACATAAATAGAATATCTACTCAATACCATGTGATAAATGAAATCAAATGGATGAACTACACTTCTCACACCAAGATAAGATATGCAAGATGTATTCTTAAATGCAAAGATTTAAGAAACAAATAAACTCAACCAAGTTGTGCATAGACAAAATGGTAATTCCATTCATTCAATAGTACTGAACAATTTTTTTGTAGAATAATATCTAGAGAGAATTTGAAAAACAGATACATGCTTAAATAGGCGAATGAGTTTTGCCTCTTCATGTTCATAGCCCATTAATCAAAAGACACATAAAATAAATCAAGAAGAGTCAGGTCACTATGATGGTGTCGCTTCATTTATAGTCTCTTGGGTCACCAAAGGTCTCTTCCACCATGCTTGGAAAGTCTTTAGGACATACATTAGGTCTTTGTGTTGAGGGATAGCTACATTTGTCATCCTCACCTTCCATGTCAAATGGGTATCTTTGTCCATTTTCATGCGTTGTTCACAAACCTTCAAGTGATCAATGGCCTAAGATGATACCAAGTGTAATTCACTTAGCTTCTATAAATGTTCAGCATTAGGAGTGGGTATATCAAGAGTTTCTTTAACCATTTTCTAGAAATTGGTGGTTAAACTTCTAATTTCTACATTATCTTTGATCCTATTTTTATCCTATAGTAGACCAAGGGCTATCAGAGTGTTCAATGCTTCATCTGAAATGACATCACACTCATTTATGACCTCTTTAAGCTTTTGTAAACTTTCCTTGGCAACCTGCAATTTCTATTCTACTCCTTTAGGCCATGATAGGAAATGATTATATGAAGCATTAGGTTTGATTTGATCTATGGCCAAATTTTCCATATTATAGCTCATCAAGAGTTTCAATTCAATTTGATAATTAACCCATAATTTCTCTTCCTTCTCAATGGAAATGATATTATCTCCCAAAGTAGCTCTCAAATTATTTGCTTCTTGAAATTTTTTTAAAGACTCAAAAAAAACAAGGCTTCCCTTTTTTATAAGGGACTCATTCTAGTCGTCTATGGCCCGGCTTAGACTCTAACTATTTTTTATTTTTGTTAGGGCTTCTTTTCCAACCATAGTGAGAGATTCAAGAGAAGCCTCTGCTTGTGAAATGGGTTGTGGGACAACCTCAAAAATGGATTTCAAACAGGTAGTCAAGTTACGAACCTGAGCTTTTAACTCATCCTTGATTTCTTTGTCTTTCTTCAATCTTTTCACCATCTTGGTTGTCGAAACTTCAAAAATCTAAACATCTCCATCTCTAGTAGGAGGTCCTAGGTCAACCCTATTCACCTCAAAATCACTCATTGCTGCTTGTGAAGCATCAATCTACATAGATGGGTGTGTAATTTCTAGTTGAACTGTTCTTGATTCAGTATCATCTATAAGCATGGTGGTGGTTTTGAATTTCTTAGGATTAGGAGTTGAAGTTCTTTGTAGCAACTGACTTACCATGTCTTTCTTAGGTAGGCTTGATTGTATGGCTTTCCCTTTTTGGGATAGTGAATCTTCTAGCCATGTGGGGGTTGTTGTAACTTTAGTTTCCTTGAAACTTGGAGATGCAAACAAAGTTTGAGTAACTGGAGGAGTATCTCCTAAAGGTGCAGTTGTTCTTGGCTCTTGTATCTCTCTAATAGGTGAGCCATCCTAAGAGGGAGGAGAATCAACATTTAAACTTTCTAGTCCTTCTTCCTCTTCTTCACCTTCATTCTCTTTTTCCAAGATAGGTAAATTAAAAATATCATCCCCACAAGTTTGTGAGTACACATTCCTGTCTGGTGGATCCTCATCACCACTTCCCTGAGCACCTATTGTTGAAGATTGGGGAACATTACTGGTTGATTGTCCATTGGTAGAAGCTTGGGAAGTACCCTCAGTAGCTTGTGAATCCTTTGATCTGGTACAAGGGCAAGATTGTTCAATTTTCTTCTTGGTTAACCATTCCCTAGTTCTAGTCATAACATCAGTAATTCTCGCCTCAATAGTTTTTTTCCTTAAAGTTCCAGTCCATGATGGGGATGGGCCAGATTTATGTGAGTTCAGTATATACCAGGTCAATCATATCAGACCCATATTCAATAAAATCTCTCAAATCCCACTTCAAATCATAGATAACAATTTTTTCTACTGTCAACCTCATCCAACTTCTCCTTCTTACCTCATATTCATCAAAACAAGCAGCCCAATAGTCTTCAAGGTTGGGTTAGTGATTGAAAGAAGGACCTAATTTTAGGTTTTCCTTTACATAGTCCTTCAGGTCAAAAGGAAAACGCTCATCATATGAGGGCATATTATACTTGGATAACTCTGCCTCAATGTTCAAGGCATCAAACATAGATTGGTAACTATATGCTCCATATCCAAATGGAAACTGATAGTGAGACTCTATCTGCCTTGACACAATCTATTCACATCAGCTAATTGCCTATTGACCTCAATAACTATCCATTTATCTTTAGGCTACCTAGGCATTTTAATAGGAAATCCTATATATCCACCCACTCTTATATAAGAAAACCTTTGAAATTGAATAAAATGACAACCATAAAAATTCACAAACTATATGGCCTCTAGAGACATTCTCATTGTTGGACGCCCCTGCAATTCCCTGACCATCCTCATGGGGAAAGTATCAGAAATTGTCCTAAAGTGAAAGAAGCTTTTATGAAGTTGAAGCTTATCAAAGTAGTCATAGATTGGTACTTTCTCTTGTGGTAGATCACTTGGCCTTAATATGGGCTAGGGTCAAGTACTCACAAGGGAATATATTAAGTAAGATGACATGAGGAAAAATATATTCAGAACAAAGAGTGACACCAATTCGTGTATACGATCACTAATGATCTTAGCCCAATCCAGAAATTGTTCTCCACTTAGTATAATTTGGATAAAGAAGTGCATCCACTCCTCAAAACTGTGGACATTCTCATTTCCCCTAACTCTATGTAACAACACAACAATGTTGGCTACTTCATTTATCAAGTGGTTTCTATGCAAGTTGCGAGGAAACTAGGATTTACCCTTCTTGGGCTTAACTAACCAATTCTTCACTATCACATTCTTGTAAACCCCTTTCTTGGTGGTGAATTCAATATGAGAATTGGTCATGTCCGTTGGTGAATATTCTTCCCTCTTTGGAGTCCTTAAACATGATGCAAAGGTAGACCTCTAATTTTTCAAAACTAGCCTATTATCCTCTATTCTAACCTCTCGTATCTATGAGTTGTAATGTTTGATGCATTGCAATACTAACTCGGGAGATTGCATGACTATTGGGAATGTGGCAGCCTCAATCAATCCACTACCCATTACCCTCTCAATGATAGGTGGAGGATTGGGTTGGTTAAATTTTTTTCTTAATTCATCTAGGTTTATAGGCCCTAGCCGAGTGTCACCAATCTCAAGCCCCTCGTAGGTTAAACCAAACACATATTCATAACCAACGTATTTAACCCTCACCATGTTTAATTGTGACTTTCAACAATATACACTTCTTGAATGCAAAACAATTTAGAAAAGAGGCTGCAATGGATAAACTAAAAATACCTTTGATGACGATCTCTGTAATTCGAACTGCATGCTTCTTCCAGCTCTTCCCCAAATATTTTTGTGACAAGAATGTTTTCTCGTTCTACTATTTTATTAACCAAAACCACAAAAAAACATGGGAGTGGATGGAAATTAATGTCCCAATTTAGAACTATGACACGTGGTAGTTGTCGATGTCAACATTCCCCATATAACTGTCTTTTGAAAATTTGAAAATAAACGTCTATGGGCGGTTATAAAAGAGGTTCACAAAAACTCACAAATATGTGCCCATGTTCGAGCGCGATAGAAAAAGACCGTCTAGGCTCATAACAATCACACTAAGGACAAGGTTTTACCAAGTTCATAAAACACCACCCAATGTAACACTTTCAAGAAATAAAAGGGGCCTCAGACAACAAAGTGAGAAGTTCAACAAACTATGAAATACCCCGCCTAAGTTAGCATGATGACATAAAAAACCACTCACGTTTAAATAAAAGGTTTTATGGGTTAGCAGAAGACTTAATGAGATGAGGAACAAAATAATGGTAACACTGGCTCTGACTGGGGACAAAGGCTGATAAGGATGAAGCAATGAACCTAGATTTAATGGAAGTGGATTAGTCTCTTGTCCATTGGGCAACACAGTTGATCAAGGTAAGATATAATCTCTAGTAGTGAGAAGACAAATAAAGGAATACAAAACCCAAAAAAAAACCCTAAACTAACTATGTACAAAGGAGGGGAGGCCATGAAGGCCATTATAGCTGATATAGCTTTAAATCTTTCCCATTATAAGGAATGGGAAAAGGGGTTCCATCAGGGTATGCCAACTGGAATGTATTAGGCCTGAGTTCCTGAATGATTTTGAAAGGCCCGATCCATAGTGAATCAAAATTTTTATGGGAACCTTTGGGCTCTCTATGTTTATCCCACAACAAAACTGAATCTCCAAGCATGAATTTTCTAGGCTGGTACCTCCTATCAAAAATCTTCTTGACCCTCACCTAATGTATGTTTATCTTTTCTATCATCTCTTCACATTGTTCTTGCATTTTGGTTAAGTGCATGATCCTTTTCTCCAAAGCATCACTAAATTTAGCTTCTTCTATAGCAGTCTACAATTTTTGAACTGGTAGTTCTAAGGAAAGAGGAAGTGCACCTTCCACTCCATAAACCAAATCAAAGGGAGTAATTCCAATAGCTTGTTTTAGAGTTATCCAATCTTCCCATAGAGCTTCATATAACCTTTTGTGCCAGTCTTTCTGATTGTCACTGACTAGCTTTTTGATAATATTTATCAAATTTTTGTTACTTGATTTTGCTTGACCATTTCCCTATGGATAATAATTAGCTGAATGGGAAATAGAAATCCCAGTCATAGCATAAAAGTGAGAATTCACTGGATGAAAAACTGGTGGCATTATCAGCAACTAATTTATGTGGGACTCCATACTGGACCAAAATGTTTTTTTTTTATAAAATCATAGACTACCTCAAAAGTGGTTATTTTAGCTGGAATTTCCCCCACTGCTGAACTGGTCCATCAATAACCATAGGTTTGAGTGGCAAGGATGCTAATTGAGGCCTTCCTGCAAACAATTTGCATTTATCACACTTACCAACCTAGTGATAAGCATCTTTAAACATCTCGGGCCAATAATATCCATGTCTTATGATCTTGAAAGTGATTATAGTAGAAGAGAAATGACCACCATAGGCCTCATTATGGAAAAGATTAAGTATTCGTTCTTGTTGAGCTTTATCAACACATTTTAAGAAGGTTCCATCTATACCTCTCTTGTACAAGGTGTCATCATAGATAACAAACTTAGCTGCCTTTAGCTTTAAATTCCTTTTATGTTTGCTTGAGAGGTGATCTGGACATTTCCCATCAGTAAGAAAATAAGCAATATCATAGAACCACTCGTCTTGCAGACTAACAGTTAATACCAATGGTAGGTTTACACTTTCTTCTTCTTTCAAATTTTCTACCATCAACTTACAAAGTCCTTTTCCTCTTACTAACTTAGTTGGCTTTAAATCTAGGTCATATTCTTATACCTTAGCTATCCAGCTACCTCTCCTATTGTAGTCAAGATCCTGTTGAGTCAGTATACTTTTGGCAGCTAGGTTTGGCACTTAAACCATGAAGTATGAGTAAAGAATATAGAACCAGAACTGTTTAATTGCTCTGACCACTGCAAACACATGCTTTTCAATGGGAGAGTAATTAAGCTCATGCTTCTTTAATGGTTTTCTCATGAAAGAAATAGGTGCTTGGAATTTATCTTCGTTCTCTTATAATAGTACAACAGATGTGGTATGCTCTAAAGCATGGCAATAAATAACAAAATCCTTTTTAAAGTCTAGGCTCACCAAGATGGAAGCTCGGGCAATTGCTTCCTTAATGTTTTCAAAAGCTTGCTTCCCAACCTCATTCCATTTGAAAACCAGTTTCTATTTCATCATATCTACAATATGTTTAGTAATTTTAGAAAAATCTAGAATGAATTTTCTCAGGAGATTTACCTGGCCAAAGAAAGACTTTACACCAGTTCGGCTTGAAGGAAGATTCAATTGCAAGATAGCTTTAACTCTATCTAGATCTATTCTGATGCCTTGTTTAGACACAATGTGGCCTAATAGTTTTCCTTTTGTAACAACAAAAATAGACTTTTTAGGATTCAAAGATATACCATGTTCTACACACCTTTGTAAGACCCACTCTAGATCCTAGAAATGATCAGTCCTTTTCTTAGAGAACACTATCAATTCATCAAGATAGATGACTATAATTTTTTTCCAAAGGTCACCAAAAGATAAATCCATTGCACATTGAAGTGTGGCTCCTGCATTAATAAGTCCAAATGGCATTCAATTATAAGCAAAAGTTCCCCAAGGTGTAGTAAATGTAGTTTTATGTTGATCCTCTCTTGATATACTAATCTGATTATATCCTAAAAATCCATCTAGCATAGACATCATCTCTGAGCCAACAACTATTTGCAAAATATGATCCATGTTAGGTAAAGGATAATTATCCTTTAGTGATGCTTGATTGAGATTCCTAAAATCAACACATATTTGAATCTCCCCATTTTTCTTATGCACTAGCACAATATTAGCCACCCAAGTTAAATGATGTATAGGATATATGATCCTTGCCTTTAGCATTTTGTCAATATCCTTGAAGATGGCATCAGTTACCATGGGATTACAATTCCTTTTTTTTTGCATGAAGGAAGTTTTCCCTTCCTTGAGTGGTATATGATGTTGAAATTTCCCATTCATAAAATTCTTCAAATCATCATAACACCATGAAAAGACCTCTTTATACTTGGTTAGCAAGGCTATTACTTTTTATTTTTCTTTAGGGGAATAAAATTTACCAATATATACTATCTTGGGAGAAGCAAAGTCTCCAATGTTCACCACTTCAAATCCATCAAAGTATGCAACAAAATTACTCATCTTCTTCTTGATGGAATGGTCATGGCGATCAAATAAATCTTCAAGAGAAACCAAAACTTTGGGTATTTTATTCCTTTTTAATTGAATAAATTTATCTTGGGGATTAGTTACATCATCTGGGTAAAAATCCTTACACTGATGGCCGCTTCCTTTCAAGAATGATTGAGCAAAGGCCCCAACATTTTCTAGAAAAGCCTGAATTTGTTTATCATTTTCAAAAACCTATCAATGGTTGACATTATTAGGAACGCTTGGCCAGTTGATTAACTCAATTCTATAAGATTTTTCTTTGAATTTTGGATTTGGAAGGAGCATAGAAGCAAAGACTGCTAATGATTCAACTTTTGTGTTAATTTCTCTGGGAATGGCCTCAATTGAGAAGGCATCAAAGTTATTGATAGTGTCCCAGAATTGATTTTGGTAATGTTTCAACCTTTCATTCTTAACAGTGAAGACACTTCACACTTTCTTAATAATGATTTGAGCATCCCCCAAAACCTTGAGCATCTTAATTTCCATACCCTTAGCCTCAATTAAACCCAAAAAAAGAGCTTCATATTCAACAATATTATTAGTATTATCAAACTCCAACTTATATGCAAAAGGGAATTTCTCACCAAAAGGGGAAATGAGAACGACACCTGCTCCTGAACTAGCATGGGAAAAACTTTCATCAAATTCCATTTTCCAAATCTCAGGTTTTGAATTTGAGGCACAAGAAGCATTTCCATTTTCTTTGCCGGAGAAAAGCATATAATTCCCAAACTCATTTTATTCATACAATATTTGATCTTTAGGGTCTTTAGACTTAAGCATTGTTATCTTAGCCTTTGACTCAGGTTCAAGATGCACCTTCTCTTTACCAACAAGTATGGTAGCATATGACCAGTCTAGCTAAATTTCTCCAACCAAATATTTGCAAAAACTTCTGCTTAGAAGCATACCATAGCTAGCAGGTTTGTTTGCAACTAGTATTGTGAGTTTGAGTCACTTTTTAGGGTAAGAAACAAGTGCTACTTGAGCATCCTTAATTTTTCCTAGAAAGGGAACCTGCTTAGAATCCATCAAGTAGCATTTTCCAAATTTTTTGCTCATCTCTAATCCCAAAGCTTTAGCAGTTTGTGTAGGCATAACATTATCAGAGGCACCTGAATCAATGATGCAATTATTAACCCTAAACCCATTAACAAATAAAGAGACATAGAAAGGGTATGGTTTCATATCAAAGGCTGATGAAAAGGATGCTTTACTGTAGGATACAACATTAGTAGCTGGATCTTGAGGCTTAACTATAGTTTCATCTAAGCTTGCATGTAATTTAGAATGCCTTGGCCTAACATATTCAATCAACCTATCAAGTTCTTTACGATTCATTTTCAAATATTCCACTTGGGATACTTGAATATTGGTAGATTTACAAATTTTTATGATATCAAAAACTCTAGATTGACTTCGGAAGATGACATAGTAGGATTTCTTAAGGGACTATTGACTATACTAGATGAAGCATTTTCTCCCTTTGAGGTTGCACTAGCCTTTGTGAGTAAAATTTTTGGAGAATTAGGAATACCTTTTTGGTTGGCATGTTGTTGACTTCGATTGATAGTAGCACAAGTTGCATCATCTAAAGTGATGTATACATCTCCTCCTTGATCATCATCAAGTTCATATTCTAAATTTCCATTCATAGAGTCGCCATATTGATTGGATGATCTGCCTTCCTTTGTAACCTCTTCTATGACTTCCTTGGAAGTGGTCAATTGTATAAACCTATTCATCTCAGGACAATCTGCATCATCACGATCCATTGTGAGATGGAAGACACACATATTCTTCTTGTTGTCAGGAGGAGGGGCTTCAGTCACCAACCTTTTTTGAGTCAGAGGTAAGGGAAAAGCTTTATTCCCTGGTTGAAGATTGGCTTTCCTAGGTATATCTTGATAAAGTTGATTACCCTTCAACATCTGTCTCTTGAGAGAAATTATATCATTATCTTTTCTTTGAATCATAGGATCATAAGAAGTGGTAGGAAGTGCCTTACTGTTATGCAACTCTTTTTTCCATTTTCCAACAGAAATAAAATCATCCTAAAATTCCACAACCAATGATTGTGTAGCTTCAAGATTATTCTGTGTCTTCCTTTTCAAAAGAAGACCAATATCTAGGTGTTTTGAATTGATGAAGACACCCAAATATTTATTATTCTATTAAATTTGGCTACAAAGTCTCTCATGGGTTCATTCGCCTCCTTTTTTAAATGAGTAACCTAACTAGCAGTGTTAAATCATCATCTGCACCTTTGAATCTGGCGTCAAACTTGTTGAGCATAGTAGCCCAATTGGTGATACATCCCTATTGTAATTGATAAAACTATTGTGTCACTGCATCTGTTAAAGATTCTACAAACAACCTGGCAGCAACGTCTTCTTCTTGTACTATGAAAACACCACATGCAGCAAAAAAGGTATCAATGTGTTCCTCTAGTGAAATTTTACCAATAGCAGCACCCCAAGGGATAGGTTGTGGGTTAGCTATAGTGAGGGGAAAGTTAATTGCAACTAGTAAGGTAGTCTCGTGTAGAACAAGTATTTGAGCAATAGAGTGGTTTATAGGTGTTCTAGTAGGTGAGGTTGGTTGGCTCCTAGCCCTTCGCCTAGAGGGAATAATATAAGAAAAAATATTCCTTTGTAAGGTTTCAAAAACAAGGTCAGAGTTCCCCCTACTTCTCTCCCCTCTAGTAAATCTATGAAAATCTAGGGTTGATTAGTTAACTTGTGAGGTACACCCGAACAAGGCGACCAACTTAACAATTCAAATCCCTAGCGGAGTTGCCAAAAATCTGTTGGCTAACAGATTTACACCTTCAAAAATTGACAACTAAACACTCACAATGTGCAATAATTTAACCAACAACTCTAAATATCTATCTTTAAATAGGACCGATATCCTCTAAATTTTCTCGAGGTACAACTCCCTCATAAAATTTGCAATGAATTAAAAGAACAAGAAAAGTAAAAACCCATGTATTCTTTTAACCAGAAAGAAGGAGAGGTAAACTTGATATCAAAAAATTCCAAGTACTAGGTGCTTAAGACTTAATGGAAATATTAGCACAAAGACTAATTAATCAAGAGAAATAGAATATCTACTCAATACCATGTGATAAATGAAATCAAATGAATGAACTGCACTTCTCACACTAAGATAAGACATCCAAGATGTATTCTTAAACACAAAGAATTAAGAAATAGATAAACTCAACCAAGTTGAGCACATACAAAATGGTAATTCCATTCATTCAATAGTACTGAGCAAAAAATTTTGCAGAATAATGTCTAGAGAGAATTTGAAAAATAGATACATCCTTAAATAGGTGAATCAGTTTCACCTCTTCATGTTCATAGCCCATTAATCAAAAGACACATAAAATAAATCAAGAAGAGTTGGGTCACTATGATGGTGTCACTTCATTTCCAGTCTCCTGGGTCACCAAAGGTCTCTTCCGCCATGGTTGGAAATTCTTTAGGACATGCATCAAGTCTTTGTATTGAGGGATAGCTACATTTGTCATCCTCACCTTCCATGTCAAATGGGTATCTTTATTTGTTTCCATGGTTGTTCACAAACCTTCAAGTGATCAATGGCCTTTGATAATACCAAGTGTAATTCACTTATCTTCTATAAATATTCAACATTAGGAGTGGGTATATCAAGAGTTTCTTTAACCATTTTCTAGAAATCGACGGTTAAACTTCTAATGCCTACATTATCTTTGATCCCATTTTTATCCTGCAACAGACAAAGGGCTATTAGAGTGTTCAATGATTCATCTAAAATGACATCACACTCATTTATGACCTCTTTAAGCTTTCGTAACCTTTTCTTGGCAACCTACAATTCCAATTCTACTCCTTTAGCCCATGACAAGAAGTGAGTATCTGACGCATTAGGTATGATTTGATCTGTGGCCAACTTTTCCATATCTAAGCTCATCAAGAGTTTCAATTCAATATGATAATTAACTCATAATTTCTTTTCCTTCTCAATGGGAATGATATCATCTCCCAAAGTAGCTCTCAGAGTATTTTCTTCTTGAAAATGTTTTAAAGACTCAGAAATAACAAGACTTCCCTTCTTGATAAGGGACTCATTCTAGTCATTTATGGCTAGGCTTAGACTCTAACTATTTTTTATTTTTGTTAGGGCTTCTTTTCCAACCACAGTGAGAGATTCAATAGAAGCCTCTTCTTGTGAAATGGGTTGTGGGACAACCTAAGAAATGGATTTCAAATAGGAAGTCAAGTTAAGAACTTGAGCTTTTAACTCATCCTTGCTTTCTTTGTCTTTCTTTGATCTTTCCACCATCCTGGCTGCCAAAACTTAGAAATTTAAACATCTCCATCTCTGGTAGGAGGTTGGAGGTCAACCCTATTCACCTCAAAATCACCCACTATTGCTTGTGAAGCATCATTTTGCATATATGGGTGTGCAATTTCTAGTTGAATTGTTCTTGATTTAGTATCATCTATAAGCCTGGCGGTGGTTTTCAGCTTGTTAGGCTTAGGAGTTGAAGTTATTTGTAGCAATTGACTTACCATATCTTGCTTAGGAAGGCTTGATTGTATGGCTTTCATTTTCCAGGATAGTGAATCTTCTAGCCATGCTCGGGTTGTTGTAACTTTAGTTTCCTTGAAACTTGGGGATGCAAACAAAGTTTGAGTAACTAGAGGAGTATCTCCTGCAGGTGTAGTTGTTCTTGGATCTTGAGAATGGTTTATTTCTCTAACAGGTTAGTCATCCTAAGAGGGAGGAGAATTAAAATTTAAAATTTCCATCCCTTCTTCCTCTTCTTCTCCTTCATTCCCTTTTTCAAAGATAGGTAAATTAAAAATATCATCCCCACAAGTTTGTGAGTACACATTCATGTCTGGTGGATCCTCATCACCACTTCACTAAGCACTTGTTGTTGAAGATGAAGGGACATCACCACTTCCCTTTTCCTCAAAGTTATAGTCCATGATGGGGATGGTCTGGCTTTCTATGAGCTCAGTATATAATGGGTCAATCATATCAAACCCATCTTCAATAACATCTCTCAAATCCCACTTCAAATCATAGATAACAATTTGTTCTATTGTCAACCTCATCTAGCTTCTCCTTCTTACCTCATATTCATAAAAACAATCAACCCAATAGTCTTCAAGGTTGGGTTAGTGATTGAAAGGACCTAATTTCAAGTTTTCCTTTACATAGTCCTTTAGGTCAAAAGGAAAAAACTCATCATATGAGGGAATATTATACTTGGATAGCTTCACCTCAGTGTTCAAGGCATCAAACATAGATTGGCAGCTATATGCACTAGATCCAAATGGAAAACTGACAGTGACACTCTTTCTACCTTGACACATTCTATTCACATCAACTAATTACTTGTTGACCTCAATAATTATCCATTTTTCTTTATGGTACTCAAGTAGTTTAATAGGAAAGCATGCATATCCACCCACTCTTATATAAGAAAACCTTTGAAATTGAATACAATGACAACCATAAAAAGTCACAAACTATATGGCCTTTGGAGACAATCTCATTGCTAGATGCCCCTACAATTCCCTGACCATCCTCATGGGGAAAGTATAAGCAATTCTCCTGAAATGAAAGAAGCTTTTATGAAGTTGAAGCTTATCAAAGTAGTCATAGATTGGTACTTTCTCTTGTAGTAGATCACTTGGCCTTAATATGAGCCAGGGTTGAGTACTCACAAGGGCATATATTAAGTAAGATGACATGAAGAAAAATTTGTTTAGAACAAAGAGTGACATCAATTCATGTATATAATCACTAATAATCTTAGCCCAATCTAGAAATTGTTCTCCACTTAGTATAATCTAGATAATGAAGTACATCCACTCCTCAAAACTATGGACATTCTCGTTTCCCCTAACTCTGTGTAATAGCACAACAATGTCGGCTACTTCATTTATCAAGTGGTTTTTGTGTAGGTTGTGAGGCAACTAGGATTTACCCTTCTTGGGCTTAACTAACCAATTATTCGCTATCACATTCTTTTAAACCCCTTTCTTGGCAATGAATTCAATCTGAGAATTGGTCATGTCTATTGGTGAATATTCTTCCCTCTCTAGAGTCCTTAAACATGACATGAAGGTAGACCTCTGAATTTTCAAAAGCAACCTATTGTCCTCTGTTCTAACCTCTCGTGTCTATGAGTTGTAATGCTTGATGCATCTAATACTAACTTGGGACATTGCATGACTATCGGGAATGTGACAACCTCAATCAATCCACTACCCATTACCCTCTCAATAATAGGTGGAGGATTGGGTTGGTTAAATTTGTTTCTTAATTCATCTAGGTTTACAAGCCCTAGCCAATTTCACCAATCTCAGGCCCCTCATAGGTTAAACCAAACACATATTCATAACCAGCATATTTAACCATCACCATGTTCAATTGTGACTTTCAACAATATATACTTCTTGAATGCAAAATAATTCAGAAAATAGGCTGCAATGGATAAATTGAAAATACCTTTGATGATGATCTCTGTAATTCAAACTGCGTGCTTCTTCCAACTCTTCCCCAAATATTGTTGTGACAAGAATGTTTTCTTTTTCTACTATTTTATTAACCACAAATACACAGAAAAAAATGGGGGTGGATGGACATTAATGTCCCAATTTAGAATTATGACACATAATAGTTGTCGCTGTCAACATTCCCTATATAACCGTCTTTAGAAAATTTGAAAAAAAATGTCTATGGGTAGTTATAAAAGAGGTTCGCAGAACTTCACAAATATGTGCCCAAGTTTGAGCGTGATAGAAAAAGACCACCCAGGCTCAGAATAATCACACTAAGGATGAGGTTCGACCAAGTACATAAAACACCGCCCATTATAACACTTTAAAGAAATAAAAGCGGCCTTAGACGACAAAGTGAGAAGTTTGACAAACTATGAAAAACCCCACCTGAGTTAGCATGATGACGTAAAAGACTGTCCACATTTAAATAAAAGGTTTTATGGGTTAGTCGGAGACTTAATGAGATGAGGAACAAAACAATGGTAACACAAGGGTATCTATTAGGGATTGGAAAGGCTCCTTGTTAGAAGCTAAAGCATTTCAATTGCCTAATGATACTAATAATATTGTAGAAGCAAAAGCATTCTTCAAGGATTATAGTTAGCAAGAATTATGGATATACACAAGTTACATATTGAAGGTGATTCTCTATTAATCATCAATGCTTGCAAAGAAAAAAATATTCACAATTGGAGATTAAGCTACATACTTGGGAAATTTTGGTTGATGATGGATTCATTCCAAGAAGTTCAAATTATTCACACATATAGGGATGGAAATAAGTTGCCTGATAAGATTACAAATACGGGTTTTGATGGTTAGGATCTTGAATTCTTAGGTGATCGTGACATTGGTAAAGAATATCCTCAGTTGTTAGGATTAGTGGTAGAGGATGGAAATTTGAAGCTATAAATTGTTAATTTAAAAAATGCTAAAGGCTAGGGGAATTCTATGGTGTATGCTAACTAAAGATTGGGGCTCAATTTAAATTCTGCAGAAATGCTAAGGTACACTACATATCAATGCAAGTGTCAGCAAAGGGAAAAATAACATCAGTGTAAACCACAAATAAACAAGCATGCAATGGTTAGGAGACAACAAGAGGATGTGACCCATGCTTGAAGAGTAATGAAGATCATTCATAGTGACATATGGCATGCAATTGGTAGCAGAAGGTTGTCATGTTTTATCACTAATGAATTTTCTTCCTTTTGTAGGTACCATCTCTTTATTATTATAAAGATTGGAATAGAGCTTATGTGTGTGAAAGATTACAATTTACCAAGTGATTTAAATATGATTACCCTGCTGTCATTTCATTTGCACGTCGAAAGGAGAAGATCAAATTTAGTTATAAAAAGTTTGCATCCAGATCAACTATTAATTGAATTAGCTATATCGCTAATTTGGAAAATATTATTTTGCTTAAGAATAATGTAAACCTTTGTCTTATCAGCTAGCACCTTCATAATGAAAATACATGTAATATATCATGTCGTGTACCAAAATAAATCTCATGTGACTTGGGAAGGAGAAAATGGATTAAAGAAATAATTTGAAGAAACATATTTCATATACAAGTGCATGAGAAAATGCATTTATTCACTTTAATAAGGTTTTCACATTCATTGTGAAGGTGATCGGAATTCCAATTTCTTCAAGAAGCTTCTTTTGACTGCTGCTTCAATGTTGCAAGAAGTTTCATCTGCCTATGAAAAGGGTTGTGTGAATCAGAGGAGGTGCAAGGATTTCCAAAAGATGCAAATGAAGTATGTGTCGAGAAACTATAGAGTGATAATCCCAATCAATGATTGGGAAATGCCATTTATAGAAGAAATTAATGAAATGAAATTTGAGCTCGTGTTCATAGGGCACTGTCAGCAGTTTAGGAAGGATGTGAAAAGGGTTATTGGGAAAGAAATCCTAGAGCCAGAGACCAATAGGTTTATTTTTCCCTCTCAACTTGTTTTTATCTTTATTTCTAATTTTCTTGATCTATTACAAAGCTTTAGGGTTGTGGAGTTTATTGCAAACAAAGTAGTGAAAGAAGCATATCTCTTGAATGATGTCCTTTTGAGGGATTTCCAAAGCTATGATATGTGGAGGGGGAAAGGATATATAGGGGGAATTTTTCCTTGAAATCTACTTACATGCAGGTCCTCATTCGTTGCAATATTTAGTGCAATGAAGAAAACTTTGGCAACAAAAAGGTCATTATTTTTGTTGTGTGCCTTGAAAAAGTTTGCAGGGGAGATTGACTATGAGCTTATAGAGAGGCAGAGGAGAATGATCCTGAGGTTGGACAAGAGGATTTTGTTCCTAAAGTTTTTTATATGCAATTTTTTGTTCCACAAAGGGATCATCCAGAAAATGTTGCTCAATGACTTTTGGGTCAACGTGTTTTTGCTCCACAGTCACAGGATGATGGTCATGCTTTCAACCCATATATTAACAATATGGACTTGAATTTGAATATAATGCCACCTTTACAACCTATGGTGGGTAACTTGGATGAGCACCAAGATGAGAATGAGGTTTCATTTGATCAGATGTAGGAGTAGTACATTGAAATAGTCTATTTTTTGCAAAATGTGGGTTTCAAAGTTATAATGCTTTTGGGATGATTTTTTGGAAAAATGTTATGTAATATTTTGGGATTATGGGTCAAAAATAGAAATAGATATGTTAATTTCTAGAAATGATAGGTGGGATAATAGTTAAATTTGGCTGTTGAGAGCCAAAACATATCAAATATATACTTTTGTACATCCTTTTATAAATATATATATATAGGCACTCTACCTTATACCAAAAAAAATTATGTTGCTAATTCACTTTATTCCCCTAAGTCAATTAAATTATTAAAACATAATAGTTTAATTAAATCACTTTCCCCTAAACATGCATAATTAAATAAATTATTCAAAACATCATCCAAAAGGTCGAATAAAAAAAATACAACTTTGTTTGCAAAAGTCAAACATTATTTGCACGTTCAACTCAAAAAGATTAATTAATTAAATCAATTAATTAATTATCCTCACTCACTTTCATGATTGAGAAAATTACGATCCCCCAATTTCTCATTCTATTCTCTGACTGATCCATCTATTTCCTAACAGATCAATCTATTCTTCAATTCCACAGATTATTTAATCTATTTTCTCAATTCCACTGAACACTCAAATTGATTTCTTCAATCACACTGATTACGTAATCAAAATCCACCAATTCTTCCCATCTAAATCCTCTCAAAAGTTTTGAACAGTTGATAAGGATATTCTACTACAAGATCTTGATCATTCATTTTGAAACATAAATTCTATATAGCAACCATCTTTCTTCTCAAAAACGATTGGAGAATCAACATCTTCTACACAATGAAGTAATGTTGAAATATTAATCAATCTTTGAACAAAATTTACACATATCTTCAATCAAAAACATCACACTTTGAAGCTTTTTCTATGCACAAATGGAGGCTTTGCATTGATACAATGAACAATCCAACATCTTTGTGAACACACTTCTACATAGGATGGTAAAGCTATGTTTATGAATTCATTTTATGTTATTTCTTTTGATTGCATAATTTGAGTTCTTTCTTCGTAGTTTCATTTCATGTGTAATGAGCATGAATCATGATCTTTGTTTTGAATTAGATTAGTTTCAATTCGATTCATTTATCTTATTGCATCATCTTGATTTCTCCCTTACACAAACCTTATACCATGAACCCTAAACATTACCCCTCAAACCTATATCTTCAACCCTCAACCCTATACTTAAATCCTAAACCCTACACTCTCAACCCTCAACCCTATACCTTATACCCTAACCCTATACCCTAAACTCTATGCCCTCAACCTTATACCCTAAATCTCATACCCTCAACCTTCTACCCTAAATCCCATACCCTAAACCCTCATCCCATACATACATGCATACATACAAACTTTAACAAAGCATAACATGTGTGCATTATAATGCACTCACATTATGCCAAATCACATAATGTGAGTGCATTATAACACACACATTATGTTTTTCTTTGACATAATGTGAGCATGTTATAACATGCTCATATTTTTACTACTTTAGAAATTTCCAAGCCTTTGGCTTGGATTTTACTTGGGCTTCCAACCCAAAGGCTTGGATAGACTTTCCAATGTCCAAAGATGTATTTGTGTAGATTCTAAAAAAAATGACATAATCTCAAGCATGCTCCCCATCAAGTTTGCATGTGTTTCAATGTCAACTCAAAGAAACACCATGTTAATGTTAAGCTCTCTCTTAGCTATCTAGCCATGTATCTTTTTTTGCATTTTTAGTATTTTAAGGTTTTCATCTTTAATTTCTTTTGTTGGTGTATCCATATTTTGTCAAAAACCAATGTTCAAGGTATTTTTTATTTTATTTTTTAATTGTTCATTGAAATTTCAAATAAATTACATTTTTAGAAACTAAACTAAATTTTACACATTAAAAAACAAAATTAGTTTTAAAAAATGTAGGGGGGGCACACTCAAATTTCTATTTTTTCAAGATGTGTCCACTTCAATAATAAAATAAAAATAATATATTCATTAAAAAATTAAGGATAAACTACATGGTGTTAGCTAATTTCTCATCAAAGCAATTTTAAAATAATTAAAAAAAGTTAACATTTTAGGGGGGCCACACCAAATGCTATGCTATGATTTTCTTTTAAAAATAGGGCTAATTTCTATGGCCCCCCTTTTTGAACCCCTTAATCTCTATCATTTAAAAATAATAGTGGTTTAAAAAGTAGATTTGAAGGACTACAACTCTTGTTTATGTTTTATCTTAAACTTTTGAGTGCAACTCTCTTCAATTACTCATCCAAGGTCAAGCTTTCCTTATTTCATAAAAAGTGGTCACTTAAGATGCCTTTTTGGTCCCCCATATTTGTGCACTTACCCTTTGTTTATGTTTCATCTTAAACTTTTGAGTGTAACTAGATTCTTCAATTACTCATCCAAGGTCAAGCTTTCCTGATTTCATAAAAAGTGGTCACTTAAGATGCCTTGTCGGTCCCCTATCTTTGTGCACTTACCCGAGAATAAAGAGGTTAAGATTCCACCACTAGCTCCACTTTGGTGAGAATGTCTTGTGGAATTACATTGATGAATAGGAAGCAAGTGACAAGAAGGTAAAATTGGTTTCCTTCAAGAAGGTAGAGGATGCAAAGTTCAAGAGGAACACAAATTACTAGGGAGCCTATTCAGAGATAAGGGATCTAAATGGTCCTAAAAAATATTGATAAAATAATTGGGAAAGCCCTAATTTTAGAGGAAAGACCTACATACCAGCCTAAGACAGATCCTTCTAACTATTATTTTTTTTAACATACCAAAGGGCCAGTAATAAGGGAGCCTTCCCCCCAAGAGGAACCCAATACAGTGCCACCATCTCCTCCCTAGGTACCACTCTTACCTCCACAAGTGCCTATTATAGTTTCCCCTCCTTGAGAAAAACAAAAAAACATGAGAATATTTGATCTTGACTATCTTTGGTGTGACTATCCCCTTGGCCTAGATGAAGAGCAAGAGGTTGAGGTAATTGGAGAAGAAGTGAAACAAGTAATTCCTTCTTCTCTCAAAGTAATTTTTTTAGATTCCCCAAAGAATATTAGGTATACATGTAATGATGGGTGGGGATGAAGCTAGTGCCATGAAAGCTATGGCATGCACACAATTAATCTCTAATGATGAATTTATGAAATCAAAAGAATTCAAGGATTTTTTCATTAGGTATAGGAGGGAAGATTTTCATGAGAGAATTAATAAGGAAAAGGCAGATGTGCACCCTTTCCAATATGAAGAGGTCATAAAAAGGTTTTAAGTGAAATGAATTTTGATGTTAAAAATATTACTCCTAAAGAGGGGAGAAGGCTAGTCAGAGAAAGTGGGTTTTTATTGCTTCCTGAGTGGGATATTGCATCTACAATAGCCCTTAATACTATAAGTAAGATGAAGAAGTGTTCTCTTAAGAGTAATAAGAAAATTTGGCATTTTCAAGGTCTAGGTTCAATGCAAAATGGGAAACCTTAGCCATATGGGACCTTGCTCCAAACGCCAATAAGCCTTCACTACTAAGTATAATAAATTGAAAATGCAAGAGACTCAGGCAACACATCTTCAAACTAATACAAAGGAAACAAGTTCTTCATCACTAGATCTTGTATACAATCTAAAATGGAGAATTAGGATTTTTTTGAGAAGATTAAAGAGTTGGAAAAGAAGGTTAAGAATTCTCAAAGCATTCAACATGATGCAATAAGATATGTTGAATATAATGTTTTATGGCACACAGTTTCCAAAATTTTGGGGATATTGGAAGAATCCCTCAAAACCTACTCAACCCTCAAAGATGCTTATCTCAAGGTTGTTCAAAATCAAGATCAATTGGGAAGAATCATGAATAAATGAATCCCTAAAAATTCAAGTTTAGAAGGTATATATAAAGGATCAAGGTGTAGTGTAGAAAAATGTATCCCTCTACATTTTCACACTTGTTTGGTCCCTTGTAAACTAAAGGGACTTAATTATGCCTTATTTAGGGTGTTGTAAAGTGTTTTCTAGCACTTTCACACTAATCTAGGGTTTTATTAATTAATTGGGCTTCTCTATGCTTTAATTGGCCTTATTTTGCATCCACAAGCCTTAATTAATCATCTTTCCAAGGATAATCCTGACATAAACCAACATCCAATCATAATTCATGTGTTTTTGGATTGTATGGCCCATATTTAATGATTTGGGACACATATGCCACCTTGGGCATATGGGTCCCACCTAAGTTTCAGGGCCACGATTTGGATTTCACATAAATCTAAGAATTTCTTGAAAAATGTGTCCCAAAGCCTAGCCTAATGGGACTCATATGCCACTTATGGAATATGAGTCTCATGTGGCTTAAACCTAAATTAAATTCAAATTCTTGGTGGAATTTTACTCTCCTAGATCTGATGTATGTCGGCTTGTAGTGTTGTAATTTCAGGAAATTTGGCATAAACAAGTATAAATACTAGGTTATTTCACTCATTTTCACCTAAGACTTTCATGAGAGCATTCCTAATAGAAAATTCAAGTTCACAAGAGCATTCAAGAATTGATTATCAATTATTTTGGAGCATTATTCAAGTATCAAGCATCAAGTCAAAGTCATCATGCATCATGTTTTTTTTTAGCTAACATTTGTGATGTGGGATTTCATCATTCAAGTCAAAGTCTACAACATTCAAGCAAGAGTCAAGATCCACATCCATTAGAGCCATTTCATACATGTTTTTAGCCTTTTATTCTAGGGTTTGGTGAGTTGTAAAATATCATTTTGTTCACTCATCATTCCTCCTTTCTATTTGATTTCATTTAAAGTTTTGATTACCAAAATGAGGTTTTACCAAGGCAAGTTACCCCTTTCCACTAACAAAACAACATTTTCCCCTCCCTTTAGTGTATGATTTGTAGGTCTAGGTTGAAGACACATTGAAGAGAAAGATTGGAAAAAAAATTTTGAGGTTGCAAAATTGTCCAAGTTGTCACCTTGTTTAGAAGATCACTAAAAGGCGTCTATAGAGAAAAATTTGACATTTCAAATCTGGAAATCAAGTTGAGAATACAACACAAAGATAGAAGAGTAGAATCAGATCTTGATACTCTGAAAAATCTAAGCAGGATTGACATGTCACTTTTGGCATATGAGTCCTAGTATAACCACTTTTCTAGATTTCTAAAGAACCAGACTTGTCATTTCATCAGATTCCTATTTCAACCTAGAAACACATATCTAGGATTGATATGCCCAATTTGGCATATGAGTCCCATTGTGCCTTTAATTCAATATTTTCAACATTTCAGGTCTTCATTCAAGCTTCTATAGGTTTCCAAGTGCACCTGTCTGATTTCCCAGTTTTCCATTCTATTTTACATTCATTTCTAGGTCATTTGTTGAAGTTTTCCACATCATTAGGTGTTTTCATTAGATCTTGCATGTTACATGTCTTTCCAAGCCCTATCTTGGTGGTCAACCCCTCTTTAATCATTAATCATACCCTAGGAAAACCTTTAGTAGATCTCATTCCTTTATTCCATCCTTGGATTGAGATCTCTAGGGTTTCCTTGAATGAAACTTGTAAGAAGATTAGATACTCTATCTCATAGAAAATTGAGTGTCACCATTTTCTTTGTTTCATTTTGGTGAACCTACATTTAGAACATCTTAATTTTGATTTGGAGTGAATCATAATCATAGATCTAGCTTGCATTAGCTTTGCATTAAGGTTTGCAAATTAGTTAATTGGCATTCTAGGGTTTCTAAACTCTTGCATTAGTGAAACTGCATATAGGATGAATTTTTGCTTCTTGCATCATATAATTTCATCTAAAATCTCCATTTGCATTTAGTTTAGACATCATCCAAAACAAGAAAAAAATAGAATTCACAAGGAATTTGCTAAAAAAAGTGAAAAAACCCTAATCTAGGACTCACAAGTCCCTTTGGGTGATTTATTCCCAGTATAGGTGGTTTTTCCTAATTTCTAGGTATTCCATGGTGATTGTTATTTAGCATTCAAACCCTTAAAAATCCCTAATTGGGACTCATATGCACCTCTAGGAGATTTAGTCCCATTTCAAATTTTAAACTGCATTTTCTAGCATTAAAATATTTTTTCCTATGTTTCCATTTGTTGTTGTGAGTTATCTGTTTCAATTTGTAGAGTTTCTATTACTTTCATTTAATTACATCTACCTTAACTTCATTTGAATCAGAATTAGAAAATATCATTTATCTTGTGTTCATTACATCTTGCATTTCATTGATTGTCCCTTGCATGAGCTTTTCAACTTGGTATCCTATTGATAATACTATAGTGAGATGAAGTTTGAGACTCATGTCATCCCATGATAGCACAATTGTCGTAGATCTTGGGTTATCTAGCTCTTTCACTACTAGTGTTGACACTAGTTCACTAGGTATGGACCATACCTTTGATAACTCTTTACCTTCAAGTAGTGTGACAAATGTTGAAACATTCGTTGCTAGTATTCCATAAGAAAAATAATCCAAATTCATGAAGAATTAGCAAACCTACAAAATCAAATAAGTACTAAAAAAATTTCAACCATTGCTATCCTTGTCATAGATAACATACATCACATGATTGAAAGTGAAGACGGAATTGATCTTGTGCATAACATAGTTCAATTTTTTGGGAAATGTCTTACCTCAACCACTAGTTGTCTTTACCTTTGAAAAATATCTAAAATCAACCTAAGGAACCCAAATTCCTCCTCCCACAACCATTGCCTCTATTCCTACCTACACCAACCCTCAACTTACAAGAACAATTTACAACCTACTAGTAATGTCATTCCTTCCTTTGGTATTTCCGCTAGCATTCCTAGTACCTTTGTGGCATCACATGTCATATCTCCTACCACTTGACAACCCATAAGCATTCCATTCACTACTCCTTCGAACACATATGCACCTCCACCATACCAATGGCACCTTCATAAATCAACTTTTGCAAACTGTTTCATCCCTTCAAAAGCAAGTTTCCACCATAAATCAAAATCAAATTGGCCAACCTACATATTATGTCAAAATCAATCCCTTATCTTTGGAGATATTGAGAACGCCGATGCCACAAGGTATAAAGGTACCTAGATTTGAGAAATATGGAGGGAAAGGAGATTCTTCTAACCATGTTTCCACTTATACCACCTTATGTAGTGATTTTATTCTTGAGGATAAGCTCTTGGCTAAGGTTTTCCCTAGATCCTTGAAGGATACCGCCTTAGAATGGTTTTCATCATTACCGAAAAACTCAATTCATTCATTCAATGAACTTTTTGAGGCATTTATAAACCATTTCCAAGTGCATATGACCCCAAAGATGACCCTAGTCGATTTGATGAGATGTAAGAAAAAAGATGATGAAAAGATTATTGACTTTATTTCACACTACCCATCGATTTACTCCCAAATTAAGGTAAGGATTCTTGATCCTCACCTTCAACGGATGTTAATTGAGAACTTGCAAACTAAGATGTAAAAGATAAGCTTAGCATGATGAAGTTTCCCTCCTGCGTACACTTGTGTACCACCCTTCATGATTATCAAAATTCGGTTAGTAGTTGTGAAACCAAACCCACCTCTAGCCATCCTGAGAAGTCCGAATCCACAAACAAAAATAATTATTAACCTTTTAGAAAGTAGAATAAAGTAAATCCTCCTTAATAAACAACTCAAAATGTTGATACCCAAGTGGCAACTATAAGGAAGAAAACTCCTTTCACATTTGGGGATCCTGCTCAACAATTCATTCCCTTACTTGAGAACCTCCATAACACCATGACGTGACTTTTAAAATAAAAAATGATCACCCTACCCCCATTAAAACTCCCAATCCTAACAAGGCTTTACCTTCAAATTTTAGATTGAATGCTTATTTCCATTATCACCATAAAAATGGACATGATACAGAACATTACAAGCATCTTAAACATCTTGTGCAAGACCACATTGATTTTGGTCATCTCTCAATTGGAGGTTTTAATGATCAAGGAAATAAGTCTGTTTCCCCTCCTAATCAAAATTTACAAATCGTTACCAACCCCATGCCGAATCTTAATATTTCATTTGTCAAATCTAGTGAAACTATGAAGAATGATGTGATGAATGTTGACATGGATGATGACAAAATGGATACTGATAAACAAGGTCCTATGGATAAAAATGAAAAAAATCCTATTGATGGTTTGGTTGCATTGATTGAAACTCAACCTTGTAAGGGCCAAACTAAAAATCATCTTGACATTGCTTTCTCATCTAAAGATATACTTAAACATGCACTCGATGGTACTCTTTACATAGTCGGACAAATCAATGATAAGCCCACTAATAGGATATTAATTGATCTCATCTAGGGAGAGAATGTGATCATTGAGGAATTCTTACTCATGCATGAGCTTTATCAAGAAACATATGAAAAACCAAAAGCATGGATAAATATGCATAACAGTTTTTCTTTCCCTATGATGGGATTGATCACGGGCTTCCTTTACAAATAGGACCAAAAAATTAGATGTCTCATTCTCCATCATCTTGATGTTAGACCAATTATGTGTGAAGCTTGGTTACCCATGGCTAAGCTCCGTGGAAGCTATCCCATAATTTGTTGCATAAATGCTTAAAGTTTCCCTTTGACAATGAAATCTTTATCATGCGCCATAGTGGCTTTAATCCTTTGTCTTCCTATGGAAACTTTTCATCAAATTTCTTTTGGCCCGAGCCTATGAAACCTATTAAACCTTGAGAAGACTTCTTTTTCAAATCCTATCAAAAGTTTAAGGAGAAATTTATAGCAAGAATATCCCTTACAAACATGCCTCAGCCTATGATTGAGCCTACCATCATTGACGAAACTATGATTGAACCTAAAGACATTCCAAACAACCATAGTTTCATCAATGATGGTAGGCTCAATCGTATCATACCTATCTCCTATAAAAGACCAAGAGATAATGAAAGCAATCCTATCATGCCTCCTAAAATAAAAAAAGTTTATAAAGCTAAAGAGAAAGTGGTTGAACAACCTCCTATGGCTCCTTTTGTTCCTCCCCTTAGGGAAGAAAAGAAACCTATGGTTGATAAACCTGCTCCTACACAAATGCAACTTGAAAATCGTAATAAAAGAAACAAAAATGCTAGAGAGTGTAGGTGTAGATATCGTGCCCTTTCTTGAAGGTTAAACGAAGAAACAAACAGAATCCAAATCCAAACTCGATTGAAGCAATACATGACGAGTCTCCCCCTTTGTTGAAACAAAAAGATCTTATACCACAACCGCAACAAGAGCTAAATCCTTCTTTATACATTATCATTTGACCTCCTTTTGTGATTAATTTGGATGACGATGATGAGGTTGCTAAGATTGACGAAGAGGTGCATAATGAATTGAATACATTGTTTTCCTCTTCCATGAGCTTAAACAACAATTATCCTAAGAAGAGTGTTGAACTTGGTGATACCCCTAGTTTAGAACTTGCTATTGTCCCTTTGGCTAGTTTTTTTCCTTCTATATATGATGAACACAATTCAGATGTGAACAACCTGCTAAAAGGTTGACTCGCATGTGCCTTACTAGTATTTTTCTTTGATGTTTCTTTTGTGTGATTGCATGTGCATAATGTGATCCCTCATGTTGTTCTATTTGATGTCCCTCTCTCTTTGTGACATTCCTCTATTTTTACCTACATTCTTCTCTATGTTGTAAATATTTTACCTTTTCATTTGTCTTGTTTTTTCCTTTTGGGGATGACGCAAGGTGTTGAGACATCTAGGTCTCTTCCATGTTGATGCAAAATATTTTCCTTTGTCTTTTCATTTTCCTTGTGTTCTCCTTTTGGGGATGATGTAAGGCATTGGGACATTTAGGTCTCTTCCATGTTGACTTGAAAGGTTTTTCTTTGTTTTTGCTCACTTTGTGTCATTCTTCTTGTTCCATGAGTATTTGGGGAATGATGACAATTCTGAGCTCTCTAAAAAACATATGACTTGGCATAGGGCTTTCCAAATAAGCTCTCATGTCCTCTTTATTGTTAGAATTTATGATTTTCTACTTTAAAGTAATTGCTCATAGCATGGTGTTTAGCAATTTCTTTAAAGTGGGGGCATACATTGACATTATTCTTTTCCTTTCATGTTTCATTACATAGTCTTCTTATTTCATGCAATGTGTCTTTCACTTTGTGGTGATATTGGATGTAATGTCCCTCAAAAGTGTGATCTCTCTTAGCATATTATATTCCTCTTAGTGGCTTGATGCGACATACTGCATCCCCTAAGTTGTGAATGTTTTATTCTTCGATTGGTCCTCTCTTGGAGACATTAGGCACAATGTTCCCTAAGGTAATACCTTACATGAACTAAGCAAAACTCCTTTGAACATACCTTACACTATTTTGCAAATTTTGGTTATATGGCCACCTTGCATAACACACTTTGCTTGCTTGTGGAGCCATCTTGTTTGTTCATGAGTATCAAGCATACGAAGCTTTTCTTGCCCCGTGAAGCTTGAAGTTCATTGTTGACATGGTGCCTTATCAAAGTTATCAGGAGGTATAGCTTTGGTATGGTTGTACGTATGGGAGCTAAAATTAGGCGTGACTTTCCCATTTCCACTTTCTTGTTTGCTTGATTGCATACCATTCCTGTGCGTATGTATCTCACCCTTTCTAGATACTCACCTAGCAGATAGTCTAAAGTTTTGTTGCCTCAGAGTGAGCATGCATTTTTAGACAAATAGCTTAGATCTGATCCACAACATGTGAGACAAATAGTCGCAGCTTGATCCACCCCTCTTTTTCATTTTTCTTTTTCTTTTTTCTTTATGTCTTTGACAGTGCATGCTTGTACCTTTTTGTTGCTCCTTATATCATTTTCATGTGTGTTCTTTTGTGCCTATGTTGGTTTGTCATAGGATCTTGATCCTAGGGGCTTGCACAACCCTCTTGATCATTGTCATCCTATCTTACTGTCATTAGTATATTTGGAACCCTCTTATTGTGTATAATTTCATCTACTTTAGTGTGAGTTTGAAGCAAGTTACCCCTCTCACTAAAGTGGGGGCTAAATGTAGTGTAGAAAACTGTACCCCTCTACATTTTCACACTTGTTTGGGCCCTTATGAATTGAATGGACTTAATTATGCATTGTTTAGGGTGTTGTAAAGTGTTTTCTTACACTTTCACACTAATCTAGGGGTTTTATTAATTAATTGGGCTTCTTTATGCTTCAATTGGCTATATTTTTCATCCACAAGCCTTAATTAATGTATCTTTCCAAGGATAATCCCTACATAAACCAACATCCAATCATAATTTATGTATTTTTGGATTGTTTGGCCCAAATTTAGTGATATGGGGCTCATATTCCACCTTGTGCATATGGGTCCCACCTAATTTTTGGAGCCCCAATTTGAATTTCACATAAATCTAAGCATTTCTTGAAAAATGTGTCCCAAAGCCTAGCCTAATGGGACTCATATGCCACTTCTGGTGTATGACTCCCATGTGGATTAAACCTAAATTAAATTCAAATTCTTGGAAATATTTTATTCTCCGAGATCCAATGTTGGCTTGTAGTGTTGTAATTTCAAGAAATTTGGCATTAAAATGTATAAATACAAGGTTATTTCACTCATTTTCACCTAAGACTTTCATGAGAGAATTCCTAATAGAAAATTTGAGTTCACAAGATCATTCAAGAGTTTACAAGAGCATTCAAGAGTTGATTATCAAGCATTTTGGAGCATTATTCAAGTATCAAGCATCATGTCAAAGTCATCATGCATGATCATGTTTGTTTTTTAGCTAACATTTGTGATGTAAGGTTTCATGATTCAATCAAGAATTCAAGTCAAGATCTACAACATTCAAGAAAGAGTCAAGATCCACATCCATTGGAGCCATTTCATATATGTTTGCAACCTTTTATTCTAAGGTTTGGTGAGTTGCAACATATCATTTTGTTCATTCATCATTCCTCCTTTCTATTTGATTTCATTACAAGGTTTGACTACCAAACGAGGTTTGACCAAGGCAAACCCCTTTCCACTAACAAAACAACATTTTCCCCTCTCTTTAGTGTGTGATTTGCAGATCTAGGTTGAAGACACATTGAAGAGAAAGATTGGAAATAAGTTGTCTAGGTTGTAAAGTTTCCCAAGTTGTCACCTTGTTTAGAAGATCACTAAAAGGAATCTACAAAGTAGAATTTGATTTTTCAGATCCAAAAATCTAGTTGAGAAGATAGAGTAGAGATAAAAGAGAAGATTCAAATCTTAATACTCTTAAAAAGCTAAGCAGGACTGATACACCACTTCTGGCATATATGAGTCCTAGTATAACCACTTTTTTATATTTCTAAAGATCCAGACTTGTCATCATCAAATTCTTGTTTTAGCCTAGAAACCCTAATCTGGGACTAATACACTCAGTCTGGCATGAGTCCTAGTGTGCCTGAAATTTAGTATTTTTAGCATTTCAAGTCTTCATTCAAGCTTCTATAGGTTTCTAGGTGAACCTCTCTAATTTCCCAGTTTTCCATTCTATTTTACATTTGTTTTTGGGTCATTTGTTGAATTTTTGCACATCATTAGGTGTTGTCATTAGATCTTGCATGTTACTTTTCTTTCCAAGCCCTCGCTTGGTGGTGAACCCCTCTTTAATCATGAATCATACCTTAGGACAACCTTTAGCAGATCTCTTTCCTTTATTCCATCCTTGGATTGAGATCTCTAGGGTTTCCTTGAATGAAACTTCTAAGAAGATTGGATACTCTATCTCTTAGAACATAGAATGACCCCATTTTCTTCGTTTCACAAGGTATGAATATGATGCACCTAGTAGTATTTTTCCCACATGGAACATGTCAAAATTAGTGGGAAAAGTAAAGACATATATGGATAAGGTGACATTACATATAAGAATCAAATTCAATCATTTTGAAAATATTAAAATAAAGATTACATGCCTAGTATTCTGAATGAGAGTGGGGAACTTAAAAATTATGATGAGTGGAAAGAAGGCTTTAGAGAATTCGTACCCATTCTCTCACTCTTCATTTGTGATGGTAATAGGGTTGACAATAATCTACTTAGTATTTCTATCGATAAATTGATGTGTACTAAGAATGGATTGGAAGCTTTTTACAAAGAAACTAGTGCAATCATGGATGCAAGGTTTATAGAATATATATGTTATGTCAACCAAATTCTTGAATTTCAGTGGCCATCAAAAAGAGAATATGTAGAATGGGATGAAAAGTACAAGTTAACAAATACTTAAGTTTCTAATTTTTCATTAGGACTAAATCAGAAAATCTAGTTCACATAATGACATGGCATTTAGAGCTCCAAACTATCTACATATATCTCGACAATTTTGGCACATTTTTGTCTTTTTGTCACCCAATCAACATTAGTTCCAATGGTTTATAAAAGGAATATGATTTCAACTTGGATGAAGGAGCCTTTTGAAGAATTATCTGCTATCTCATCATTACAACATAAAGAAATATCTCCTTCAATATTCCAAGCAACTGTTTTGTCTTCTAGTGGAATGTTCCTTTTATCTTTTACAAGGGAGTTGTTTGTTTTTGTTTGATCCTAGGACAATATTTTCAAATGAAAATGTGGAATTTTTCCATGGCTTAAAGCTTGTTGCTCCCTTGTTTCCATAAAAGGGAATTCAGGGCCATTTGGGAAAATTCTTAGAATTTTGTAAGAGTATCTATATTCTAGTTCTATATCAGTTTGGTCTGCATTTTAAAGGAAGATTGTAGATGTAATTGTTAATTTTGTATAACAGTACTAGTTTTGAATACTTGAGCATATTGTGACAATTTCACAATCAATTATCTCTTGAATTGTATACTTCATCTTACTTATGAATAAAAATTGATCAAGGATCATTCAATTCATCTTTGCAAGTTTTCTACAAATGAATGTTTTTTTAATAGATTCTACTCAAGTAATAGATTAAATTGTTGTATAAGGAGTATTGAGGGCTTTGAATGTATACATGGATTATTAAGTAGAATTGGTTGTAAATTCTAAGTAATATCAATGTAAGGCATTGATATACAAGCTTTTATAAAACTAGGTTAAATTTGTTATTCAAGGTCTAATTACATTTTCTTTGACTCTGTTACCTAGGTGTAATGCACCAGCCTAGATGTAAGTTTTGGTTATATTTCCATGGTCACCAAGTTTCAAAACCATGTTTCCCTTACTATTATTATTTATTTCATAATATTATTTCCATGTTCTCATATCGAGAATACATAAAACCTCAAAGAATCTAGCCAATCAAGCTTGTTGTATCTATAATTCTTGGTCACCTTGAGAGAACATATTTGTTTTAAAGCAATATCCTGACACGAGTTGTATGAAATCCCATCAAACATTGTAAAGTACCACCCTCCTAGGTTTTGTAGAGCCTAAAGTGCAAAGGAGAAAATTGTAAAACCATTCTCCTATTCGTTTGCCAACCCCTTGAAACTTTTGAGCATATGAGCTGACTACCTCTATAGATAGTTTTAGGAATCAATTGAAATCATAAAAAAAAACCAACAAGACCTACAAGAATATTTGTTGCATTAGCCTCATGCATGGAATGACTAACACAATGATCGAGAACAAATTGTTTAAAGGAGAGGAAAGACTCATGTAGATCTACTATAAAGCCACAACCTAGAAAATGAGGAAAAATAAGATAAAAGGAGAAACCAAACCTACAAACATATAAACTATCACATGGAAGGCTGAAAAATCGCTGCATAACCTAGCCTATAGCATACATGAACATTGTTTGATGTTATTTAAAGTTGTAACTTAGTATAATATGTATGAAACTATTCAAATATAAAAGAAAAATAAGAAGACAATATGTTATTTTGAACACTTATGTTCGAGCATGAGAATCCTAGCATGCACAACATAGCCTATAGCATGCATGAACCTTGTTCTTTAGAATTTAGGTATTATCATATTATCTATTTTTATTTTATTTGAATAATTTCATACATATGATCTTCCTCATTACTTGTAGCTCTTAAGCATATTGTCATTTTACTTTCACAAGTCCACACTCTTTGATTGATTAAGGATTGAATTGAAATAGATCTTTTTTAGCACATTATCATTAAAATCAAATATCTAATACATAAAACCATCTTATAACTAGCTTAATTTTATCTAATCATTAATTATATACAATAATATATTATTTATAATTATATAAATGCATCAAGACATTTTCTCAAATTAAATAGAAAAATATATTAAAAATACATTTCTCACTTTAACAATTATTCAATATTTTTAAAAATAATATTGAGTAAAAATATAAAATTTTGAACATTGAAAAGGATTGGACACCCAAACCCAACATTGAAAAGAATTTATAAATAAAAATGAAATGTTTAAAAAGGATTTGGAAAGCTAAGGTCGACATTGAAAAGAAATGAAAAACACTGATTTATATATCTTGCTAATGACATTGCAGCATAGATGTCTACCTTTACTAATGACCAGAAATTCAAAACCCAACATTTTAAAGGATTATAAAACACTGGTTTGTATGTCTGGGTACTAATACTGCATAAAATATAGATGTTAAACACTTAAAAAGAATACAAGACAGAAATTCAACATTGAAAGGGACTGGCACACGAAAATTCAACATTGAAAGAGAGTAGAAAACAGTGATATGGATATATTTTTAATTAAACATGGAGGACAGTTCAAATAATTATATCAATTATAATGGGCGGTTAATATAAAGCATTATTGGAATGTGTGAAAGTGTATGTGTCCATTTCATTGGTGCCTTTCTTCATAGGTTTGAGAAAATCACTGTTGTGATTGTGTATTTCAAGGATCAGATCTTGTATAAATCAATTTGTGAGTAGACAGTAAGCAGTATATAAAGCACAAAAGATTTTATGAGTACAGGTTGGCATGTTTTTGTTGAATTCAAAAAGTTGAAATGTTTTGCATCACAGACAAATAACATGGGAAACATTTATCGAAGTTACAATTAACTCCCTCTTGACGTCAAATCAATCTTTGAAAAACAAGTAAAGTGTTTAATGTGGATGTAGAATTTTATAGTGTGCTGTATGACATGACATTGACTTCACATGCAGAGAGAGGAAAAGGGAAACCTGGAAATGAAATTATATGCTTCAGGAATCTTTCATTTTAGGGACCCATGTACTAAGTTCATTAACTTGTGCAAGTACATTGGTGACATTTTATATTCAAAGTTACCTGTCCAGATATAATTGGGTAAGATGTAAAGGAGGTTGGGTGGCCTTTTTACTGGAGACCAATATAAACCTAGTAGAATAGTGTGTTTCAGACAACCCACAAAGAATAAAGGCGATAAAAAAGTGTATCGTTTGTCTCTTTCAAACATCAAAAAAGATGATCACGTATATAAGAGTGGAAGAAGTTGTACAAGCCTGCTTTGCTTTATTCATGTTTAGGCTGGTATTCAGTACCATAAATATTCATAGAGAAGACTTGACAGATGACTTGTATCACGGCAGTAAATCTATGGCATGGCTAGATCAAACCTCCAATAGATGCATTCTGATTATGGGAGAAAGTAAGAGGAGGTTAACTGTGGATCAGGTGAGAATACTTGAGATGAATTTTGATGAAGATGAAGGGAAGCTCGAGCAGGAGAAGAAAATGCACCTGGCAAGAGTATTGGGCCTAGAGCCAAGGCAAATTGCTGTGTGGTTTCAGAACAGGAGAGTTAGATCTAAGAACAAGCAGCTGGAGAGAAATTTTGTTGTCCTCAAGCAAGACTATGAAATTCTCAAAACAGACTATGATAATCTTATTGAAGAGAACAAGAAGCTCAAGTCTGAGGTAAATTTAAGCTTTCTCATTGACCATAATTCACATTGGTTTGTGTGTGCATTTATATGTTAAGGAATCACATGTTTTCCATCCTCTGATAATGACTTTTTCCCTTTTAGAGTAATGTTTTTGTTGAATGAAGAAACTGCACCCAATAGTTAAATATATTAGAAAGCACAACCCAGTTTATTTAGATAGCTGGGTTTATAAAATGTGGCTTGCTAGTTCAACATTCATTAAACAGCATTGTTTTTGTTTATTTATATTGTAGAGGTCAAGGAATCAGAGTTTGGCTATGGTAGTATCCTTGGAATGTAGTGTTTTATAGGATGAATTTACTGCACCCAGTAGTTAAACAGCACTGAAACAAAAACTGTAAATGATGTAAAAAGTAGACCATTGGTATATATCTATGTGTCTTTTCTTCCCATCTTCTAGTAAATTATCTTGAGTAAATCTCAACAAAAAATGTTCTTGGATGAAAATACAGCAATTGATGGATGAAAAGAAAATTTAATTGATGTGAGAATAACTTACATAAAATATGTTTGCTGTCATGGACATTTTCTTCTTTTGTTCAGTCTTAAATGTTTTTATTCACCATGTTTTTGATATATTAAGAAGAGAAACCAGGGTCCAAGGCCCCTTACATCATATAGAAACCATCAAACTGCTATCATAATAACAAGAGTTCAAAAAAGAAGTTCAAAACAGCCCAAAAACTAACTGAGAAAATATGTAGAAGAAAAAACAATCAGATAGAACAATTTAAACCATGTTATTTAAACATTTGGAATGTGTTTGCAATCAGATTGCACCAACCCTCTATTAGTAGTGAAGCAAATTTATAAGATGTAATTTGTTATCTCAAATGGTGATACTTAGCAAATGTTGTTTTCGTTTGGCAAGTTTAAAAAAAATCTCACCCATCATCTTATCAGATGTACTAGGAATGCACTTCATGTAATAGAAATAACTCAGAAATATACCTTGTTTCCCTCAAGGAACAACAGTGATCTTAATCAAGTTATCATTGTGGCAGTAGCTTCACAATACCACTATATATGGCTATCTAGATAGAGGGGGCTCAACCATTAACAGTAATTTGACTCTAGAATTTCAGAAGAAAGAGATAGAAATGATGGAAGAAAAAAAATTTCTTAAGATTTTTACTATAGACCTCTGGGATCTACTGGATGCCAGAAATACATATTTAAATTCTTTAATTTGGGCCCAGTAGTGAATGGGAACTAACTAATTATTATGTATATTTTGTGAGACATCAATATAGCATTAACAGTATATCTTTAAGAAGTTATTTTGTAAAGATATCCATATTTGAAGTCCTTTATCATTTCATTGCAATAATGGAATTAGAAGGGCATTCAAAACCTAGATTCCAATATTATCCTACAGTTCTTTTCACCCACTGAACTGTGAGAGCTTGGAGTGTAATATTTTCTTAGTTACTGCAAGATCATCAATATAACTAACTACTTTAAAGGCTGGCTTGAGACAGATTTCTATAAATTGCTCATACTACTTTCATTTTATTTTCATCCTTGAAGTTTCCTTCCTTTTTATAGCTTACATTGATTCCCTGTTATTGTCTTCCAGATATATATGTAGCTGCACCTTTAAAGTCCCAGTGGCCTATTTTAATGGACATTTGTGAACATTAAAATAACTTGAGTAGATGGGTTGTAAACTGATTTACAAATTCACTGAAGTTTTCTAAGGGTGGGTTTGTTTTTCCAATTTTAATGATCCAGGTTCAGAGCCTGAGCTGCAGTATGGGAGCCAGCACTAGTATTGAGAACATTAAGACTGATTCAACTTCAACAACTATTGTGAAAGAGGAGATTGAAGAGCCCAATAAAGTGAAAGAGGTTGTGCTTCAGGAAGATGATCAATGCCATGACTACAGTCAATTTTATATGGAGAGTACTACTAGTGATGATAGTCTTTGGGGCACTGATTACTGGAAATCCCAAGACATTTGGAAGGACTGAAGTCCCAGCTGTCAGTATGGCTACAGTACAGAAATGAAAATAAAATAATGTAATCAGGAAAATTAATGTGTATATAGACAAATGCACTTATCAAGCATTTTATATTATTAAGTATGAACAATTATGTGATTAAGGAACATCTCTTACAAACATTTGGCTTGTGAGATGTGCATATGATGGATGATGCTTTATTTTATGGACAGTTTTTAATATCCAAGTTCATCAGTATGTTCTTTGTAGAAGTAGATCCACAATCCCGGTCAAATTTTATTATTTTTATTTTAAAAATGCAGGAATGAATTATTGAGATATTATGTATTATCATTAAAATGTTTTTGGAGGGAGTTGAATTTTGATTTTCAATGTGAAAATAAAACAGTTCAACTACCTGTCTTTATTGAAATTGTTTGACTTATTTTGTTTAGTAGTTACTACTTTTTAAGGTTGTTCATGATTATTTGAATTTTTTTTGTTTATTTCAAGTTCTTGTTATGATTAAGATAAAAATACATGATGGGCCTGGATTTATTACAAAATAGTCATGAAGGTGAATATTTCAAGTCTTTGTTAAGTGAATGAAAAATATGTGTTTTATTTGAGTGCAACATGTGGTGTACTCCATGGTTAAGTGTGTTTGAGTTGGAGTAGTACTGGGATGGGTGACCTCCCAGGAATGTTATTTCTTTTAATTTTTATTTTTTTTAAATAAGTTAAATTATTGTTTTATTCTAAGATTATTTAAAAATATTAGTTTTATCAAAATAAAATGCTATCAATAGATATATTTTATTTCTATGTTTTAAAATTTATTTTTTATTAAAAAAAAAATTTAATGAAAAAGTAAAAACCAAAAAAATGGAAAGGAGTGTAATTTTTGAGGTTTTAACAATTTAATTAGACTAATAATATCATGTATGAATGCATAATAAACTGGATAAAAATTGATTAGTAATTATAAGCACCACTTAATTTACATTAAATTTTATAAGTGACTTCAATTCATTTGAATCAATATTTTTAAATAATTCTTGCTTGGAAGACTAGATGGTTGATGCTATTGGGAAGAATTTTGTTGGTCAAATCTGTCCTTGCATCCATTCCAAACTATTTCTTGGTTGTTTTGCATGCTCCAAAGTGTGTTATTCTTCAAATTGAAAGGCTCATAAGAGAGTTTTTGTGGAAAGGTAATTTAGATGATAAGAAGAAAATTCCTTTAGTATCTCTAGAAAATATGTGTTCTAATAAGTCTAGTGGTGGAGTGGGGATGCATAAGTTGTCTGCAAGGAACATGGCTTTAGGGGCTAAGCTAGCACGAAAAATGTATTCTAGACCAGAATTGAAATGGTGTAAGCTGATGCAAAGTAAATACTTGGATAATGACAATCCATCCAAAAATTTTACAATTTCTAATCCTACAAGTGGATCAATTATGTGGAACTTCATCTTGGATTGTAGAGATGTTATTATCCCATACTTTTTGTGGGAAGTAAACAATGGTGAACTGGTATTATTTTGGAAGGACTCATGGAATGGTTTACTATCTCTTAATTCCAATCAAGACTTGCAATTGGTAGAGGATATTTTATTAGCTAGTTAGGGGACAACCTTACAGGATTATGTTCTTTCATTAGATCATCTAACAAGTTTGGTTAAATGGAAGGATTTTTCAGGAGCTTCTCTTTCAGCTAATCATAAAAATATTTTGTTAAGCATTTTGAATAGTAGATATGTTTATCTTTCTAATAATCCATATAAGTTGATTTGGGTACTTTCAAAGAATGGTAACTACATAGTTAAGCAGGGGTATAAATCAATTATCTCTCAAGTATCTCAGACTCAATCTCAGAGAGCATATATTTTTTGTTGGAGTTCAATGATATTACCAAAGGCTGGAAGTTTTTTTTGGTTGGCCCTAAGGAATTAGATTTTGACAAGTGATAGGTTGGTGAAGTTAGGTATAGCAGAAGCCATCAAATGTGTGTTGTGCAAAGAGGTTCATGGATCAATGGATCATTTGTTTGTTACTTGTCTATTGGCACAAGAAATTTGGGCTTTCATAATGGGGAAATTGAATGTATCTTTTCCATTGCCTAAGTTGTTATGGGAGTTGTTTACTAGTTGGCCAATTTTTGTATAAATCATCCCTCTTTACATGTATTTGGATAGTGACTCCAAGAATGGTAATTTGGTCAATTTGGTGGGAAAGAAACAAACACATTTTTAGGAGTCAGTCTACATGAATTCAAAGCATTAAGGAGAATATTAAGCAAGTAATTTCAGAATTTTCAAATTCCTATGTTTGTAGTTTCAAAATAGTTTCCTCTTTGTTCACCAATTGGCATAATTATTTTATGGATAATTGGAAGCACATTACGTTGCCTTTTGTAGGATCAAGTGCTTTCTGCCAAACTCTGTCAAATTAGATAGAAGATTAAGTGGCTACCCCCCAACCCATCTCTTTGTAAGCTCAATTTTGATGGAGCTTCAAGAGGAAATGTCAGTGTGTCAAGAACAGGGTGTTGTATTCAGGACTGGAATGGGTCATTACTTGTAGCTAAAGTAATTCATTTTTCTATTGATACAAATAACATGGTGGAAGCTCAAGCTCTCTTATCTGGGCTAACAATGGCAAAGGCTCTTAACATCAATAAGCTTCATGTAGAAGGAGACTCTTTATTGATTGCTAATGCATGCAGGGAGAAGAGAGTATGTAATTGGAAATTAAGATATATCCTTGAGAAGTCCTAGGCACTTTTATCCTCCTTTGAAGATATTTGAATCTCTCACACATGTTGTGAGGGCAATAAATTAGCAAATGATCTAGCTAATTTGGGTTGTGACTAGAAAGAATTGGAATCGTATGAAGATGGTGAGGGTCTTAAAAAATTCTTGTGCCTTCAAGAAAGAGTATTAGCAGATCAATCATTCATATCCTAGCTAGTTAATCCCGGATGTTTCCAATTTGATGGATTGCTAGTTCTAAGCCAATATATGATTCTAGTTCTAAGACAATATATGATTTCTAATAAATAATATTCAAGAGAAGTTCATTGTTGATTCTATGATGGTAGAGGTTGTATTGCACACCTCGTTGGCTGAGCTTGTATTTTCATGATTATATATCGCACCATACAATGTACCTCACGTTGATTTGAGATTACATCACTTGTGCCCTTAGGTTGCTATTGGATTTTATAGGAAAAGTTTGAGATTTTCTTACACCACAAGTAGCCAAATTTGGACATATGCCATTGGAATCATGGTTTTTTCTAATGTTTTCTATTTTGCAGATATATGAAGATATGATGATTTGAAATGAAATTTAAAAATCATTTTCAGGGAGGTTGTTTCACATGATTTCACACGCTACTGAGCTATGTTGAATTAATGGGAACTCCTCATGAACCTAAATTATGATTTTAAATCATGAATGTACACTTCCAAAAATCTTCGTTGGATTCAAAGGGAGGTGTTTGTAGTTGTGGCACATTGATTGTTGCTTGCTACTAACTTCTCTTCTATGTGTGACACTTGTCTGAGTGGTGAGAGTTGTGAATGGTGGGCACTGCTAAGTGGTAATATGGCTTTTCGACCATGGAATTTCAGAGTCAATTTAAGGGTGCAACCATGGGAACATCCATTTGAGGAGTAACTCACACATGACTACTTGAATATGGTTTTCAAAGTGGAATTCCCTAGGGTTGAGGATTATGTGTGAACAGTGCTTGAAGTGGAGGTCACAAGCCTGAGAGCAAGGTGGGTAATTTTCCCTTCCCATATGCTTTCTATATTTTTTTCAAACATCATGGACTTAGTTCAATATCTAGGGGAGTTAGAGATAATTGCAGGAAAATTTGTTAAACCCCTAGTATCTTGAAAACAATGCTATCTTAGTTGTTGTTCAAGGGTATAGTATTTTTAGTGGGGAAGGGTATATAGGTGGTCTATTTCCTAGAGAGTTTATCAAATCGCGTCTAGGATTTGAGGAAGTATATGAAGCCATCCAATTGGCCCTGTAATATAAGAATGCTAGCATACTATTGAGAGCCTTGAGGAAGAATTTCCAACGGATTTGTGTTTCAATGAACATTGATATTAAGGAAAAATACTATGCTATTTCTTTTCTACGTGCTCATGCCCGTCACCCACCTCTTAATGTTTATCTTGTTGGGTCGATGGAAAGAGAGACACCTTCTTCTCCAATTGATGGTCATTTGGAGACAACACCTGAGCATAATGGTGTAGAGGGATCAAATGCTATGAGTTATGGTCTTATATCTCATGCATGTATTCCTCGGGGGTACAAATAGAAAAGGATCCAGTAATGGGGTATGATTTCTTTGCTTGTGGTATGTAGTTGTAGGAGAATATTGAAGCCTAGGATAAGAATTATGTTCATGTGGACCACATAGAAGAGTAGCAGGCTTTGACTTCAAAAGGAAGCAAATTTTGGCAGTATGTATGTAGTAAAAATTTGATCTAGGGTTTCGTGGACGTAGTCAAGTTGATAGTTGCTAGGTGATATCTATAGGGTCTATATGTTTTGTTGGGTATTAGCATATTACTACAAAATTTTGAGAAGACTGATGGTGAGATTTGTTTGCATCTTATGTTTTGGTATGTATCTCCTCTTATCTACAATTTAGCTCAATCTTGTAATCACTAGAAAGGAAGATTTGAAAGCAATATTGGTAGATTTTTCCTTATCAGGAACGACCCATATGTAAAAGTATTTTCAATATAACATATATATAGGCTCTTATGCCTTTTATTTAGAAAAACCCAAAATTATTAAATATAATATCCTTTCCAAATGATTTGAACTAATGTTTAAAATATCATATTGTGATAGATAATTATAAAAATAAAAAAATAATATATTAAATGGGTATGTGCAAGATCATGATGGGCCAAAAAGTGGCGATATGATGGGTATGTGGCTGATGAATTTTTTTTAACCAAAACTGATGAAACGAAAAGGGTTTTTAAAGGAGATTCTCAACTTTCCACCAATATAAATTATGCTTTACTTTGAATTTAATAAATAATTATTATTTATTTTCTATTTGAATTATGACTAAAGTCCTAATTTAGAAGCTGATTGAAAAACATCTATAGTTTTCAAATGATATCACATTTTTTGAATCTAAAACATGTCACATTCTATGCTTCGCATACTATAGGATTAAAAAAAATGAATTTCATGAAGTTTTGACCAAGTTAAGGTGGTCGACATATGAGTTTTTATATTTTTTAAAGTTGTAATAAAAAAATCATAATTAATTATTTACTTGGAAAAAATTACAAAAAATATGCATCACATCGAGACATGAGTCCTCTACTTATATCTAAAATCCTATAAAAAATATTATCATTTTATTATGGTTAGAGTGGTCACAGACACCTACTTCTTTTTTTTCCTTGAAATTTAAGTGCTATTGCATTGAAATTTAAAATTTTCACCAAATAGATTTAAAAAAAAAAAAACCTAGTGGTTTAGAAACTACATTCAATTTGCTACAGATTCTATTCTTACATATTTTTTAAATAATATAGCTAACTTATTCAAATTTTTACGTCAAGTTGCCTAACTCTGATTTTTCTGAATTTTTTTGCCACTTAAGGGCCTACTTTTCCCATGATGATCATGCACATACCCAAATTCTAAAAGTGAAAGTGGTACAATTATAAAATATTTATATAATTCCTCCATTTATGGGAAAGCTCTTGGGTCCATTTCTCTTACAATCCTAGAGTAGATGCAAGATGGGTTTCTCTAGATGTAAGGTGGAATAAACTAAATTTTGATGGTGTAGCAAAGGTAATCCAATGATTTTAGGGGTTGGCTATATTATTGGAGATCACAATAGGGAGATGGTGGATTTTTTGGCTAAGAAACTACTTGAAGAGACCAATAATAAGGCCAAAGCTCAAGATTTTCTACTAGGGCTTCTAACATGTGCAAGTTTGAGACTTAAGAATATTAATATTAAAGATGATTCCCAAATAATTATAAATGCAATAAGGAATATTCAACCCTAAATTTTAAATTTTAAATATTTTGAGGAAGTGTTGGCCTCTTTTGAATCAAATGGTTGAATACAATGTCTCTCACATCCATTGAGAGGCAAATGTGGAGGTTGATGCATAGCAAATGTGACATTTTACAAGCCAAATAATTATTTATTTGCAAGAAATGTGGACTAATAGAAGATTTTAGAGTAGGGTACTCATAATCTCCACAAGCTCAGAAAGGAAGGTGTAGTGTAGAAAATTGTCACCTTTAACAATTACACACTATTTTTTGGCCCCTCTAAATTATTGAGCCTCATTTGATCCCCTACTTTTCTAAATTATGCATTCCAAGGCCTAGTTTTACCATTTTTTGACAAATTGCAAGCAAATTGAAAAAATACATTCATCTAATTATTTTCCCCCGACACCTAAAAATCCATAAAATGGGTCAAGGATGCATACACCCAATGGGGGCACTATCCCGCCACTTCATTTCCCTCCAAATTCAGACAATGTCAATGTTGGCATTATAACATTTGAATTTCCACTTGTAAAGGTTAGCTATTGGGATCTAATTTTTTGAGAAATTGATTAAATGCCTATAAATACCAATTTTTTTAATGATTTTGAAACTAGAAAGCAAAAGATGAACATTGAGAGCATTCAAGAGCAAGCCAAGAGCAACATTTCAAATATTTTTTGCAGCAATTCAAGATCCAAGCATCATTTAAAAGTGTATGTGAGTTCATGTTATCATATCATCATTTTTTGTGAAGGCTAACCCCTTCTGTAGGTCTCCAAATCATTCAAGAAAATAAAACAAGCAAGATACAACAAATTGAGGTGATCTGCATGAGTTTAGTCCTTTAAGGAAGCCATTGAAGTGTGGTGAGTTGGAGAACTTTGTGATTTCATCATTCCTTCCTTTCAGTTATCCATTTATCATCAATATTGTCATTGTGGAATTGGAAACACTTACATGAGGTTTGACTAAGGAAAGCCCATAAAATGGCCCAACATTCCCTCTCTTTGTGAATGTGTAGATCTCAAGTTGGAGAAGATTGGACAAAGTGTAAAGATAAATTGTCTATTATTGCATTTGAAGCCCTATATCTTGTCGACCCATGAAAACTCACCTACATAATTATCTAACAGTGTTCCTGTAACTTTGCATGTGGAAATAAGAGTTTTAGATCTACCACCAAAGGACCCCAAAATTTGAGAGGGACTCCCTATTGAGGACTTGCATGCCCCTTGGCAACTATGTCCTTCTATAGTGGTTGAAACAAGCTTTTCTAGGTAGGTATATATCACTTCGAACTTTTTGAATCCACCTACAAACTGTTGTTTCAGTCTACCAGTTGTCGAGATCTTGCAATTTACACATTAGGGAACATATTATAATTGGGTTAATCATTCCAATTCATTTCCAATCAATTCCCCTCTTTAATTAGATGTAGATCTAGGTCTAATTGGCTCACCTTCAAGGTTATAAGTCAATCTAATCACCTTGTTGATCTACATCTTAATGTAACTTAGAAAAGGCCCCTTGAATCCTAGGTTCTTTACACTTAAGACCTAGGATCCCTTGTTCTATTTTTCATTTTGGTGAACCTAACATATTACATTATAAAATTTATGAAATTATTGGAAGTCTTTCAAACCCTAGATCTAGGTTTTGCATTGTATTGTTTTGCATCTCATTTAGGGTTTCATTTTGCATCATAAATCATAAAAATTAAAAAAATTACATTCCATATTGTATCTAGGTTGTAATAGGATTACTTTCAATCATTCAAATTACATTCATTAGGTCACTAAAGTCTATAATTATTCATTACATTCAAAATTGCATCTTTCATTTAGGTCAAAAAGTGAAAAATTGTATTGTTTTGTTTCAAATCATCATTTTGCATCTTGAAATTAGTCAATTATTGTATTTTAGATTTGAAACTTGCATTCAACATTGTCATTTATTGTTCAAGAGTTTTCAACATTGTTGCATAGTTGCATTTTTTATTTCACAATCATAAATTGACCAAAATCTAGAAAAAAAATCATTATCAAACTTGTTTCCACCCAGAAACAGAACCTATAGGCAATCTAATCAACTTTCAATTTTTCAATTTTTTGAACCCTTGTCTGGGACTCAATCACCCTTGGGCACCCCTATCCTACTATAAGTGGCTCAGAAAACTTTTGCACAGGTCTTTGTCTCTGCATTCTTTGTTTGATTCTACTTGCAATTGTCTGATTTGAAATTCTGGAAAAATGTTATTGCATGTTAAAGAAAGTTGTAATTTTTATTTATTTATTACAAATTTATAAAAAATTATTGCATTTTGGTATTGAATATTATCAGATATGTAGGTGCATTGCATGTATTTTCTAAAATATTGCATAATATGGATAAACTAGTTTCATTTTTGCAAAGATTCAAATCCCTAGTTTGTTACAACATATTTCACAATCTAGAAACTTACAAAAAATCAACATAATTAATTCTCAATCTAGGTTTACAAGCTACCTCACAGTTAGTTCCTGTCACTTGTGCCTCTAAAATTGAAATATTAGAAAAAACCCTAACAGGACCGAAATGCCCTTAGGTGTCCTAGTCCTCCAAAAACCTACCTGAGATAGATCAAGAATAGGTTAATACGTGTTGTTAGTTTCAACACATAGTTCCAGATTTGTGCTTGCATTAGGTGTATTAGTTTTTTTCAGTTTTAGTTTTCCTTAACACACATAAACTTAGATTGCACTTGAAATTTAATGATTAATTTTAGGGAAAGCATAGCAATCTAATCATGTTAGATCTTTCTACAAGAACATTCTATCTTTACCAAGCCCTTTAGTTGTGATGAATTTGACATGTTAGATCATGCCCTTGGGGACTTCATCTCACCTAGACTATCCATTAATGATTCTAATATTCTAATAAATGCAATCGTTGATACTCATGATAGCTATTCCCATAATATCCCTCTTAATTGTGAGAGTATCTTAACACAATAAAATGAACTCATTGACACATTTCTTAATATCAGTTTGCCTAATCTTCATTCACCTCCCAACATATTTCCTACTTGTGAGAACACCTTGGTTCAAGAGGATGCAATCATGGACCATCATGACAATCATAGTTATTCCTCTCCCAATACCTCACCCACTTATGAAAAAGGCACCGTGGTGTTGGAGGATCCAATCGTTAACTATCATGAGAATCTTGTTTGTTTCTCTCCAAATATCTCTTTGTTGGAAGGTTGGTGCCTTCATCCCCTTGGTTATTTAGCATTTCCCTCTAGATTCATGACATGGATTAACTAACTCCCGTTCATCTTGTAGAAATATGGCATTTGTATTGAGTGTTAACAGGTTGATATTTTGTCACAATGACAAAGCCATTGCAACAAAAGGTATCAGAGTAAGGTCATAGGTTTGAATCATGCGATCGTTTCTGGGGGATTGTTGGAAGGTTGGTGCCCTTTTCCCCTTGGTTATTCAATGCTTCCCTCTAGATTCATGACATGGATTAATTGTCTCTCATGAATCTTGTATAAATCTAGCATTTGTATCAAGCATTAACAGGTCAATCTTTTGGTGCAATGACAAAGCCATTGGAACACTCTCCTACTTGGGAAGATAGTGTGGCATAAGATGATTAAATATTTGATACATTTATTTCAAAAGATAGTAAGAGGTATAGCATAAATGAAGATGGTAAGTTTTCATTAGACCCCCCTCAATAGAAGGTCATTAACAAGTAGATAAATTGGTTAAGGTTATGAATGAACAAGTAAAAAGTGGTCCACCTCCCATCATAGGACCACCTCAAAATAAACCAAAACCTCTAGGTCATATCTTAAACTTTACAAGGCAACTCACTAGTAAGCATGTTTTGCAACAACCAAGTTATCACATAGTTTCTCACACATGTAACATTCCTCAACACAATGGTAAAGAGTATGATCTTGTTGAGAAAATTCGTCATATTCTAGCAAACATCTCCCTTTGGGATTTGATTCAAGCATCATCTACATACATTAAGATGCTCCAAGAGATTTTGCAGAAGGATGATGTCCAATCTCCTATTAAACAGAATCCACCTCATTTGATTGTATGCAACTAAAAAATTTGGATATTACATTCCCTCAACATGAATTACCCTCACTTGAGATCTAAAAAAGCATGAGGCCTTAATAATAAAGGTGATCATTAATGAAACTGAAGTTAGGTGTACTACCATAGACAATGGAGCGGGTCTTAATGTTTGTAGAATTGACCTCTTAGAAAAAATTGGTGTGGACAAGAATCTTATAGAACCCAATGATATTAATATTTGTGGCTTTGACAATGTTAATAAGAAACCATTATAAATGATCACATTACCCATTGAGGTTGGACTAGTGGTTTTTCCTACTCTTGTCCATATCATGTAAATATCTCTTTCATACAACCTTATCCTAGGTAGACCATGGATTCATGACATGAAGGGAGTCCCTTCTACTCTTCACCATGAGATGAAGTATGAATGTAACAACAAGATATACACAACTAAAGCAGATGGAGAGAGTTATAAGTTACAAGACAAATCCAAACATAATACTTCCAACTCTCTTAATAAATTGATTCCAAATTCAAAGGTAGAAGCTATAAAAATTGATGGTAATCCTAATTGTCTTTCACCTATAGCAAAACTCTTAGACAATGACTAAGGTTCATTATATTTTACACCCTCCTTTATGGGAGAGTAAAAATCTCAAAATCTAAACCAAAATAGTCTTAAGTTTCATTTGCTCAACTTGGTTCTACATCAACAAAATCACCCCATGGTGGTGATGGGGGCTCTTCAAATCTTGTCTCTCATGAGAGGAAGATGCATAACTATTAAAAAAAAAATTAAAAGGATTTGTGTGCTCGTGAAGAAGCCAATCCTTCTCAAAAGTATAAAACCTCTTCATTTGAGTTGGAAGCATGTTATGGTCTTGGATACAAAATTCCTTCTAAACATGGATGCAATGAAAACATGGAGCAAAATGATAGGAATCAAGTGAATTCTATACCATAATTTTCAAAGAAAGGTCTAGGTTTCCAACCTTCATCTCCATCTTCATCTAATGACTTATCATCTGCTATATGTATGACATCTTGTGATAAGAAAGAAAAAAATTCTTCACAAGAGAAAGAAATGTCCCCTATTATTGATCAAGAGAATATCTTGTTGAGGCTTCTCAAAGCCCCCTGATTACTCTTCCTCTAAGAATATGGAAGAAATTCTACAAAAAAAACTCATTTTGTGCATATCATTGAGTACATGGTCATTCTACCAATGAATTTTGGGCCTTGAGTAATAAAACACAACACATTAAGGATTGTGGTTCTCTTCCATGTGTTAATGCACCTAATTCCTCTAATCAATAATGATCTTCATCCTATCGTGTTGCTCATAACTATGTGGCATTTGTAGCTTTATCTGTTTTTTTCATTTCTGATGCAGAGGGTATGGGACTTTGGAAGAAACACAACGATTTCATTAATTTCAATGAAGCACTCTCAAACCCTCTTCTAGGCACCCTTATGGAGATAAGCCTCAATAGTTCACTTATGACTTAAAACCTTCTCTTATGGACCCAAACCATTGGAATATTCTTAAGAGACTCAATAAAATCTGCCTTGAATGATTACAAAATCCCAAGCCTCTGACTTAGACACAAACCCACTTTTTCACCTTGACTAGGCTTCTAGCCCAACTAGGTCTCCAACGACTATTTTTTTTTACTTTACTCACAACTTTTCCAAAGGACTCCCAAAAATAATGACTGATTCAAATGTATTTTGTGATGCTACACAACATACTAAAACCTTGATGGAACTTGTCTCAGACCAATCCTTCCAAAACCTATTGTTTCCACAAAATTAAGGCCTAATTAGCCCTCTTTTTCAAAGCAACCCTATTCAAATCTTATCCCTTGACTATGAGACTTTATATAGTATCTTAAATTGTCTCCAAACTAAGTATTTTCAAGGTCTTAGACTCCTATGACACCCTTAAGACCCTTAAACACAAAACCCTCAATAAATTCCTCTAAAACTAGGGCTTCTTGAAAACTAGCCTTCCAAACACTTCCAGAACCGGTTCTTTGACTTTTCACCAATAACTCAACATATTTCATCAATCCCAACTCATAAACATGCCCCTTGTTCAGGCAGAACTCCCACTACTATACCTTAGGCACCATTTTTATGCACTTTGCCTTGTCAAAACTTGGTGTACACTTTATAACTCTTCCTTATTGCACATTATCTTGTTAGATCTATATGAAAAATGTTAGAAATGATCCATTTCATAGGTTACAGTCCCATTTTTCCATGAAATGGATCAATCATTCATGACAACCCTCAAAATTAGTGAAAAATATGAACTTTTCTATGGACAGTCAGTTGTAATATACAAAGATTTGGTTACTATTGCTTATCAAAACATATAAAGATTTAAAAACATGTAAATAAAGGTTCCTAAGGCATCCAACTAAACATATCTTCAATAGAAATCAGAAGTTCATCAAAAGACACAAGAAAATGTAAGAAATTTGAAGTTTTTACCCTTTTTTCCTGTAACAGTCCGTACAAAAACTCCAATAACAACCAACCCTCCATAAAAATTCCTTCTCTAGCTTTGTAGACTCATCTTCCAACTACTCCAACCGATTAGAATTGATTTTATTGCATTATTGTTGCTAAAACACCTAAAACCTACTTACCCGCCCAAACTAAACTAACTATTGGAATTCAAAATTTGAATTTCCAACTTCTATTTTATTGATTCCTACTAACTAAAAACTATTGAATCTTTAATATCCAACCTTATTTGACATAGTTAAAGCATTATATACCTATCTAGACCCCTAGGGCACTATTGGTTCATTTACAACTCATTTTGGTCCTATGGTCCTTATCAGGACCCTTAGGACTTTTGACCTTTCTATTACACTCATCCATTCCAAATGCCATTATAGGATCCAAAATAGCATAATTGATGCTTTGAGATGATTGATAGGTCTTCATGACCCCTGCATCCTCCTGACCTTTCAGGTGATCCTTAAGGAGCTTGGGTGCCCCTACACCATTCTCGCCAAGAAAGAAAAGTTTCTTGCCCCAAGAAGTAGCCAATTGGTTGCCACCACATTTCTCCTTGTTCCTGGATGTCTGGACCTTCTGATTACAGACCATGAAATCTCCTAAAGTCACCTTCTTCCTTTTCTACCAACCTGTACTCATGTCAGAATCAAAACATTGATTAGTTTGTCCTCCTTGCTTTGTGATCTCAGTCTGTCCTTGAGCTTTGATTCTGCCTTCATTCCACTAATTTCTTTGTAGGGGAACACCATCTCTATTACCTTCAACAATAGGGTATCCAATACCCCCGACCTTGATATTCCCCAAGTCCCAAATGTTCTAATTTTTAGGATTGTGTGCCTCATATCTTTGCTACAACTTGCTATTTCTCATCCAACCAGTATCTTCCCCTGTCTTACCCTGCATATCCACCTGCAAATGTTTCTCAAAACATATCACAAAATTTTCATGCAACTGATCCAAAGGAAAAGGCTTCAACTTATACCCATTACCTCCCTTGTGTACCAAATATGTGTTATGGTATCCATCATGCATTGTTTGCCTAGTATACTGCCATGGTCTCCCTAAGATGATATGACCACAAGTGATTGGAATGACATCACAAAGCACCCTATCCTGATATGCTCCAATTGAAAAATCCACATAAGCCCTCTTACTAATCTATACATGCTGCAATTGAGTTACCCAAGTGGCCTTGTAGGGACTAGGATGATGATATGTTTCAATTCCTAACTTAGCTACCATATCGGATGAAACCAAATTGCTATGTGATCCTGAATCTATGAGAAACCTACATATTTTACCATGCCTTAAACAATTTGTCTTGAAAATGGTTACCTTTGGCTCTTGATGAAGTCTTTCCCCTTGCTTTACCATAAGGAACTCACCATCAGTTACAAGGTCTACCATAAATGTTTTTGGTTCCTCCTTTTTGTCTTCTTCTTCTTGTACCAAATTTTCCCTCCTATCTCTGCCCTTATTTGATTGTTCCCATTTAGGACACTTGAAAGAAGGATGCCCTGGTTCATTACAATTGAAACACCTGCCTGTGAATGTGCCTCTACCTTGTCCAAATCTGCCTCCTCATCTTTGTGTGTATCCTCCTCTTTGATCTGAAAACACCTCTTTGCCTTTGTCATTGTTGCTTTTATCATTGCTACCTTGCCCTTGTTCTCTATTACCTCTACCTTTGTTTGAACTACCCCCTCTTCCACCATTGCTTGACCTCTCTTGCTTCCATTTCACCTTTTCTTCTGCTCTAATGGCCAACTAAAAACATTCTCCTAATGTCCTTGGAATCTGCAAACCAATTTCATCTTGTAAGCTATACCTCAAGCCATTGATATACTTGGCTACTTTCTCATCTTCTTCCTCATATCCTCCTTTGATACTAATCTTGTGAAATTGCTCTATATAGGGCATCACATCCAAGTCCTTTTTCTTTAAATTCTGCCTCATCCTCTTCACATGAATTGTATAATAAGATGGTAGGAATTGTTCCTTGACCAAACTCTTCATTCTTGCCCATGTAGAAAATTTTTCCAATCCCCTAGCCATCCTATCATTATGAAAACTAGTCCACCATGTCAATGTTGTACCTCTCAACTTGGTTTTGGCAAACTTAACCTTCCTCTCTTCATCCATCTCTTCAAACTCAAAATAGTTGTATAAGGAATCAAGCCATCCTAACGCCTCTTCACTATCCATCTGCCCTTGATAGATAGGAAAATATGTGTGACTCTTTCCTCCATGACCTTGCACTACTTTCAACAATCTCAATAACCTCCTTTCCTTGGGTTCTTCTATCTCATATGTTGGTTGTTCTTGATTCACCCTCACATGCTCTTCTTCTTCATCATTGTCTTCTTGGTCTTCTTGTTCTTCTCTCCTCCTACTTCTCTCAAGGTTGTTTATCCTAGCTTGCATAGCTTCTCTCTCCCTTCTCCATGGCCTCTCTTCCCTTGTTTTGGCCTGCTCTCTTGTTGCTTCTTGTTCTCTTCTTTCCCGTCTTTCTCTTTCCAAGGTTTCCCTCAACTCCTCCAACTCTCTTGCTAATTGATTTTTAGGTGCCATTATTGAACCTTCAACCACTAAAGGATCTACTCTTCACTCTGATACTAATCTGATGTAGAGGGTATGGGACTTTGGAAGAAACACAATTATTTCAAGAATTTCAATGAAGCACTCTCAAACCCTCTTCTAGGCACCCTTATGGAGATAAGCCTCAATAGTTCACTTATGACTTAAAACCTTCTCTTATGGACCCAAACCATTGGAATACTCTTAAGAGACTCAATAAAATCTGTCTTGAATGATTACAAAGTCCCAAGCCTCTGACTTAGACACAAACCCACTTTTTCACCTTAACTAGGCTTCTAGCCCAACTAGGTCTCCAGCGACTATTTTTTTTTACTTTACTCACAACTTTTCCAAAGGACTCCCCAAAATAATGACTGATTCAATTGTCTTTTGTTATGCTACACAACATACTAAAACCCTGATGGAACTTGTCTCAGACCAATCCTTCCAAAACCTATTGTTTCCACAAAATTAAGGCCTAATTAGCCCTCTTTTTCAAAGCAACCCTATTCAAATATTATCCCCTGACTATGAGACTTTATACAGTGTCTTAAATTGTCTCCAAACTAAGTATTTTCAAGGTCTTAGACTCCTATGACACCCTTAAGACCCTTAAACACAAAACCCTCAATAAATTCCTCTAAAACTAGGGCTTCTTGAAAACCATCCTTCCAAACACTTCCAGAATCGGTTCTTTGACTTTTCACCAATAAATCAACATATTTCATCAATCCCAACTCATAAACATTCCCCCTGTTTAGGAAGAACTCCCACTGCTATACCTTAGGCACCATTTTCATGCACTTTGCCTTGTCAAAACTCGGTGTACACCTTAGAACTCTTCCTTCCTGCACATTAGCTTGTTAGATCTGTATGATACATGTTAGAAATGATCCATTTCATAGGTTACAGTCCCATTCTTCCATGAAATGGATCAATCATTCATGACAACCCTCAAAATTAGTGAAAAATCTGAACTTTTATGTGGACAGTCAGTTGTAATATACAAAGATTTGGTTACTATTGCTTATCAGAACATATAAATATTTAAAAATGTGTAAATATAGGTTCCTAAGGCATCCAACTGAACATATCTTCACTAGAAATCAGAAGTTCATCAAAAGACACAAGAAAATGTAAGAAATTTGAAGTTTTTACTCTTTTTTCCTGTAATAGTCCATACAAAAACTCCAATAACAACCAACCCTCTGTACAAATTCCTTCTCTAGCTTTGTAGACTCATCTTCCAACTACTCCAACTGATTAGAATTGATTTGATTACATTATTGTTGCTAAAACACCTAAAACTTACTTACCCGCCCAAACTAAACTAACCGTTGGAATTCAAAATTTGAATTTCCAACTTTTATTTTATTGATTCCTACTAACTAAAAATTGTTGAATCTTTAATATCCAACCTTATTTGACATAGTTAAAGAATTATATACCTATCTAGACCCCTAGGACACTATTGGTCCATTTACAACTCATTTTGGTCCTATGGTCCTTATCAGGACCCTTAGGACTTTTGATCTTTCTATTACACTCATCCATTCCAAATGCCATTATAGGCTCCAAAATAGCATAATTGATGCTCTGAGATGATTGATAGGTCTCCATGACCCTTGCATCCTCCTAACCTTTCAAGTGATCCTTAAGGAGCTTGGGTGACCCTGCACCAATTTCCCTTCATGGTGGTACAATCTTAAGTGCAACCATATTTTTCATGGAAGCAAAATGATAGTCCTTGGTGTGGTTGTCCTTGTCTCTATTCTTGGGTGGAAAGGATAACTAGTTTTGGGAGGCATGCAATCTTTTCAAGGATCGCCTCTTCCCCTCTTTCTCCTTAAAATACCAGAATAGCAAGTATGCTAACATTTTAAGGGGGACACATATTACCCTTATCCATTGCATCTTGTGTTGTTTGACCTACTAACATACCCCCTTTGGTAGTGGTGGTGTTTATAATACCCCCTACAATATTGATATCAATTCATCTCCCACAACATTAAACTTTATGCACCCCCTGCAGTTAGTTTTGTTACACCCCTTGAGGTGAGTTTTGTTGTACCCCCTGAGGTGAGTTTTGTTTCACCACCTAAGGTGTGTATTTTTGCACCCCTTGAGGTGAGTTTTTCCAAAATAGTTCATGGATCCTACATAATGGAGCTTGTTGGGTCACGAACTTGAGCACCCATTTTTAACATGGCCACCTAGCATAACACAACTTGCTTGCTAGTGGAGCCATGTATTTCATAAGTGATTTTACATCCTTGTGAGAGCATAATTTTATTTTGACAACACATTCGATGGATGATGTTTGGTATTTGAGACAATTTAAGACTAAGGTCTCTTTGTGTTACCTACTCGAATCTTTTATTATTAACCTTGTATTTTGTCTTGTGTCTTTGTATGTACCTTCTTTGTTTTTATGTCATGTTTGTGTTCATTTCGTCATCATCTTAATGTTCCATTATGTCATGAGTTTTCATTGTGTGTGATTTGTGTTTTCTGACATGTTGTCTTCCTACATACCTTACATGCATGTGTGTTCCTTTGTGCTAATGATGGTTTTCCATGGGATCTTGGATCCTTGGGGCTTATGCACCCCCTAGACTATTTTTCATCCTATCTCTTCAACATTTGTGCATGACTTCAGTCCTTCAAGGAAGTAATTGAAGGGTGGCGAGTTGCAACACTTTGTGATTTCATCATTCCTGCCTTTTAGTTATCCATTTATCATCAACATTTCCATTGTGGAAGTGGAAGCACTTACATGGGGTTTGACTAAGGAAAGCCCCTAAAATGGCCCAACATTCCCTCTCTTTGTGAATGTGCAAATATCAAGTTGAAGAGGATTGAAGGAAGTGTGAAGAAAAATTATCCATTGTTGTATTTGAAGCCCTACATCTTGTCAACCTACAAAAACTCACCTATAGAATTATCTAATAGCATTCTAGCAACTTTGCAAGTGAAAACATAAGTCTCATATCTGCCACCAGAGGGCCCCAAAAATTTGAGGACCCCCTATCAAGGACTTAGACACCCCTTGGTGACTATTTCCTATAGTGGCTGAAACAAACTTTTTTGGGTAGGTACATATCGCTCTACACTTTCTAGATCCACCTACAAATTGTTGTTGTAGGTTGTCAGTTGTTGGGATCTTGCAATTTATATATTAGGGCACATAGTATAATTAGGTTAATCATTTTAAATCATTTCTAATCCATTCCCATCTTCAATTAGATGTACATCTAAGTCTGATTGTCTCACCTTTAGGGTTTTAATTCAATCTAATCACCTTGTTAATCTACATCTTAATGTAACTTGGAAAAAGGTTCCTTGCATCCTAGGTTCTTTGCACTTAGGACCTAGGGTCCCTTTTTCTATGTTTCATGAGGTATCACTATAAATTTTCAAGGAATGGTGGATGAATTGCTTGAGGGAAGAGGTGGTGACATGAAGGGACATAGTGTTGATGGTGTAATCATACTAATGTTTAAATAAAATGAGTTATTCTTTCCCATCTAGCATTTGCAACAACAAAAATATTATGGATTTAATGGTGGGTTTGAGAGAAAAGAAGTGGAAGATAACATTCAACTTGGGTAAGATTTTGGATCACAAACTCATGAAGATTTTCAAAACCCATTAAACTATCAATTTGCATGTCATCCACATGGTGTTTGATGATGTTTTCTCTCCACCTCACAAAAGTATCAAGTCAATACAAAAATTTCCTCCATGATGGTTGTTGTTCTAGATTTGGAGGAGGAAAAAGATGTTATTAGGGCAATAATTGATGCTTTTGTTTCCCCTTGTTGGTTTGGTGGTTTGAAAGATGTTTTGGATGCCATGATGTCGAGGTTAGGATTTGTGACTAGTAATGACATTTGGATCATTTTTTTCAACCATACAATGGGTTGTGGGCTCCCTTTGTGATTGTAGTAGTGGGCCATGATGAGAATGCACATAAATGATAAGCAAGATGGGGAGAAAAAATCCTAAAACTGGTTGGGGGATTTGGGGAGTCGGAGATGGACTAGTCCTTCACCCTCATTGTTAGTGATTCAACAATGGATAAGGATGATGTTGGTGTGAGTGGTGATGTGGGAGAAGATATGACATGATATGGTGGATATGTTTAATAGTTATAGTTAGATATGTACAATATAGTTTATACAACTGTTAAAATACTTTGCAATAGATGTTATAGACTATATATGTTTAAAATACAATTATCCAAGCTGGGATTTTGTTTATGGCCCCCCTCTAGAGTATCCTTTTTCTATAATTTTTTATCTTCTTTTTACGAGAATGCCCCCCAAGCCATATATATATATATATATATATCTTAAAAGTCAAATATTAAAATATAAATTCATTTTAATTTTTTTAAAACAATGATTTATAGATGCTTACAAATATTTTTAATTATTTCTATATATAATTTTTAATTTTATTTTAAAATTATTATATATATGAGGGACAAAAGGAGGTTTTGAAAGGGCCCCAACCCTTTTACAAAGATGAGAATACATACATACATACATACATACAAACAAATTGAAGTCCAACAAATAGTTAAGTTATTGTACTAATGACCAAATAACATTGAGACTATAAACTAGCAACAAAGCAACAATGCTGATTACAACCCTAAAAAAAGAAATAAAAACATGAGACCAACGAACTAAAGCAACTTGAAGTCATAATACTCCAAAAAAAAAACTCTGAATACAACGTATAATCTTATCCAAAACTTGAATACAATCAATAATCCTATTGTCTCAAAATCATTGAAACCTATAAATATATATTTTATGCATATTTTATAAAATTTTATTTTCTATATTTATAAAAAGTTACTAAATAATCAATTGGGTGTGAGTATTTATGTAGAAAATTCTCCAGTTCTCCTGCATCATTGTTTATATTTGCAGAAAGGGGAACAAAGGTACTTAGTCTCCCCTTCATTTCAGTTGTTGTTTGGCAGCGCCATAGCTGGATCTGTGGGCCTGGTAGGAAGCAAGTCGGCAAGGGGGCCCAGACAACTTATTGAAAAAAAGTGCACATATATACTCTCTCACAAGGGAAGCTTAATTAGACGAGACAAGTCAAATCCAATATATAGCTGTTGTTTATCTGTTTTCATGTTTTCTTATCTCAGAATTGACCATGGCCTGCTATGCAACTCGTGCTTGAAAATTTCCTTAGCTGGTGGTGGCCTTCCAAATTATTGACAGCTTCTTGCTATTTTGTTTTATCTTCTTCTGTACTGCCAGTTATTAGATTTCCTTTTGGAGATAAGATTTTCTATCTGATAGGTTTAATGGAAAGCTGAAACTATTAACTTGATTTTGTTATTCATAATATATAAATTTTATAATTTTCTATCTGATAGGTTTAATAGAAAGCTGAAACTTTTAATTTATAAATATTGTATCAAGGGATTTAAATTTGATGGTCATGTTATCGTAAATATAGTATTTTTTTTTGAAAGGATAATCTTTATTTTTTTTATAGGTTGTAGATTTAAACAAAAGATCTTATATATTAAATTAAAGTATTGTAAAGGCAAAATATATACATTACAAGGTCAATTTTTAGAATGTTGGAGATAATCTCTTAGCTTTCATCAATTATATATATTTTTATGACAACTCTACAAACACTTCAAGATATTGTATGTTTATCTCTAATGAATGTTAGAATCATAAATGTTTATTTATTATGTGGGCATAAAGGAATACACAAAACAATGATGACATTATTCAAGGAGAGCACACATGATAAGTGAGATAAATCATTTGCCTTACAGAAATCTTAAAAAGGGTGAAAACCCAAGCAAGAGCAAACATTTTTCTCCTCCTACCATCACAATTTGGCAACAAATTTGCCATAATGTCTCTAGCGCTACCTAGATATTTGAAAAAGCTATAAATTAGTTCCTTGCACCTAAAACATGCCTCTACAATGTAGAAACTCCTATTCTTACACATTTAAGCACAAAATTATTGAGATATTAAGTATTAGGATATCAATACAACTTAATATTATATGAGATAAATACTATAGTTATGATTTTTATATCAATTCATTTAGGAACATCAAAGGAAGATCATGAATTTGTAAAAGTATGCACACTACATGAACTATAGACATGTATACATAGGAAACCCTTACAAGGAAAAAACCACTAACAAAAGGATAGTCACAATTGTGTTAACAAGAAACAATGTTAAACTACAATTAGTTTCTCTTAAAATCTTAGTCAATCTATAGGCTAAAGTATACAACCTTCAAACATGTCTATCACACACTCAAACAATAATGCATCAAAAATCATCAATGTATTCCATCTCTATAAGTAAGTAGATATAGCCACTAAGTCATTCTCATGAAATTCTAACTATCTAAACTATATAATTGCCACATGGAATACCAAGTCACATAGCCATAATATGAATGTACCATTATGTCAACATATCACACATTATATTAAACATGACTTGTCCACATGGATAATTTCACCCCTTATGATTTAAGTTATTGCTTACACTTAGTCAAATATTTCTAACCAACTTCCCCTATATGCATACATGTCTTTTATCACTATAGTCAAACACCAAGTATCATGCATAATAACATAAACAAACACCTCATTACTTCTAGATAATTTCAATATATTTGAGCATTGCTTGGAATATTTGTATGTTTCTAGCCATCATATCATATACTCTAACATTGCCACATGTGCACTTGCATTAGAATACATGATCCAATAACTACTTATACAAAAATATGGTAGAGAGTTCTTGAATAAATTCCTTGTACTTACAAAAATAGAAACATTAGCTTAAATCAATCCTCCATTCTAAAACATCTAAAACCCCCCATAACAACGGTTTACTAATAGATGATAAAACACTATCGACATGAACTAAAATTTTTTGCACATCTTCTCAAAATAGTAACACTTTGTAAGTGAATAGCACACCAACGTTCGAAAAAAAATCCACTTGATATTTATCACAAGATAATTTTTGGTATACAATAAGAAGATAATTCATGCATGGGAAAAGCATAAATGTATCACTTCACCATAAAATTTAGCAATATCTATAGACTTTGTCAAAGAATCAACAGTGTTTACTTGAGTGTCATATTTCTTGATCTAAAATTTCCTTGTCTCTACCATATCTCTTAACAAAATGGCATTGTACATCTACATGTTTAGTTCTATTATGGTAAATGTGATTTATAGCTAGATATTTATAGAACTCTAACTATTACAATTCAACATTGTAAGACTCTTAAAATCAATTTACTATTATAAAGTATTGTAACCACACATTTTTTGTGTAATCATGTGTTGTAGCTATGTAATCTACCTTAATTGTGGAAAACATAACCATCATTTTCTTCTTACTCATCCATCTCACTACTTCCTTAAACAAAGCTATAGTCACTAGTTAGCCTCTATTTATCTATCCTTCCAACTCAATTAGAATAAATAAATTCCTATATTCTCAACTTTTTAACATCATTATAATTTATTTTTGTTGCTTTTGGATTCGTTTGTGTGCAAGTTTTTCCATCAACATTTTGGATCGCACTTTGTGATCCATCATCAGAATACAAAAGAGAGCACGAGGAAACATTGATGGAACAACTTGCCCACAATCGAATCCATAAGCAACAAAAAAACATTCAAGATGGATTGTGGAAATCTCATATCACTAACATCATTATAACCTTAAGAAAACAAAGTAATTTAAAGTTTATTTCAAGTAACTAAAAATTATTTTATTCTATGTATGATTTTCTCTATTAGGCTTTGACATGAACCTAGATATAACTCTCACTACTTTGGTAATACTTGGCTATGTACAATTCATTACATGCATGAATATTCCTATAGTAATTGTAGATGGAACATTGTCACTATCTTCCAAAGCCTCCATAAACTCAATAATTATTCCAAAATCAACTTAATATTCTTATTGTAATTGTAGATGGAGGATTGGAAGCATGTTTGGATAAAAAACTTGATCCCTAAAGTGAATTTATTTTGGTGGGCTATTGTTGATGGGAACACACTAACCACTTATAATCTTAACAAAAGGGGGTTACAATTTGTGAATATGTGCAGCCTTTGTAATGAATATCTTGAGACTATAATGCATCTATTTTCACTTCTCCTAATTTAGAGAGGTATGGTCCAACTTTCTTCCTATGCTTATGACTGATTGGGTTTTTCCTTCCTCAATAAAGGAGGTTTTTGATAGCTAGAATATTTGTCCTTATTCTCATAACATAATTGTGGACCTTTGGAGACAAGTTCCTCCTTTTTATAGAATGGGGTTTATGGAATGAGAGAAATAACAGGATCTTTTGTGAGTCTTCAAGAAATAAAAATGATTTTTGTATGGCTATTCAATATTAGATACACAAAAATATTAATGTTGGGGTGTATGCTTTCTTAAAAAACATGTCTTCTTATTTAGAGATCAAAATCAAACAAATTTGGGTGCTTAAATATGATCTAACCAAAGTCAATTGGCTTAAATATATAACTAGAAAAAACACTATTGGGTCTCCTCCTGAGGCTGATTGGGTAAAATGCAATTTCGATGGTTGTTCAAAGGGAAATCTAGGCTTAGCTAGAGCATGGGGTATCATAAGGAATCACCAAGGGAACCTTATTAAAGGTTATGGTAAAAATATAGGTTTGTGTTCTATTAATGTGGTTTATACAATGGTTGTTTTGGGAGGGTTAAAATGTATGAAGGAGCTGAGTTCCACCAAGGTTATTATTGAGGGTGATTCCAAACTTATAATTGATATTTTGAATGGGGAGGTTGATGTCTTGTGGGAGATCTGAGATATTATGGATAATAGAAAACAAATTATGAGAACACTCCTTCAATATAAAGTACACCATGTGTATAGAGAATGGAATGGTGTTGTAGATGCAACTGCCAATGAAGCTCTTAAGTATCAAAATTGGATGCACTGGGAGCTTTTGATGTTGCCAAGTTAGATAAAAGATATAATAATCAAGAGGAAATATGAATTATCATATAATTTTATGTCGGGTGACAAGGGTGTTTTAGGGATGAAATGTGACTTTACAAAGGTGAATATTTTGAAGTGTAGTCAAGACAAATCACATGAGGATCGTTTTAAACACATGATGGATATTAGTGTTTATTTATTTAATGATGATGATATTAATGAATGAATTAATTATTTTAGATCCTTCATATCAAAATACAACTTTAAGTTGTGAAGAAATGGTCTTTTTTTGGGGTATGTGTAGGATCATCATGGAAAAAATAGGCCTTTAAGTGGCAAAAAATTCAAAAAAATCAGAGTTAGGCAACTTGTTGTAAAAAAATGAATAAGCTATCTATATTATTTCAAAAATATGTAAGAATAGAATTTGTAGAAAATTGAATGTAGTTTCTAAACTACTAGGGTTTTTTTTTTTTAAATCTATTAGGTGAAAATTTTAAATTTCAATATAGTAGTACTTAAATTTTAGGGAAAAGATAAGAAGTAGGTGTCTGACCACCTAACCACAATAAAATGATAATATTTTTATAATATTTTAGATATAAGTAGAGGACTCATGTCCAAATGTGATGCATATTTTTTGTAATTTTTCCAAGTAAATAATTAATTATGAATTTTTATTACAACTTTTTAAAAATATAAAAACTCATATGTCCACCTTAACTTGGTCAAAATTTCATGAAATTCATTTTTTTAATCCTATAGTATGTGAAGCATAAAATGTGATGCATGTTTTGGATTCAAAAGCGTGATCTTGTTTGAAAGCTATAGATGTTTTCAATCAGCCTATTAATCGGACTTTAGTCGTAATTCAAACAGAAAATGAATAATAATTATTAATTAAATTCAAAGTAAATCATAATTTATATTGGTGGAAAGCTGAGAATCTCCTTTAAAAACCCTTTTTGTTTCATCAATTTTGGGTAAAAAAAGTCATCAGCTACATACCCTACACATACCTATCATATCACCACTTTTTGGCCCATCATGATCCTGCACATACCCATTGCTTTGTTGTCACTTCCTACATGTCTATCATCCTCTCTAGAAATTTCTACGAGGACAAGCTAGCCAATTCTAAATTTATTGCAAGTAATATAAGGTTATAGATAATCATTACTGGATCACCCCAGGGTTTGTTTGTAGTATTATAACCTATTGTGCCCTCAACACACACGCCCCATTTGGAACGGGGACCCTCTTTTCTTTCGCCTTGCCGGGTCTTTCTATCACTGCCTCATTTTGCGTGCCCCATTTTGGTGTCCGAAGTGGTCAACGTTTTTCCAAAGTCTCATTGTGAGTTGACTATGTTTCATCTCCTCCATTTTGGCTAAGTCATAGTGCCTTGCAGACTCTCCTTGGTAGTTTGGGTATGTGCAAGATCATGATGGGCCAAAAAGTGGCAATATGATGGGTATGTGGTTGATGACATTTTTTTACCCAAAATTAATGAAACGAAAAGGGTTTTTAAAGGAGATTCTCAGCTTTCCATCAATATAAATTTTGATTTATTTTGAATTTAATAAATAATTATTATTCATTTTCTATTGAAATTATGACTAAAGTTCTGATTGATAGGCTGATTGAAAAACATCTATAGCTTTCAAACGATATCACATTTTTTGAATCCAAAACATTCGTCACATTCTATGCTTCACATACTATAGGATTGAAAAAGAAAAATTGAATTTCATTAAGTTTTGACCAAGTTAAGGTGGTCAAACATACGAGTTTTTATATTTTAAAAAAAAATTAATAAAAATTAATAATTAATTATTTACTTGGAAAAAAATTACAAAAAAATATGCATCACATCTGGAATGAGTCCTGTTATATCTAAAATCTTATAAAAAAATATTATCATTTTATTGTGGTTAGGGTGGTCGACAAACACCTACTTCTTATTTTTCCCGAAATTTAAGTACTGCATTGAAATTTCAAATTTTCACCAAATAGATTTAAAAAAACAAACCTAGTAGTTTAGAAACTACATTCAATTTTCTACAGATTCTATTCTTACATATTTTTGAAATAATATAGATAACTTATTCAAATTTTTATGTCAAGTTGCCTAACTCTGATTTTTTAAATTTTTTGCCACTTAAGGGCCTGTTTTTTCCATGATGATCCTGCACATACCCGTTTGCTTCTACTAACAACCTTGGGGCCTGGCGGGCCCACCTCACTGAGTTTCCCTAGTTGGGTTTCCTCTGGGTGTTCACCATTCCAAAATGGCGGAAGGCTTCCACCTTCCCAATCCCCGGGACTTGGCTCCTTCTTTGCCACTCTGTTTCAACTTGTAAAAAAATTCGACTGCTTTTGCCTCTCTCGGGCCTGCACCCCCAAAATTTTGTGTTCAGAACTCCGTGCTAACTTCGTTGTTCTCGACGGCCAAATTGCAGTGGCACTCTGCCCTCTAGGCCCTAAGCTCCCCTTTGCCAATAGCTTCCGAAATGAACTTAGAAGCGGCCGCAAGACCACATCTTTCTGAACCTCGGGCCCCAATCATCCCGCCGCCATCCGAGATTTAAACTCACCAAACCTCAGGTGTCGTCCATACAAGCATTAAATGAGGATATTAAATGCTAAATGGGGTATAAATACTTGGCCCGACTTGTCATTTTGGCATGTTAGGTTTTCCAAAGGAGTTCATAGTTGAGTTTGAGGAGTCTAGTGCATCCATCGACTGCCACCCTCGCGCCCATTGTCATCATTTGGCCATCCTTAGCAGATTTAGCAACCTCTTCCATTGGACTTTTGAGATAAGTTTTCTGTTGACCCTCTCGAGAGGTATTTTGTGAATTCACGCTTAAAAATTTAAACGAAATGGGTTAGAAATTCATTAAATTAATAAAGGAGGAAAACACCTAAAAAACCCATCAATTCAAATTCTTGAAAACCCTCCAAAGCACCCTCAAATTTGAAGTCGGAACTGGGCGTTGTCGCGGCTATTCTCCATGCAGGGAATTTGCGCCCTCTAGGCCTATGCCAACCCACCACTGCCGATATTTTACAAAACAAAACAAACTTTCCAAATGGCAGGTTACCCTCTCGAGTCCATGACGTCAGATTTCCATCGGTTGTTAGCCATCGAATTTAAGCTTGACAAACTTGAAATTCGAACTCCGTTTTGGATTCCCCAGCCCGAACCCCCGAAATTCCATGTCTGGGATTCTAAAAAGTTTCTACTATCCCAAAATTGTAGGGAGAGCCCGTCCACCCAAGCTTTAGGGCCCGCCTCGCCTTTCACCGTTCGGAGTTAAACTCATAAATCAACTGACCAAATGCATCCCCGGGTCCCATCCCCGGGTCCCGTCCTTGGATGTCCATCTGTGGACTTTTGTAATGTCTTCGCCATTTCAAACAGCCAACAAACGACGTCCTTCCACCTCTTGGGTCCCAAGCCTTCATTCGCCGTGAAAACTAATGAACATCAAACCTTGGTGTCCATACCCTCGTCGGGCCTTGACCATCGAGATTTCATGCCCTTCTGGTAGACATGCAAAGGAAAAGTTGCCTCGCCTTTCCGACCTCTAGATTCTGCCCTCCTAATTTCCAAGAAACTTAACAAAGAAAACCTAGCGGCCGAGCCTAATGTCGGGTCCAGCCCGTCAGGCCACTCCCTTCGGACTTTCATCCAACAACCGCCGTTGAAAATGACAATTCACCGACGGCTCCCCGCCTTTTCAAGCCTGAATTCTTCAAAGATTAAAAGAAACAATCAACTTCCCTTTGAGCTCTCAGGTCCCGAACCCCGGAGTTCCGACCCAAAAATTTTGTTTCTTCCTAGCCATTTCAAATAGCGAAGCCCTGACAGCTTTCCAAACCTAAATCTCTGGGAGCTCCAAAAGTGATCTAAATAACCTCAAATTTGAAAACTAATCTCGACCCATGTGCTCAACTTTGACCCTCTTTGACACAAGCCTTTCAAACCATCAAAATATGAAGAAGGGAGAAATCACCCAGATTTCCTTACCCCATTTTCCCTTCAAAACAACATTCTTGCCAAGGAAATCTGGCCCCCTAGGCCCGGGTTGTCCAAAATCCCTCTAGAAAATGACTAACGACATTTGGAAGTACAAGTTTGATTTCATGAATGATGAATTATCTGATTGGATTTTGTCAATGGGATTTCAACTAATGTTAATGCTTTCATGATTGGTTGAACTCATTATGTCTCTGTTTATAGGACATATGGAATCAGGTGTAGGACCCTCGGGGGCAGCTGCAGAGAAGGACAAAGGAAAGAAAGCAAGCAAGACTCCTCGTGGAAAAGAGGATAAATACTAAATGAAGTATTAGCTCCAGGGTGAACCTCTACATTCAAAATTCGTCACCGACTAGAAAGAGATCACAGACACCAATATCGGCCACATCGATATTGATGAATTCAAACAAAGGGTCAAGATCCACCCAAAGACTAATAATGCTAGATCAATCAGACAAAGAAAAATTGCAAAAGCCATAGGCTTCCCGCTGTCTCTCATAGCCCCTGAATTGGTCATGGCTTACCGATAGGCCTACCAGCCATAGACAAGAACCATCGTTGATAGGGATGGGAACATCCTTGTTGATATGTTGGCTGAGGCCATTACTAAAACTTTCCACATTCCCACATTTGAAGAGATGGAGATGACCACCATGGAGTAAGGTAAGGAAACATGGGATGAGGACCCTATGGGCTACAAAAAGTTAATAAACTAGTACTGGCTTAAGGAGAAAAGGGGTAGCGCTGCAAAAGTGCCTCAAGAACTGTTTCACAATGATTTCTATGAGGACTACCATGACCTGGTAACCATGTTAAGCAGGATGATGGGCCTCCCCACTGTTGCATTTTTCCAAGAGTGGATGGTGTATTTCGTTGAACAGATCCTCTATGGGGACGAAGATATTACCACAAAAACCTCATTCTACTGGGGAGGCATCATAAGCGACTGCTTCCATGAGCAGTTTAAGAATGTGAAGAAGAGCTTTAAGTTTTACATGACCTCCTACCTAGTCTACTCACTAGCTAAGAAAAGGAAATACAATGGACTATTTGTGGCACCCAATGAGGAGTCAGGTCGAAGATTGAAGGTATATGACAGATATCCCTAGCTACAGTTCAAGAACTTCAAGAAGGAGTACTACAGGGTGAATGACGCCTTCATCGGCCACATCATCAGGTTGCTTGGAGGGGATTTTGAGAGAAGGGTCTTTCACAGTGCTCAGGCATTCTTGAAGCAATACGCCTTCTTATTTTTATAGTACCCAAAATTCACATATATTCGTGCCCAGGGTTTCATAGAAAGGCCGAATAAGCTGCCATGGTACCCCAATGACCGGATTATACTATTAGAACTCTCTCGACAGCTGCAACATGTGCATTCAGTCCTCAGTAATAGACATTTGGCAGGGATCCCCTATCCCTTAGCCTTCGGTCAAGGAATGTACAAATTACAAACTTCCCAGTGTGTTGGGAATTTTGAGAAGGAATTGGCGGAGTACCATTTTTTCCTATACACTGCTCGCCCATGGGTGGACCCATATGGGCATGTAAGAAAGGCACTGGGACCAGGGTATGCCCACCTACATCATGTTGAAGATCTCTAGGCAGATTGTCAAGATGACAAGGAGGTGCATGCAAGACATTACATGCGGATGACTACGTACTTTGTGAGAAGGGTGTGACTGTTTCCCATACTAGATTAGGTCAAAGAAGATGAGGGAACCATCATGGATCCTAGATATAACACAATCGCTAACTTGGCCCTGCCTGCAATAGATTGGGATGAGCAGGAGGTCGATGACCTCAATATTGTAACTAAACCAATCGTGGCTCATATTGAAGAATGGGTTAAGGGACAAGTAGCCTGATTAAAGCAGCAAGGGGTTGTCCTAATGTATGAAGGGATCAAGAGTGAGCCTAGTGCCACAGAGGATGTTGCCACTACAACTTCAACAGGAGGGACATCCAAATCTCCTCCACTCACAAGATCGAAGAAGAGGAAAAGGATTGAAGTGGAACAGTATCCAGACCCCAAGGTTTATTCAAGTAAAGATTCAGGAGGCTCACCCTCTAAGAGATCCAAATGGATGGGAAGCACCGCAGAGCAGCTAGCAATTCAAGAGGGTGAGGAGGGGAAAAGAAATCAACCAAACCTCCTCTAGCTCTCCCTGTCTCCACCACCCTTCTGCTTATTTCCCAGGCCATGGTCACCACATCCCCACCTCCAGTGGACATCTCAGTCCATCTTTCCTCCTCTCCCTTGACTAGGCCCATAGTAATGGTTGACTCCTCCTCTACTTCAACTTCTCCACTTTCCTCTGCCACCATGTCACCTACTATATCGCTTCCACTGGCAACAACAACAATACTGATGCCCACACTTACTTTTCCAGAAGATTTCTCGAGGCATATGTAGAATGTCCCCTCTGAGATTTCTCAAATCCTTTTGGACCACACCATCCAAGATGTCATAGCACAGGTCCTCGCTAGTGCTATGCCCTCACAACCCCCAATAGGACCACCAACAATGGAGGCCATGATGCTAATCTTAGAAGAATGGGAGAAGTAGGAGAAAGAAGCTTTGAAAGCGGCGAAGGAAGAAGCTGATGATTACCATGAACACCCAGAGTATGAACGCTGAAAAATTGATAGGGTAGTCTGTGAAGAAGAAGAAACATGGTCTTTTGAAAGTGGAGACAAAGGAGAAGACGCTGGAGGCAAGGTTATTACATTTGATGATGATTTCGAGGAGGAAATGGCTCGACAATTAAGAAATGATAAAGAAGAAGGGAAAGAAGGTGATAGGGTAGTAGAAAATGTGGAACTCCCTGCAGGGGAACAATAGGAGGATGTGCCACCTCCTTATGAAGAAGGAGATATAGAAAGGGACAAGCCGAGGAGCATGTGCATGAGGACAAACAAGTTGAAGAAAGAAAAGATAAGGGAATTGAGATAGAAGAAAGTCCCCAGGGGTGATTTCCTACTAAGCCTCCCATCAAATGCCTCACGTTCATCCAAGACTCTAATGAAGAAGAAGGAGACAACACTAAAATGAAAGAAAGGGCTCCCACAGGTGAAAAAATAGAGATCCAAACAAGGGAAGGTGAGGGTGATTGAGAATCACCCAAGGGAAAATCCACTATGCCCGAATGGCTAGAGAGGCAGCTTGAAAAGAAGACTCCTACCCCAAAGGATCCAAGAGCAAGGCTAGAGGCTATCTTGGCTCGAGCACAGATCACAACTGGGAAGGAGAAGAAACCCAAAGTCAGATCCAAGGTAACAATGGATGCTTCTGGGTCTCAAACTATGCAAGTGGCAATGTCGGTGGTAGGCCAAGAGGGAATAAGCTATAATATCTCCACCATTAACTTGGGAACTACTACTAGAGAGTAGAAGGTGGAACACCTCGAGGAGTTAGTGGCTATGGTGGTGTACCTAATACAATAAGATAAAGTCTCAAAGGATGAACTTAAAGCATAGGTGGCCGAATTGAATGCTTACATCCAACAATGGTCTTCAATTGAAGACATGCCTACCACATCTGCGGCTCCACCCCAACTGCTATCCAAGGAACAAATCAACAAGCTGGAAAAAAGAAAGAACTTGGACAAAACTATAGAGAGCTAGTTTCGATAGGTTCTATATGTCGGGAACATGGGTATCAGTCGGGCTTCGAATAGCCAACAAGTTCCTAGATTTACAACAATCTCTGGAAGGAACAAAGAAGCTTTGCACTGACTTCCCTACAACGTATAAGTCCACCTATCCAAAGATTGAGGCTATCCTCTGACTACCAAAATCCACATGGGAAAACATGCTCTTGCTCAAAAGGGACGATCATTGGCTAGTGGATGTGTGGAAGTGGGACTTTTATAATAGGAGAGAAAGGTTAGAGCAATTAATTAATAAGGTGGATCCATATATTGAATGGGTCAAAGAAGTTAGGGAGGATTGTGCTTGATATTTGAGGCTAATGACAGGATATGACATGCCCGCGGTGCAAATTGATCCAGAGAAAATAAAGCCCCATTTCCAGAAAAGGATGGAAGGCGGGATGTCAGATGAGATAACGATGGATTTCATGAGTTTTTATGCCCTCGCCTTCGCCCAGTCGGAGCTATTCAAAGATCACACCACCAAGTATGATGAAGACTGGAAGAGGCTTGAGGACAACTTCAGGGAATGGAGTTATCAAGTACTATGGTCCAAGATCATAGAGATCAACAAAATCCAACCAGTAATTCTAAAATTCATGGAATATGTAGCTTTGAAGAAGTAGGAAGGCAACCCTATCGTCAGTGAAGAACTTCTAAAGGAATAGCCACAACAAAAAGAGGAATCAACAAAAGACAAAATGCTACAATGTTGTCACTAGAGGACGAAATAGGGATGAAGACAAAATTGTATTTTAAATTGTAATATATTGGGGGGTAGGTAGAACCCTAGTTTGTAGTGAATCTTGGCCGCGCAATGAGATTAAATCTTGGCCATTTGTTCTACTTTTTGGGCACTATAAATAAGGGGGGTCTCCTCTCATTTTCAAAGAGAGTTGAGTTGTTGTAAAGACATGTTGCAAAAATTTCTAATGAAAATAAATTGACTTGGTGCATTTTCTAAGTTCTTCACATGTTTCATGATTCAATCTCCATTGTTAGATGCTTTATTTAGACTCACATTGCTGTTCTAGTTAGCTTTGAATTACTAAGATAGACTTTTTTAGATGTTGTTCCATGATTACAAAAATTTCTGCTGCATTGATGCCTTCCAGTCCATACTTTTTGTTGTTTGCTGCTGGTAAATGGTCTTGTAAAGTTAGTCTGGGCTGAAATTTGAAGTTTCTTTTAAACTTTTATCTTTATTCATGCATGAAAATGGTGGATGAATGGTAAAATATATGCAGACCTTTGAAGATAGCATAGATTTCACGATACTATAGGTTTCTTGGTTAAGTGGAATCCTGTTTCAAGGAAGCTATCCATAGCAGAACCTCCATGATCATTGTTCACAATTAGTTGCAGATCTAGGAACCTTTTCTCTTCCCTACCCATTTTTCTATATTTTTTTTAGAAACAGCTTGTGCTAAGGTTCATTGCACATTGTAAAGCCAAAACTTAAGGAAAACATTGAAGTTTTAGATTGTTTTCTGAACCTACAGCGAAATGCACCTTAACTCCCATTTTAGAAAATTCAGATTTTAAGACCCACTCTGCATCCAGCTACGTAATTATTCTCTATGATTACCAACAAAATCACATCAAACATCAATTGAGGAGTTCCATGCAAGTCATGACTTGACACCCGAGAGACCTTGCATATATTTTTAGCAACTTGCTATTGGAGATTTCCTTTCAAGAGAGGTAGTGCACATGTGTACTGCCTATGTTGAGAAAGTGTGCAAAACACCCATCAACATAACTCTTTTCATGCTAGTTAAATTTCTTAACAATAGTTGCATTTCTTCTTTGCTAAAAAAAGGTGACACTAGTTGCATTCATTATCTAGTGACCAACGGTGAAATTTCTTTTCATATGAGTGATAGGGTGTCTGGTCTGTGTATGAAGAAGACCAAGGAGAAAGAAGGGTAATAACAATATGCATTCTATAAAAATGGGAAGCCCCAGAAAAAGGATGGAGCTAGTGAACTGTGACAATTTGAAAAAAAATGCGGACTTATGGAGGCTATTTGAAAATATTGGGTTGGTGCCATTTTTTCATGCTATGCATGGATATAACAAGACTTTGACCTCACAATTCACTAATTATTGGAAGCGAGGTCAAGTGTCTATTGGTTCTATCAAGTTTGAAGTCACCACATAGTTGATTTTCGAGGCCACGGGCCTGGGAAATGAGGGCAAGAAGGTAGTCAAGAAGAGTAACGAAGAATACCAAAGATTTGTGGATAGATTCTTTGCAAAAGGAGAAGAGATTAATAGATTTCATAATGGTTATGCTCACCTCGACATTCCTCTTCCATATGGAACTGTAAGCCTCTATGCCATGCATTACTTTACACTTGAGGGAAGATACTTGATTGTGCATGCGTACCATTTTCCTATTCTTAATCATATAAGGCACAATGAGAAAGTCAATATTGTTCCTTTCTATATGTTATCTTCTATGCAAAAAAGCATAGAAAAGGGCACTTTACCTCCTTTTCACCAAGGTCTCATAATGGCCCTGTATAAATTTGTGCTTTCCAATAACCTACATGGAAACCCTCCTACGTTAGGCAATGTCTCCCCTTCTAGGAATACTGTTAGCAACATTGTTAATTTTGAGGATAATGTTAACTATTATTTTTCTCAAAAATCTAGGAAGTCTTGTGTAAGGATAGAGCCTATTGATGATAGTCCCTTGTCCCTTATTAAAAACTAGACTCCTTGAAACAAAAAAGTGACCTTAAAATTTAAAATCCCTCACCCTAATTTGGCAGAGTCTTCCATGGAATTGGATTTGCTAAAAACTACTCTTGAGAAGAGGAAACATTCCCCTCTTATGCTAGAACCTCCTAAATCTAAGAAGTTGGTGCAAAGGAAACCAAAAAATTAAAATATAATACTATTACAGAGAATATTGAAGGTGGCCAAAAGGTTGAGAATGAAGAATGGTTGTGTGTCTCTAATAGAGCCGGAAGGAGGTTTGCTCAACTTTCCAATTTTCTTTTATTGTTAAGGGGGATAAAGATAAAGGAAAATCTAGTACTTCTGAGCAAGAGGAGCACTTATTAATTGAGGATTTTGAAGCTATGGTTGATGAGAAAAGTGAGGGGATTGATAGTGAGGAATATAGTGAACAAGAAAGTCTGGAGGAAGGTTTCAAAGGGGAGGATCAAAAGATGAAAGAGGAGGATGTGGAAGGGGATGATGCTACTGAGGCTAGTGAGATGGCTAGTCTAGGGGGAAATGATACAAACCTTGCTATCAGCCAAAAGGAGGATACTAACAATGTTTCTAATGATGTTTTGAAAAACTAAATTAATTTCTTGTAGGTCCAGATGGAAGATATGAAAAAATGTTATTGGTATGTTGATGAAGGTCACTTATGGTCTCATGAGAAGGGTTGTGGTTGGTTTTGTTTTTGGACAAACTAAAATTAGGAAACAAATAAAAAAGAAATGGATGCAGGTGGAAGAGAAATATGCTACTAATGTAGGGGATAGCGACTGGAGGGAGTGTATATCCAATATTGGGGATAATTGGGAGTTGATCACCACTTCCAAATAATGATGTTTTATTCTATGGTTTTTTAGCTTTTTTGGTAATTCAGTTACTGGATCTTATAGTTTTATTAAGACTTATTGTTATGTTATGGACTTTATATGGTGGTAGTTTTATATTAAGACTACTATCTATGTTTTTGATTTAGTTAAGAGGCTTGCATGCTCATTAAAAATATTCTATCTAGCCTACATGTCCTTGCTTAATCGTTTGTAGTTGCTCGACTAGTTTTGGTGTTTTTGGCTATTTGACTAGATGTTGTTTTCCAGTTTGTTTCTTTGAGCTATTTCTACTCTATTCTGTTGTTGTAGAAGATCAGGACCCTTCCCTGCTAATTTAACAAAAAACTCAGTGCCTACCAACAAAGGGGTACTAGTAGGATTATCATTATAGATATCAAATGAATAAAAATAGTTTCAAGATACTTCCTCTTATTAAAATAAATTTATTGGCCCTACCTCTATGAATATCCATATGAAGTATGAACATTGTAGCACCTAGATCCTTTATATGATCAAAATTTCCAAAAAAAATGAACCTTTAATTCCTTGATTAATGTCTTATGGTTCCCAATGATAAGAATATCATCAACATATAGAATAATTATTAAAACATGATCATCAACCTATTTTTAGTATGCACAATGATCAAAATTCTATCTTCCAAAACATAGTTCTAAGGTATATGGGTAAAAGTACAAACTCATGTCATACTTTTAAAAAGGAATTGACCAACACAAACAAAAATTCTCAACTTTGACTGCATAAAAGTGGTATTTATGTTTTAAATTTCAACATGATGTAAACTAATGAAATGTAGAAATCTTGATGAAGCTTATTATTGCAATTTTAAAAAAATTAAAAAATTGTGTTGATAGTTTTTATTTTATAAATTTAAGAGTAGATTTTGAATTGCTAAAAATTTCAGCAAAGAGTGAAATTGAGTTGACATCAAGAAAAAAATAGAAAATAATTTTATTTTCCTCTATTTTTTTCCTAAATAAACAACTTCAATATCTAGTGCATGGAAATTTTTTAAAAAAATTTGATGTATATTTTCCTTGTAATAACATGTTAAAGTCAAACGTACTAGAATTTGATAGTTTTTATTTGATGTCAAGGGTAAGTGCAAAAACATATGACACAAAAAAGATGCCACATTCATTTTTTTCCTAAAATGAGCATTTGGCAAGCAACAAATTTGGTGCTCGCCAAATTTTGCACTTGCCAAATATGAAAGTTGTTGTAAAAACAAAAAAAACTTCATTTTCACTTTTATGTTGTGCAAACCCATGACCTCTACATTTTTTCTACTCCCCAACATGTGCTCACCAAAATACATAGCCATTTTCTCACTTGGAGGTTGTGAAATCTTCATCAAGATACCACCAAGATGTTGAGGAGGTCAAAGAGATAAGTATCTCTACTTTTTTAGTTTCAAATTTTGATTAAATTATAGATTGAATTAGGTTTTTCTAATTAAAATTTGTTTTAATTTCCAAGAAATGATATTCCACCCCCAAATGTTTAAAATCCTTCATCACCTCCTCGTGAAGACCCTCCTAAACAAGAACCACATCATACACCACCATCAGTTCCTAGAAATCCCCTAGGAACACAATAAAATATACTAGGGAAAAGAGAACAATAAAAAACAACTCGAGGAATTGATTACAAGGCTAAAAGATACTACTACAACAAACCCTCATAAGAGAGGCCTTGTTGAATCCCTATAATATATCGTATCTCATGTAGGATCAATGACTGTAAAATTTATTTTTTGGTCCAATAAGAGGGAAGGAAAAAAACAATTTAATGCTAACAAGCTTTTGTATGAGCAAGTAAAGAAAAATAAAATTAACAAATCTAACTTGTGTGCCCTCTTCATTGACCCAAAAACCAATCAACCATTAACAACTAGATGTAGGAGGTTCCCCATCCATTCGTGCCACCACAAAGGAATAAACAATAATTTTTGGGATAGGTGGTGGATGGTTTTTGACCAACCTTCATGCAATAACTACAAGGTGGCAAAATACTTTTTGAGGAAACTCTATTGTGAGTTTGTTGTCAATGAGATTCAAAACTATTTTGACTTTCTAGGATTCTAGGGCAAAGGTGGGGGCTCCACAAATTATAGAGTGGGGGCACAATGTAACCCATAGCTAGTATTGAGACCCTTGGCTAGACCTTAGGTGGAGCATGTGACTATTCATTCTTTTGTGAAGGACAGTGTCAAGGTGGACACCTTAGGTCCTCCATTAGCTCACTGACTAAGAGCCTTATATAGTATTTGAGGCCTCTAGTACATGGTGATGTGGGTGAGTCTTCTAGGGCTTGAGTTCTAGTCCACTCTTGTGATGCTATTTGCACTTATGATCTTGAGAGTAGTCAGGATGCAACTACGTAGGATACATCAATTGCACAAGAGATGGTTAGGATAGGGACTTTGTTGAATGAAACATCTGACATTGATACTCAAGTAAATTTCAGCAAGTTCATTTAATTTTGTTTATTAAGTTTTATTCTAAAATGTAAGAATAACTAAATTAGTAGAATGATTATGATAAAATTCAGGTTCAGAGTGTTCATGTTACTTGTAGTGTTCCCCTAGACCTCTATTTAATGACGTTGCCATGTCCACAGTTATGTAACCAAGAAATAAATATATATTTATTACATGTGAATAGTTGAAACTTATATGAATGGTTCTCTCATAACTCACTTTGGATGTCAAATAGTTTGATGGTGTATATTCTACATCAACACCTCACACTTATTATCATCGATGAATTTTCACTCAGGTAACATTTATTCATTAATGGTGTTGTAAAACAATGCTAGGTAGTTTTGGTAATTGAACAATATTTTTATATGTTGACATCAGATACTCCTCGTAATGTTCATTCCACAATGGACCATGGTGTTTCTATAGTGGTAGAAAGTTTTTCTCCTTTGATAGAGGTGCAAGACAAATTAGTAAATTTTATATTATATTTGTTCTTTGATTGGTCTATAATTAAAAATTTTAATGATACTCATATGTAGTTTAATTGCTATATTGATTCTTTCTATAGGGACTTGTGACTCTAGATCGTGAACGTGCCCCTGTTGTGGATGAAAATGTTGATTATTTGTATGTAGTAAGTGATTATTATATTATGTCATTATACAAATTTTCAATTTCTATATATTAATGTCTATACTTTTTATTGTATTAGATGGACCTCTAGAGAAGTCTAGAGGAGGATGAGTGAGTGCACTTGAAAGACACTAGGATCAATGCATCTTGATCCAGTCAACAATGAAAGGAAGATCGTGATCTATTCCGTTCCCCTAGTGGGAAATGACTATGTATTAGGGTCCTTTGTTGTATGTCTATGTGGCATTTTTGAACATATGTTTTGTATTATGGATATGTGAATTTTATGTCCATGTGGCTTTTTTGCAAGTCTATATGACTTTACTAGATATATTTTATACTTTTATCGACATATAATGTTGTATGGCCTTATGGATTTTTGGTTAATGCAAATATTTTTACCACTATTATCCATATTTTCACTACAAATTATTAACTGAACAAATGAATAATTGCAAAAGGTTCATTGCTAGTAACCATAAAATTATTACAAATATTCTAGGCCTCTTTAAGGGGGTAGACCTCTTTACTTTAAACAATATTGGTAGCACAATCATATGATTTTTTGAAGTCTTTGTTAGATATATTAAAAATGAATTTAAGATCACAAGAATTTTTTAACATAATGAAACTAAGCATTATTATAATGCAACCATAAAAGATTGTGATGTCTTGTTCTTTCCTTTTTTGGAGACCACATCTTTGACTCTTGTTATCCATAATAATGCCCTAAGTTTTAAGTAATTACAAATTGTCCCTACACCTTTAATATGCACATTCTTAACTCTAAAATTTTCCCATCCACAATCATAAGAATAAGCATTACAAACTACCCCTACACCTTTAATATCCACGTTCTTAACTATGCAACTATTGTCTCTTATTTCCTTGGTGCCAAAACTCATTTACACTCCTTTTATTAGTGGCACAAACTTGAGAATCAATAAAAGAATTGCCTTAGTTTCTAGAATCTATAAGATGTTTGGGTTGAACTAGGATATTTTTGCATCTAACACCATGGGTACTTGTTAAATAAATTAGACCATGCTCATTATCTAGGAAGAAGTGTTAGAACCCCTCTTCTAACAATATAATGGGATAGCCACTAATTTTATCACTTGGTATCTATGATTTAGCATGCCTACTATAGTTCCTTTCTACTTATTCCTCTTTTTGACCCTACTATGCCTAATATTGCCATAGTTTATTTGAAATCGGTGTTTGAATTCTCCTATGTCCTTAGCCTCAATACATCCTTTTCTCAGCCCCTCTTCCCAAGGTGCATGATTCACTTATGCCTTCTCCTCCTTTTTTTATTGTGTTGTATTAGTAGTTATAGTAGTAGCCTATACTCCTTCATTTCTCTACCATCTTCCTCTAGGATATATTTCTTAGGCGTGGATTTGAATTTCTCCCCATACATATCTATCAATGACTCCTTGTGGGTATCTTATTTTATAACTAACTACCTCATGGTATTTCTTTCATTGATGTGGCTTAGCTATATCTCTCCACCATTCCAACATCTCCTCCATGTTCCACTATAGGTATCATCCTTCTCCAACTTCCTTACCTCCACAAAAAATATTTATTTTTATAGTTATTAAACATTGGATTTTTTCACCTTTAGTTTCTTAGAAGGACTTCCTTATTTCTTCAATAATCTTAGAGTATAATCCTCTCTTATAGCTAGAAATTATGATTCCTCTTATGCATTCCCTTCACCTAGTGGCCTGACCCTTATATTATTGTTGCATCCAACTTTTATAGGTTTGTATTTTTCCTTTTCTTAAATCCTTTTCCTCCATTGCATGCATCTTCATGTTTCTTGGTATCTAAAAATTTGAACCACTCTAGTTGTGTTTTTTGGTACACCATCTAAGATAGGATTTTAACAACCTTCTTGTTCCTCTCACATACCCATGCCCTACCATTGTGCTATCTCCACTCCTAGAGGTAACATCATTATTCTATTACACTATCATATAGCCTCCTCTCTATGAAATATACATTTTACATGTCTTCAAGCTCCATTTATGTAAACTCACACTCAATGATCACCAACACCCACAATACTAGCTCAATATATTTGTCGCCCAAGAGTATGTGTTTTTAGACATGACATCCTTCTCTTTCTATATTCTTGTTTCCTCCTATAACAAAACCATTTATATCTCGATTATCTAGCCTTCATATTCATGATGTTCACCTTGCTTTCTAATCAACCTTCTTCATGTCATGTTCTCTAACCATCTATTCATGTTGGAGAAAAAATATTTCTATGCACCTTCTACCCAAAAACATGTATGATATAATATGTTCCCATTTTTTTCTACCCACAACCATAAATTTAAGAAATAGTTTACTAGAGTCCTATACACCTTCTACCCAATGTCCTTTATGGTGCACTTACTAGAGAATTTTTATTTGACTAATATCGTCTCAATATTTTTTAAGCAGCCTCACTTTGTTACTTCAAAATTCAATCATTAGACTATACTTGAATATTTCATTATCTAAAACCTCCTTCCACCTTTGTATTCCTCCACTATTTCTTTGTTGATTCTATTGATTTTTATTTGAATAGCTATAATCACTAATTTTTTTTCAACAACCTCACCTCATAGCTCCACCCTTCAATCATTAGATTAGGATTGAATATTGTCGTTATCTACAACCTCCTTCCATATTTATATCCATTCACTATCTCTTTGTCTCTTCTATTTTCTCTATGAATTGATACTTATAGATTTCACCGTCATTTGCAACCTTATCTCTCCCACTACTACAAATCCCTGTTCATAATCCTAGATAGGAACCTCTACCATGAAGCCACAACTCCCAAAGTTATAACCTAATATTTTGATATCATTTTATACAATTTCCACTAGGGGTCTCAACTAAGACAGGCTTAGTGAAACAACCCTAATCATTAATTAACACATACAATGGAACATTGACACACAATATGCAAACTAAAATGTTTCCTTTTTTAAATATGAATTTTTTTATAGACCGAAGACAAAAAATAACTAAATTAGACCTTTAATAATGCCAAAAACTATTGAAAAATGAACAATATGAATCTTAAGAGAAAGCATTGGCATAGTGTAGCCTAGAAAATTTGGGAGAGTTGGGGTGTAAAACAAGACCATGAATAATATAGACGTCCCCAACCAAAAATGTTGGGGTTGACAGTTCAGCCCCACAACGCATAGAATGAAAATTAGGCTACCTTTCAACTTCAAAATTACATGCATCTGACAGTTTTTGGGGCAATAAAAAACATTTCACCATGGAAAAATGGTTTCAAGTCTTCAAAACTTGAGAGAGGTTGTTGTAGAGTGGCCTCACATGCACCTATAGGTTCAACTAAAACATTTTTATGTGCCACTAACTCTGAGATACAACACGTAGAAGTTCAATAATTTTTTGTACTTAGGGATCTTAAGAGAAAGTGTTGGCATAGTGTAGCCCAAAACATTTAGGAGAGTTGGGGTGCAAAAAAGGACCATTCTTAGCATAGATGTTCCCACTTGGACATGTTGGTGCTGACAGTTTGGCCCCATGATGAACAAAACAAAAATTAGGCTACCTTGCAACTTCACATTGCACACATCTCACAAATTTTGGAGCAGCATAAAAACTTTCACCATGGCCAAATGACTTGGAGATATAAAAAATGAGAGGTTATTGTAGAGGGATCCTACATGACCTTGCACCTTCAAAAAAAATATTTCTAAGTACCATAGATTTGGAGAAATAGCTTATCAAAGTTCAATTTTTGGCATTTATGACTCTTAAGAGAAAACACTGACACAATGTAGTCTAGAATGATAGGGTAAGTTGGGGTGTGAAATAGGATATTACCTAGAATAAAAACCATCCACCTAGATGCATTGGCACTATTGGTCTAGCCCAATGATGAACAAAAAAAAAATTATGTGACATTACAACTTTCTCTTCAATGCATTTGACACTTTTTCCAATGTGCAAAAACTTGTCACCACAAAAAAATGACTTGGAGATATGAAAAACTAAGAGATTTAATTATAAAGAGACCTACATGACCTTGTTACTTTAGATAAAATATTTTTATGTTTCATGGTTTCAGAGAAATAACTCGCCAAAGTTTTCCAATTTTTGGCATTTAGGGATCTTAAGAGAAATCACTGACACAATGTAGTCTAGAACAATCGGGCATGCTGGTGTGTGAAATAGGACCTTTCCTACAATTAACCCACCTACCCAAATGTGTTGGCACTATCAGTTTGGCCCATCGATGAACAAAATGAAAATTATGCTACCTTGCAACTTTCTCTTCAATGCATTTGACACTGTTTTCAATGTGCAAATTTTTTTTCCATGGCCAACGACCTGGAGATGTGAAAAATTATGAGATTTTATTGTAGAGGAACACTACACAACCTTGTACCTTTAGACATAACATTTTAAAGTGCCACAGTCTTAGAGAAACAACTCATCAAAGTTTTCTAGTTTTGACACTTATGGCTCTTTAGAGAAAGCATTGACACAATGTAGTCTAGAATGATTAGGCATGTTGGGGTGCAAAATAAGATCTTGCATAGCATAAACCCAACCAATAAGATATGTTGGTACTATTGGTTTGGCCCAACAATGAACAAAAAATATGCTACCTTGCAACTTTATCTTCAATGCATTTTCTATTTTTTGACATGTGAAAACTTTTTTCCATGGCCAGATGGCTTGGAGATATGAAAAAATAAGAGAGGTTATTGTAGAGGGACCTTACATGACCTTGTACCTTTAGATGGAATGTTTCTAAGTGCCACATTTTTAGAGAAAAAACTTGTCAATGTTCACCAATTTCTGACATTTAAGGCTCTTAAGAGAAAGCACCAACACAATGTAATCTAGAATGATCAAGTATGCTAGGGTGCAAAATAGAACCTTTCCTAGCATAAACCCACCCATCCAAATGTTTTGGAATTGTTGGCTTGGATAGATGATAAAAATTAAGAAATTATGCTACCTTAAAACTTTCTCTTCAATGTATTTGTTGTTTTTTCAATGTGTGAAAACTTGTCTCCATGAACAAATGGATTGGATATATGAAAAATTGAGAGATATTATTGTAGAGGGACCCTACATGACCCTATAACTTCAGATGGAATGTTTCTAAGTGCCATAGTTTTGGAGAAACAATTTGTCAAATTTTGCCACTTTTGGCACTTAGGGCTTTTAAAGAAAGTGTCAACACAATGTAGTTTGGAACAATCGGGCATTTTGGGGTGCGAAATGGACATTTCCTAGCATAAACACACCCACCTAAATGTTTTGGCATGTTAGTTTTGGCTCCACGATGAACATAACAAAATTATGGCTCTTGACAAGTTTTTACTAAATACATCTGACACTTTTTGCAACATTTGAAAAATTATCGCAATGGTCAAGTGGATTGGATATTTCAAAAATTGAGAAAGGTTATTATGGAGGGAACCTATATGACCCTGTACTTTTAGAGAAAAAAAAATTTAGGTGCATTATTTTTTGAGAAATAGTTAGCCAAAATTTTCCACTTTTTGGAACTTAGGGCTCTTAAGAGAAAGTGTTGACACAATGTAGCCTGCAATGTTTGAGCAAGATGGGGTGTGAAATTTAAGACCTTTTCTACCATAAAATTGCCCATCCAGATGTGTTGGAATTGTTATTTGTCCCCATGGTGCACTAAATGCAATTTGATGACTATCTTAATAAATTTATGATATTCCTAATGAATTTATGATAGTCCTAATGAATATATGACTATCCTAATGAAACTTAGACCATTATAATGAAGTTATGGTAGTCCTAATGAACCTATAACTATCACAATATTGAGTTATTACTATCCTAATGAATTTATTATAGTATTAATAAACCTTAGACCATTCTAATGAAGTTATGATAGTCTTAATGAACCTATAACCATCACAATGTCAAGTTATGACTACCCTAATGAATTTATGACTACTCTAATGAAACTATGGTTGTCATGATGAACCTATGACTATACTAAAGACCTTATAAATTTTTTAAATAAATCATTTATTCTTTTTAATAAGTCAAAAAGTACCCCCAACTCATGCTAAAGTTCACCAAACTAAATCTAAATGACACCCTTGATATTTGAATTTCATTTTTATCATTCCCTTACACCTTAATGCATTTACAACTCATAGAAAACATAAATTCATGATACAAACTAATTAAAAGAACACATGAAAATATGCACTTATTATTTTTTCATAAATAGGAATCTTGAATCATGAATGATTCAAATAGGGAAAAATGGATAAATACATATCATGTCTTATTATTGCATAGATATTAGAGTAAGACAACATAGAAACACCAATTAATGTACACCTAAAAGAAAGAAAAATCAACACCAATTTAGTAATAAATAAATTGAGACAATAGAAGATAATAATATAGATTCTTCATAACTCGAACACATGAGTAAATCTATATTCAATTTGTTGCAAACACACAATAGAGTAACTAATATTTAGGAAACCATGAAGAAAAATGAAATTGTTTAAGAGAAAAAACACATATTAACACATACATATCGAGAAGGCTAAAAATAACCTCCTCAAACCATACATGAAAACTTCCAACTATTTAAAATTTAGAAACACCCCCATTGGATTCATACTCTTAAAAAAAGTCTTTATACAAATCTACAACACACAAATTTTAATTAAACATGCAAAACCTATAAAACCATCCATGTCAAAGAAATTTATGTAAATTTGAACCAATTTTCCATCTTGAATACCCACAAGTCTAAAATAAAAATAAAAAAAATAATTGAATATTATAGATAATCATAACTAGATTTTTAATTAAAAATTTGTAAAACCCACATATCTAGTCAACACAAATTTAAAACATGAGAGTAATACCATAAAAAAAGAAGTTGTTTAGGAATTCCAAGCCACCAAATCTTCTGAATCCATAACCACCATCATGTATGTGCACACAAAGGAATTAGGATGTTCTAGAAGCTTCTAGATCACCAAATTACCAACTTCATAACCTACATGCATTTGAGGCTAATAAAATATTGATTTCTAACGGAAAGGGATAAAACCAATAATCCAATATAAGTACACCAATTGTAGCATATAAATTTAATGCTCTTCCATATATCAAAAGAGCCAAATGTAGGAACCCAACATAAGAACTCTATTGCACATGACCACAAAATGAGATTATTTATCCACCATACAACAGGGTTGTTCCATAATAGCAAATGGGATCTCCAAGTCAACACCATACATATGCAACCAAATGACCAAACAAACAATCAAATAGCTAATACTTACACTAACAAGATAATTTATGCTATAAGTACACACAACTATTCCCATATAGTGAAATCAAGACATTGATTTATTTCCCACATGAACCCTTAGAGGAAAGAAATATAGATTTTATATCTAATTAAATTATAGTAGCATAATGGAATGTAAATTAACATTATATGATCTTCCAAATTCTTATACACATCATAATAAGGTTTACACATAGCACTAGAGTTCTTATGTTGGTATTTTCTAATCGAGATTAGTTTTATGGTACATATTTTAACAAACAAAATAAAGTGATCAATAACATGAATTTACAATTCTAATGTACATATTTACAAACTAGCTTGGATTTAACATTTTTTTTCATTTACAATCAATCCAAGGAACCATACGGGTCTACTCTAATATTTATTGTGTCAATTATTACCTCATGGTCAAACTCATGAACCTTCCATAATTTCATATTCAATGGTCTACCCCCATATTTGATCAAATGAATTGACACAACAAGTTTGATTGATGAAAAATATTCCAATGCATGTCAAATTCCTAAAATAGCTAGACAATAGACTTCTTAATTGGGTACCTTGTAAGCCATGTTCCAATAACAACCATTGAACCTATATGATATTTGATGTTTTCTCCATGTATAACAAGGGCCTACAATTTATTTTGGCCTCAATACAACAACACAAGTAATTTTTTGTTCCCTCTCCATTGTCTTCATCTGCAATAACTACATAAACATGCCCTACATTGATATGTGCATCCAATAATATGAATTTAGTCAACATTATAAAAAGACTACAAAGTAAGATAAAATTAGGAATTTCTTAAACTATATGCATGTAGATATACTACCTAATTGAACTAGATCTGATATGTGTTCAAAGTCAACCAATGATTCCATATTTGTGATTTGTAGTGTCATCGAGAGTCGATGCATCTCAAGTGGGCTTAGATTTCTTAAGCACCATTCATCAACCCACTCCTTTGACTCACACTCATTCCAGGCTTGATCTATAAATGAAGAACAAAAGAATACCATCTTTCGTGTATGGATACTCCATGAACCTGCATTAGAGCTTCTAAAAGAGTGCAGCTCACTCAATCCTGTCAATGTACAACAATCCTCATATTTTGCAATGTCAATATTCTCTACCAACCAAAAAAATTTATAAACTGAAGACCTTCATTACCTAGACCCATTGTATCATTATGCCACTCAATGATAAATTTTGCATCTGTCAACTTTGCATTATCTTTGTACTTTAACTCTTTTCATGCTAAGGCTCTTTTAATAAATCCTCCTACACCATTATGCCCCCCTTTCCATGCCCGACCTCAGAGAAATTACAAATATGCTAAACACTAGTGATATTATGCATCTTGCTCAACCAATAAAACATTTCAGAGTTCTTGAATTATTATGCACAATTATCTAACCATATGATATGCCCCTACTAGCCAAATCATGGTAGAACATCTAAAAGTAACCTTGCACAAACTCTATAAAATGTGTACAGTCATCACTAATGTAAATATGATACTCAATATCTTCCTATTGTCCTCTATACTATCACTTGCATGAATGGATGTTATATGAATAAATATAGCAACATGTGTAAAGTTGTAATACTATGATTACACATCGTTCTATGGTTGTAGTGTGTAGTTATTTGCAAAGTCAACAAATCAAATGATGGTATAAAGTGGAAATGTATCCTTGCATAACTTGAATTGCAAGTCCAACCATCGAGCTCTATGGGTATGCCTTGCATACTCATATACTATATTCTCATGAAAAATGCCCATAAACTAATACGTTGAAATATTTTCATTGACCAATTCACACTTTTTGGCTTCATTTCCATCTTTTAGATTATTGGCCACTATCTTATATTTTCCAAATTCCACTAGTTCATTTTCAATTACATTTGTACTATCCATATATTCACAAAATAGAAAATTTTGCAAGCCACCACAATGAACACATGTGAAATCCAAGCATAAGTTCTTGTAAATAATTTGACCATCCACTCTTTCACATAAAATGCTAGATATTAAATCTATTGAATATTTAGGTGGATCCCTTATGTTATGTTCTGTGAACATGATCATGAACTAAGATAAACATGATTGAATTACGCAAATTATACCAAGATTTAAATAATTAAGTCATGCTCCCAATGAAATTCTTGAAAATGTTAAACTAAGAAGCCATTAAAATAACAAAGATAAAAGAAATGCTTAAAGGAAACCTAATATAATACATCAAACCTCATCCCATTGGGGGATTGGTCTTGAATTTATGTGGAATGACAATCCTTTCGCAATCCATTGATTGAAACAAGCTTGCAAATGAATGCAATTGATGAAAAATGGATGCAAGATTAGCTAAAATGGATAAAAATGGATGAAAAGCTCATAAAGATCGCTATGAAAATGACTATAATGCAAATGTTCTCAATGAATGTGGATGAATTCCTTGAGAAATGAAGGCTATTTATAGGAAAATTGAGTGAATCAATATCCAAGATCAATTTGCTTAATCAATGGATGAAAATTAATAAGAGGAATTGGCATGGATCAAGAATTCAAGCCATGCAGGAGTTTGAAAGTTGACATGGATTGATGAATTTAATCAATGGTTGAAATTGATATGAGGAGAAATAAATCCAAAAAAATTAGGAGGAATGTGCAAGATATTTCCATTTAAGAGGGAAATAGTTTGAATTTGAAATGGAGGAATATTAAATGGGAATATTCCTTTGCAATTGGGAGAAATTGGAGGGATGACATAAATTAGTCAATTAAATAATTGAAATATTATTTAATTATGCATGATGGAAAAATTTAGAAATTTAATTAAAAAAATTTCTTATTTAATTAAAAAAGAGAATTAATGGCATTTAATTAAATAATTCATATTATTTAATTAAACAAAATGAAAATTGGTATGGAAGAGGTGAATTAACCTAATAATATCAATTATTCAATTGATAGAAGAAACTGGTGAACTTAATTAAACAATTATGATTATTTAATTAAATAGCTGAAAAGAGGTGAATTAGGATAAAAATGGCGTTAGTAATCGAATTCGGATGTATGATATCGATCAGAACAATTGTAAGTGTTTACATTTCCCCCCTCTTTGAAGTGAGGTACCTATTACTTTGGTTCAAAGACTAACATTTTTTTAGATCAATGTTGCTACTTAGATCAAAAATTTAAAAATTCATGATTTTTCAGATGCCCCATTGTTGCCACAGTGGAAGAAATTATGTTGGCATACTGCCCCCTTGAGCGATTGAGCGAAAATTTCGATTTTTAGGTCGAGATCATGACAAAACATAAGGTAGGTTTAGTTGTGAAATAGATGTGAAAATAGGCTCAGGACACTAAAAAATGCTTCAAAAAGGTTGCATAGCACAAAAAATGGATTAAAAAGATTAAAAATCCCATTTCCCCCCTTCAATTAGGTAAAAAATCCTAATTTTCAAGCTTAAATAGGAGCTTAGGGGTCATTTTCAATTATTTACACACTTTTCTTTAGAGATTTCCTAAGATTTTTCATTGAAATATTAATGCAATGGTTGATCTCGTGCTCCCTATCACCTCATAGAAGAGTCTGAGATTTCTAGTGGCCCGCTGACACAAGCCCGTTGTTATGCACTTCAAAACTTTTTTTATTTCTACATTTTCTACGCTTTACTTTTGAGTTTAATTAAGTCAGACAATTGTGTTGCAATATTGCGACACTTTTTTCATGGTTAGTGACATAATTGCACTTCTATGACGCATTTGTAAAAATGCAATGTAATGTTTAATTTAGGTTTAGGATCCCAGTTGTAGTTTAAACATACAATTGTAAAATAGTGGCACAATAGGCTATTTCGGTCTAGTGACACAATTGTAACGAAGCAACAAACTTGTACAATAGGATTGCAATAGGTGATTTTTCTCTAGTGATGCAATTGAAGGCTACAATGCATTTGCATATAGCAATGCAATTGCAAAATGCTAGAATGACGCAATTGCAAAACAGGGAAGTAATTGTAGATTTGGGGTTTTAAACTCAAAATTTTGTCATTTTTAGCAATGTTGATGTTGTTATCTTTGCACATGTAGGAGACCATTCAATCGCTCATGTCCTAGGAGTGTGGACCCAATATTTTATCTCATGTTCACTATTTTGGTGATGATGAGAACTTCTTTCTTAGTGCAATCAGATTGGGATTCATAACTCACATGTCAGAGATCTCAAAACATCTAGCTATGATGACAACTTTGGTAGAGTGTTGGCATAGTGAGACCTCTTTATTCCATCTTCCCACAAGTGAGGCTATGATCACATTAGAGGACATGTGGTGCATCTTGTGAGTTTTGATACATGGGGAGAAGATCATCTATGATGTTGAGGCTAGGATGGATGTGATCTACACTATTCTTGGCACAAATAATCTCTAGATAGTCACCAAATCGACTTGTGATAGTACAAAGGATAGGTTCCCGACTTGAATTTGGTTATAAAAGCATTGATCAATGGAGTACTTATGCCAGAAAGATGGGGTAGAGGCTTCAACTTTGGTTGGGGACTTATATGGGATGGGATGGTGCATCAGATGAATCTCCATGCTTGGGGCCCCATGATACTTGCTTCCTTATACCATGATATGCATCAGGTTGTGTATATGAGAGGACGAAGTCTATTGATAGGGGTTACATTGCTTCATATTTGGGCTTGGGAGCACATTGTTGTGCTCAAACTGATTATTAATCTAGTTGAAATTGATGAGGAGCAGCCTATACTATATAGATATGGAGCCATCACCACCCTTCAACACACAGGAATTGCGGGAATTACATACTAGCATTGAGTCATCAATAACATGACTGTGTTCAAATGGAGACCTTAGATATAGGCACACCCATGGTATGATGATCAAGATCAATTGTTTTATGTATGACAAAGAAAATATATGATTGGATGTGAGCATCATATTGTTGAGAGATATTTACCCAATCGAGTCACTAGACAGTTTAAGGAGGTACAAGATGTAGTGCCTCTAGCATACAAAGCTATTTATGCATGGACTACAAGAGAGATAGATTGGGGATAGTAGCTTCCTCCTCAAGTCACTATAAATGACTTTAGACAACTTGTACCATGACCATGGGTATACATAGGAGGTTCATATGATGTAGGCACCACTCTAGTTTCTGATGCATGGTTCTTACAACATGCCCCAATATGACTTACAAATCAACCAAGGGATAGTCAGAGGTAGGGCTAGGGGATAGCAAGCAAGTGATGGGCACCAATAGGATGGTTAGCAACAACCTAGGGTAGGACAAGTTATAGGGAATCCTCCATTGATACAACCCTTACAAAAAGTACCACCGCGACCACCACCACATCAACATTAACAACAATAGCCACATGGTCCAGACCTTAGAGATGTGTAGATTCATGCACTTACTATAGAGAGAGACCTATTGAGATAGGAGCATGACCATGTGTACCAAGAGGTCCAACAGTTGACTAGGGAGTGAGACAGGCATAGGGTAGAGTACGACCAAGAGCATCAGCAGGTTCAATAGCTGACTATCCAACTAGCCTAGGAGATAGGTTGTAGGCAGCAATTAGAGGCTACTACCACTCAGACCCAAGGATAGGTTGTATCCACTACCATGTACGATCAGGCTATGGCTGAGGCTACATACTACAAGACATTATACCATAGAGATGTTCTGTGACACCGGTGAGAATCATATTTTTCTCGTAGGAGCAAGTTTTTCCTAGTGGTTTAGGAGGTGCACCATCAACTCATCATCCTTCAAGTAGTAGTTACTAAAAATCCTCTTAGCCTCCATCACAACATGATGATAGACAGAGGCAAGGCTACTTTGTATATATATAAACACACTTTTGATGTACAGTCTAGATTTATTCATTGGCTGATTTTGATATCCTCATGTATATTCATTTTTATGATATCCCACATTGACTCAGATTTTGAATCATAACAGTCATATTTTTGATGATCTATAGGAGATGACCTTTGATGCAATACTTATGATGTGTTGATTTATTTTATGCCTCATATTTATGTATGGATACATATGCTTATATTATAGATGTAGATGTTTATGATGATGTGTACCTTTATTATGCATATGATGTGATGTGTATGATTCATGAAATGATGCTATATGAATTTATGCAATGTATGCTTTATGATATAGATGCAAATGTGGTGGATGATTTACCTTCTTTTCCAATATATTTTTTATATGATATATCATGATGAGGTAGGGTGTTCATGTTATGAGATGGATGCACTTCTTTTTGTGTATTTTGTATGCGATATGACATGATTATGATTATGTAGGATGTATGTATGCTGATGGTTTGTGGATGCAATATCGATGCATCTATTATTTTTGTTGAATGTCATGATAGCATGTTAGTGTGGAAAGAAGATAGAAGAATAGGATTAAACATTTCTTTTTAGATTGATTCAAAAGTCCAACAAGCCTATGATTCTTTGAGACTTTATTAGATATGTGATAAGAGATGATGATTTGCTTGTTTTAGGGATTGGGATACTTCATTATATAATTCCTTATTTTTGATATAACATATAGACACGATGCCTCAAGGTATTAATAACCAAGACAACGTTGTATCTAATGCAATGGAATTTGACTCTGCAAACAAATAGGAGTATCCTTGTTCATACCTGACATACAAAAACCTTGTTTGACCATGTGAAATAATAATCCATTAAACTAATGAGAATAACACACAAAAGGTATGAATAACTTGATATGTCCTAGTCATTGTTTTACTTAAGACTACCCCACACATGCAAGATAAGTATTCATCGAGTTTGTACTACAAGAACATCCAAAAATCACAACAAACGAAAGATAACGATCAATGCCCCATTCCTTTCTCTCTAAATCATTTTGATAGACATCATTGAGAGGTCATTGGAATGACCCACTAAGATAAATTATAAGAAAATATCAAAATGAACAAACAATCAATGTTATTCATACCTCATGTCAACGTAACCTAACTAAGATGATTTATGATGATGATGTCCATTGTAGGAAGGATGCATCCTAGGGTATGTGATCAAATTTTTTGACTAAGACTAAATGTTTGATAGGCCATTGATACAAATGTCGTTGACTTGTTTACTCATTATCAAGACTTTAGATTTTTATGTTTAGGTTTATACTTCACAAATTGTCATACTCATTTCCACTCGTTTTACCAAAGGTTGATGATGACAATTGATTTATTATGGATGGAAGTTTATTGCGAGTGAAATAAAAATGGGATGGGTGGTATTGGAATTTTTGGAATATTTTATTTTTGTTCGATGTTTTACAATGTTTTGAGGTTATTTTTTATCTTTTTTGGGTGTATGTGAATATTTAGGTTTTTAAGTTATTTGAGATTATTTAGGATCTTTGAACATTTTAGACTATTTTTATTTTCAAAATTGTCAAATGATTTTGTGTTTTATTAGCTTAGACCAAGACCTAAGGGGAAACTGACCTAGCACCTCGAGGGCTCATCAGTGATGGCCTCTCCTATGTTATACATGTAGAGACGACGTAGTTCAACTGAATCTGAGTAGCAACTTTTTATTAATGACATATGAACATTGATGGATTGTCATTTTATTGTGACGACTCCTAAAGACTGACCTAATGCCTTGGGAGCTCATTGATGATGACCTTGCCTACATTCAAGCTCCAAGACAACGTAGTTTGCCAAGTGTTTTTGAATTTTTGAATTTTTAGACCTGTTTAGGGATTTTGATGTGATTTGGATGTTTTTGAATTTTTGGAGATGTTTTAAATGTTTTTGGCTTTTGACTTTACAAGATTTTTGATGTTTTTGGATTTTAACTTTACAAGATTTTGGATGTTTTTAGATTTTTGAACTTTACTAGATTTCAAGTATTTTTGGATTTTTTGGAGATGTTCTGAATGGTTTTGAATTTTGTGAGATTTTGTGACTATTTTTAGATTTTGAGATTTTGAAGCTGTTTTTGGATTTTTTAGATTTTTTGACTATTTTTGGATTTTGAGATTTTGCAACTATTTTTGGATTTTGAGATTTTGCAAATAACCTTAAATGAATATACAATAAAATGATCCAATGCAAGCATAGATAGATTCCCCCAGTGTGATGCGATAGAATACCTCAATAGGAAAGACAAAATGACCTTAGGAATGATCCAAGTAGTACTAAATGGGAACATGATACTTACATGACATCTAGATGCAGATGGGTGATGGAATAAATAGGATAAAATAGGATGAAGGATGGATGAGATGGGCAAATGCAGGGTAAGCCAAAGAGTCAATGATGGATGGGTGGTGCTTATTTATGCAAGGTGCCTATTTTCAAGGTTTTCACCAAGGCACTTTCCCAAAGCACCACCAAAGTGGTTTTCACTAGAGGATGATTTTTCTCTTTACTATTTTCAATCCTTTTTCTATTTTTTTTGGATTTTGTTATTTTGTTATTTTTCTTTTTTTGAATTTTGTTGTTTTATGAATTTTTTAGATTTTTGGATCTACACCCTTCAAGACTTAGGTATAAAAATTATTGAGATGTGAGCTATTGATAGGCTCCTGCAAGGGTTCTCCTTTAGGTGTTGACAATTGATAAGCTCCAGAACTATAACTAGCTAGGAAAACAAATGATCCTAACCAATTAGGTTCAAACTTCCTTTTGCTAAGGGTTGGGGCCCTAGCTCAGTTGGCTAAATCTTTCCTATTGCAGGAGGTTGGTCATGAGGTCTAGTCTCCCCACCCCCGTGGTACCAGAGGGCGTGTCGCGCCAACGCCACCGGTCATGTTAAAAAGTTTACCTGGCGCACTGCAGTTTATATGGGGTCGTGCTACCCGATTCCTGCAGTTTTTTTTTTTTTTAAATAAAAAATTCCTTTTCCTATTTGGATCTAGCATGTTCTTATAGTTCTCCTTTAGTACAAGATCTCCCACCTAGAAGGATAAAATTTTGATCTTCTTATTATAGCTCTTTTCAATTGATTCTAATAAGCTTGTAAGTGATTCAAAGCTGCTAGGTGATGCTCATCCAATAGCTCTAACTCAATGAACCTAGTCACTTTGTATTCTTCATTGGTAATAAGATTTTGTAGCGACACTCTTAGTGATGGGAGCTTGACCTTGATAGATGGGATAGATTTAGTTCCATACACTAGGGAATAAGTTGTGGCACTTGGTCATGTGTGGATACTATTTCCATAGGCCCACAATGTGGGATTCAATTGTAGATGACAATCGTGGCCAACTTCATTGACTGTACCTTTGAGAATCTTCAAGATGGTTTTGCTTGAAGCCTCAACTTAACAATTTCCTTAGGGATAATATGGGGTAGAAAATTAGTGTTGGTTATTGAACCTTTGGCATAACTCATAGACATCCTAATTTTTGAAAGGTGTTCCATTGTATGAGATAAGGGCTTGTGGAATATCATAACAACAAATGAGGTAGTTCAGGATGAATTTAGATATTTATTTTCTCATTATTTAGGTCATAGGGATCACTTCAACCCACTTTGTGAAACACTCAATGGTTGTAATGATAAACTTGTGACTGTTAGATGAGGTAGGGGTGATCTTTCCTATGAGGTTGAGTCCCCACTATGAGAAAGGCCAAGGTGTAGTGATTGGTTGAATTTATTGAGCCGGTGCATGGATAAGGTCCTCATGCTATTGATAATGCATGCACTTATTGAAATATTGATGAGATTCCCATTCCATGGTAGGCTAGTAGTACCCTATCGTAAATAGTTTCTTAGCCAAGGTCATACCACTTGAATACGATCCATAGATGTCTTCAAGTAATTCTTCCAATGCAATCAAAGCTTCCTCTTGGTTAAGACATTGCAATAATATCCCTTCAAGACTTCAATGGTAAAGGGTATCACCTAGGATAACGAATTAGGATGCTTTTTTTATAAAGGTTTTTCTGATTTTTGAAGTAATGTCATAAGGGAGGATACCTCTATGTAGGTAAGTAAAGATATAATGATACCAGGGAGAACTAGGACCAATAATTTTACATAAAAATTCATATTTTGGTACCTCAAATGCTAGGATGAGAAGTTTCCTGATGAGGAATTCACACTTAAGAATGTTTTGTGGCATATCTAGCAAGGACCCAATAGTTTCCATAGCATTAGCTGCTCGGTTTTTGATACAGGGTATTTTCTCAAATGTGATGTTGATGAAGAAATATTTGAGACTTTCCACCATATTTTTATAAAGCATGATTTTTTCATCCTTGGTCTGATAGTCATCATTAACTTGGTTTACAATTAGCTGTGAATCTCCATAGACATTCAATTATTGGATTTTCTATTGTATTGTGATTCTAATCCTGTGATAAGAGCTTCATACTTGATGATGTTATTGGTGCATGGGAAAGATAGCTAATATGACTTAGGAATATAGTCACCTTGTTAGGTAATAAAGATAATGCATGCTCTAGATCCATGTTGTGTGTGTGAGCCATCAAAATGCAACTTTTGTGGATCCACTATACTGAGGAAAAATATAGACTCATCAAAAAATTCAGACACCAATGGATTCTATGCATAGATAGGTTCCTCTACCAGTTGATCTGTGATAACCTACCCCTTTATAGCCTTTTAATCTACGTAATCTATATCAAACTCTATGAGGATCATCATCCACTTATCCATTTGTCCTGTGAGAGTTTCTTTGGATAACAGATACTTTAATAGATATATCTTAGAGATGAGCTTTACTTGGTGCTAAAGCATGTAGTGTCTAAATTTCTGTGAGGTGAACACCACTGCTAGGAAAGAATTTTCAATGGATGAGTAATTCAGCTCGTACCTGACCAAATTCCTATCGATATAGTAAAATACTCTCCTTCCATGTTTCGTCATGTTGAGCAAGAAGAGCACCTAGAGTCATTGATGTAGCTGAGATATATATGATCAAAGGTTTTTTTGGTATTGGTGGCATAAGGATGAGAGGTGTTAATAGATAATATTTGAGTTTCTAGAATGATTTGTCATATTTATTATCCCATTTTTAGGTTGTTCCCTTGTGAAGAAGGTGAGAAAACAAATGAATCTTATCTTCTAGTTTTTTATCTATAAATTTTTGATATACTACAATCTCCCTTGTAAACCTCACAATTGCTTCAGTGTTTGTGGTGGTTCCATATCTAGAATTGCTTTGAACTTAGCTAGATCTATCTCAATTCCTCACTGTGACATAAAGTATCCTAAGAGTTTGCCTAATGTTAAGCCAAAGATGCACTTTTTTGGATTCAGCCACACCTTCTATTCTTTGAGCCTGTCAAAGATTGGCCCTAGTACCTCTAGATTTTCCTTCCTTGTTCTTGACTTGGCTAAAGTCTTGTGGATCATGTCATGAAAGATTAATGTCATTTATCTCTGATAAGTGGATCCTACATTCTTTAATCTAAATGGAATCATGTTCCATCAATAGGTTCCCCATGGACATGTAAATGCTGTTTTATATTGATCTTCCTTGGCCATCATGATCTAGTTGTATCCTGAGAACCTATCCATGGGTGATAGCATCTCATGTCCAATAGTCAAATCTTTAATGATGTCAATGTTTAGAAAGAGGAAAGTCATCCTTGGGACATGCCTTGTTTAAATATCTAAAGTTAGTACATATTTTGATGCCCCCAGTGGGTTTTGAGACTAGTACTAGGTTTGAAACCCACTCAGGATAATCTATTGGTCGGATAAATCCCACATCAAGAAGCTTCTGCAATTCTAGTTTGACCAACAATGCTATCTATGGATGCATCTTTCTCAACTTCTTCCGTGCTATTTTAGCATGAGGATAAATTGAAAGATGGTGGGAAACTACTTCAAGATCAAGGCCTGACATGTCTACATAGGACAATGAAAAAAATATCTTTTGTTCCTTCAAGAAAGCTACCAAGTTCTTTTTCTCTTCATCTAGGAATGTTTGCATAGAAAGTGATTTGAGGTGCCTCGTTTGTCCCTAGATTTACTTGATTAGATATCTTGGAAAGGACTGCTGAATTTTATTGATGTATTGTACTAAGGAGAAGATTGAATCCCTCATCGTTTGGTGCCTCAGAAATGTTTTCACTATTGACTGTCCTTTATTTTTAATATTTCATAATCATAAAGTGCCACAGTGTGGTTTTCACTTAAGGATCAAGACATAATTCTCATATTTTCTATTTTGTGATCATGGGGATCAATCATTTCCCCAAAGTAAGCTTGCATATCTAGTTCAATATTGAAACCTCTTTTTGATCTCCATATGGCATGTTGTCATGAAGTCCCATGAACTTAGAGATAGCTTCATAATTTTTGAATGAATCCAAAATAGGTACTCCTCTTTGGTCCCAGTTCATAAGTTGAGGGTAGACTAGTATTAATTCAGTGATTTGTCTATTTGAAGAAAATGATGTAGTGGTTATCGTGAATATATAGATATGAGGGGAAATTCATCCATGGTTTCATTATGCAATGTAGGTAACCAAGAGGAATATTTGACTCCCTTAACAAAATCACCCTTTCCATGAATGGTCACTTTGCTTGTGGTACATCAAAAACCAAGATTCTCAGGTCATTTCTCAGGAGCAAGGGGTTCTAGAAAACCATTATTTTTTTCCCTAGCTTGTCATTCTTGTTGTATCCCCAACCCATCATTAGCTGAAATCATTTGTTTTCATAATCCATTGGAAGAATGGGATTGGGTATATATTATCTTGAAATAACAATTTTGATACATTATCTTCATCAATGATTTCTTTGTTCAAATCTCCCCACTTTTTGAAAGTGGTAGATGCTATCTTGATTGTCTTAGATATGTTATCAATATGTTGAGGCTTTCCATGAGATCTAGGAGAAAGAGGGAACTCTCCCATTACAAATGAATCCTTCTTCAAGTTATAGTCTCCATAATCATTTTATTTGATCACTATTTTGACATCAAGAATGTTCTGAATGATGGGTGCTTTTTATTTGGAGGTGGAAGCTAGGGATGATGGGTTAATGAATGAGGAGGGTGTTGGCACTTCATCGTTCTTAGGAACTTACAAGATCTTATAGTACTTTTCTTCTAGGTTTTTGCAATGGTAAAATGGTTTGGGATCATCATGGATTGTGATTTCTCTACCTTCATAGGGAAATTTAATGCATTGATGGTAGGTGGAAGCTATGGATTACATGGCATGGATCCATGGATGACCTAGAAGAATATTATATGGAAAGTCAAGGTCAAGCACTTGGCAAGTAGTTTTGCAATTGTGGGTCCTACTTGGATGGGGATTTTGATTGTTCCTTCAGAAACCCATTCTTGATCATCATATTCCTTTATAGTAACACCTTTTTCATTTTCAATGACATCTTCAAAATAACACAAGTTTTTGGTCAGTTGAAGGATACAAATATTAAGACCAACACCTCCATCCACCAAGACTCTTTTAACTTTGTTTTTGTGAATGAGGACCTCAAGAGGCAATGCACAATTGTGTGATAGCTACATTGGAAGGTCTTTCTTAGGAAAGGTGACAAGATGAGGGGTGGTAATGTGTTCGACCATAGACTGGAATTGTTTGGTATCAAGATTATCAGGAATGGATGATGAGGATAAAGACTTCTCTAAGAAGTCCCTATGTTTAGGAGATATTTTTAGTAACTCCAAGATGGAGATTTGGATGAGGGTGTTCTTCAATTGATCCAAGATACTATAATCATTAGGATTTGACTTTGGAAGTGAGGGTGGTGCCCTAGGTTGTGATGGTGACCTTTCCTCTATGTGTGGTGACCACACTCTACACTAGGCCCTTTGATAGTGATAATAGATTGGTGAAAAAGAAAAATGAGAGGGGGGGATGAGTTAGTTGTAAAAAATTTAAACCTTTAGATCATTCACCAGAAAAAAATTCTTAACACTACCAAAATGATTAAACATTAAGTGCAAGTGAAAAAACTAAAAATCATCAAATAAACACAGCACTAGATTTACATGGAAAACCCACTAAGAGAAAAACCACAAAAAGGATTAACTCACACTATAGAGAATATCAAAACTGATTACAAAGGCCCACTACTTGAGAAACAAGGCTCACTTCCAAAACAAGGACTCACTGTTTGGATTAGGACTCACTATCCTATAAGGCTAACCACCTAGAGGGGTCACTACCATAGAGATACAAAGAAGATAGAAGATATATGTTACAAAGAGAAGACAATATCAATGCAATAGAGAAATCCACCACAAATTTTCTCAACCACTTCTAGACATGCATGTATAATAGAGTACACTTTCAGCTCACTGCATTTGGAAACTCAACATTTATGCTTTGCACTAATCTGCCACACTCACACCACACACACCCACTGATTTACATCTATTTCACATCTATCTGCTTTATTTATTTACACATATCTCATGTTCTTGTTTCACCACTAACTCATCCTCTATTTATACCATCTCCAACTTTAAAACATATCCAAAGTCAGTAATCCATCAATACATTCAAATTAGGTCGACACCAAAACATCCTAGGGTGAAATTAGAATGAGGGAAACATAAACACACTCTTGATGAGGACCGAAATAGGTCCAATATGCTTCATCATTTATGAAGATGGTGTTCAACAAAAGGTCGACCAAACTAGTGTAAAACACAGAACAATTAAGCACTATCCTTCCATATATCAAAAATATCTTTAACATGATCATAAAAACTTAAATTTAGAACCAAAAGTCATAAGGCTTTACCAAAGAGAAATCCAGATGAACAACATTTCTCTCGGACCTTACCTAGAAATGCAAGAAACCACAGTTCACAACTGGTGAACATAAATCACACTATATAATGAATTAGAAGCCAAAAATTTGGATATAGTAGCTTCCAACAAACATGATCAACATATTTGAACACACAAACACAAGAGAAAAACCTATCTAGCAGAACCTGAAGCAACCACTGAACACCTGCAACCTTTCTTCAATAAAATTTTCTCAATATCCTCGATATGAACATCCAACATCCTTAGCAACTAGTTGATAACCAATTGACTAGTTCACATTAATGACAACACCTTCATCATTCTTGCAAAAATATCCCCCTTTGTCATTGATGGAAAAACATGATGTGAAAAACCATCAAAGACAACATACTAGCTCTGAATACACTTGTCAAGATTTTTCTTCTTGTTTCTCCCTCTTAGTAGATATAGTAGATAATATTTTTCACATACTTCCTCTCGTCTTTGACATTAATGGTAAAGGAAAAAGATTTTTTACATTTATTTCCCCTTTGACGTTAGAAACATAATACTCATACAATGAAAACACATGACACTACCTACTCCCCCTGAGAGGTAGCCAACAAAAACCACTCCAGAAGAAAGATAGATCCATAGATCCACTAGACTGATGCATCTCCATATGCATCTAGTTCAATAAAGGTGGGTAAATGACCCTTAACTTCTCTTAGAGATACTCAAAAGTATCTTTAGGAAGAGCCTTCGTAAATATATCAGCAATTTGATCCTTTTTAGGGACATACTCAATATTTACTTCATTCTCAACAATCTTCTCTCTCAAGAAATGATACTTGACAGATATATGCTTTGTCCTCAAGTGCAGCACTGGATTCTTTGAAATGTTAATTACACTCGTGCTATAATAGAAGATAGAATAGGATCATCATACACCACTATGATATCTTTCAATGTTTGTTTCATCCATAGAACTTTGTGTACAACAAGATGCAACAACAATATACTAAGCTTCAACAATAGGCAATGAAACCAAATCTTTCTTTTTACTCAACCATGCCACCAATCTACAACCAAGAAAGAATACACCACCACTTGTACTCTTTCTATCATCTACACATCCAACCCAATCTGCATCTGTATAAGCACTTAGTGTAAAGTCAGTGTCCCTAGGATACCATAACCCATAATCTAGAGTGCCATTCAAATATCTAAATATTCTTCTAATAGCAACAACATGTGTTTCCTTAGGATCTTCTTAAAATCTATCCACAAGATAGACATCATGCATAATATTTGGTCTAGTAGCAGTCAAATACAATAGTCCATGAATCATAGATCTATATTTTTTCTTATCAATCTTAGGTGAATCATCATCTTTACCAAATTTTCAACAAATCACAATAGGAGTGCATACCGGTTTGTGACCATCTATCCAAAGTTATTCAACATCTTTTTCACATACTTAGATTATGAAATAAAAATGATTTTCTCTATTTGATTAATTTGTAGCCAAAGAAAGAAATTCATCTCTCCAAACATAGACATTTCAAAATATTTTTTCATCTCTTCCACAAACATCTTACACATAGTTTCATTTCCTCCAAAAATAGTGTCATCAACATATACAACTACAATCAAGATTTTGTCATTTTCAATTTTAAAATAAAGATTACTACCTTTCGTACCTTTGTTGAAACCTTCTTGAATCAAATACTTATTTAACCTTGCATACCAAGCTCTAGGAGCTTGCTTCAATCCATATAAAGCTTTCTTCAATTTGCACACCATATCCAGTTGATTTGACAACTGGAATCCTTCTAGTTATTCCATGTAGACCTCTTCAAAAATGTAGACTTGACATCCATTTGATAGACCTTGAAATCTTTATGAGAAACAAATTCTAAGAACATCCTTATAGCTTCCATTTTTTCCACCGGAGCAAAAGTCTCCTAAAAATCTATGCCTTCTACTTGTGAGTAGCCTTTACACACAAGCCTTACTTTATTTCTAACCACTTTTCCATTCTCATTCAACTTATTTATGAATACCCACTTTGATCCAATAATGTTTTTGTCTGCTGGACTTGGGACCAATTCCCAAGTTTGATTCTCCTTAATTTGTATAAGTTCTTCTTTGATAGTTTCCATCTAATGTTCATCTTTACATGCTTCACTTATAGTATTCAATTCAATCCTAGAAAGTAAACACAAATTTACTTCACCAATAACAACTTTGCTTCTTATCAATACACCTTTTATCTTGTCTCCAATGATCTAATTTTTTGGATGATTCTTCTACACATATCTAGGTGTCTTAGGGGACACCACCAAAGCTTCTTCTTCTCTTTCATTTTCTTCATTCTTCTTCTTGTGCTCATCCCTTTTCCTGTTCTTCCACAATTTCTTCAATCCTTATGTAATCATGTTCATCAGATACATATCCATCCACATCAATTGAATTCTTCATTACTTCATCAACCTTGACATTTGGACTTTCTACAATCTTTCTTAGTCTCTTATTGAAACATCTGTAAGCTTTGTTTTTAGTAGAATATCCAAGAAAAATTCCTTCATCACTTCTTGCATCAAACTTTCCTAAAGTTTCTTCACCTCTTATGATATAACATTTGCTTCCAAATACCTTGAAATATTTAACAATATAAATTTTTCCACACCATAGCTCATAGGGGGTCTTTTTACTATTTTCTCTTGTTTGAAATCGATTGAATACATAAACAATAGTATGGATAGCTTCTATCCAGTAAAATTTTGGTAAACCTGTCTCAATAATAATTGATCTAGCAGCCTCTTGAATTGTTTTATTCTTTCTTTCAATAACTCCATTCTACTAAGGAGTTCTTAGAGTAGATAACTATCTCTTTACTCCATGTACTTCACAAAACATATTAAAATCATGGGAGGTGAATTCTAGAACTTTGTTAGACCTTAAGCATTTTATCCTCAAATTCACTTCATTTTCAACCATAGCTTTGAATTTCTTGAATCTATCTAACGCATCAGACTTTCCTCTAAGAAATGTAACCCATATATACCTAGAATAATTGACAATCAAAAGCATAAAGTATGTTTCACCTTGTAGACTTCTCACTCTTGTAGTACTTTTTGTGCACTTTTGCACACACGCCCCACCAAAGGTAGGGACCCTCTTTTTTCTTGCCTTCATTCCTTGTTTTTGCTTTAGGTGTGACCTTTTCCCCTTAAGGAATAGGTCCCTCTGAATTGTGGCCTTTTGCTTCACTTGGAGAAATTGATGTTTTATTTGCATTTAGGGTGCTTTGAATGCAGCTTTTGATCTCAAGTCATCATTAGAACTCCATGCTTTTATCTAAAATTCAATCTATGGGTGAAATTGGCTAAGTTTGGATGAAGTTCAGAGATTCTACCCTTAAGTGGATTTTACAAGGGATGAGTCATCTCAAAAAAATTGAGGTAGCTTGAAGTTTTCGTGGTCTAATTCCTTCAAAGAATCCGACCTCGCTCGTATTTTCTGAGTTTGCCTCCATGTCATATCCCTGAGTCTTCATATGTCTTGTTGTTGCATTTAAGATGGGTAGGTAGGCACAATTAGTGTGGTCTCAAGGGATTATTTAGAGGCTTTTCAAGTGGTATTTAATCATTTTTAGTTGTGACCTATTGCATTCAAAGAGTTTTTTCTTTCTTCAAGATTGGTGATTGCATTTTGTGTGTCGGCCCTACTATTAGCATTTTGGATTGAATCTATATGTGTACTTGGTTGCTTGTCTCCCAACTTTCTCTCTTCAAAGGTAGGGTTTTACCCCCTTTTGCTTTATGATTTTAACTGAGCTTTGTATGAATATTTAATGGTGCACCTTGCATTTTTTTATCAGACCTTTATGATGAATCATTATGATGAGTATGCATTTTTGATTGGTTGTGTGGGCATTGATAAGTCTTGAGGGAAGGATCAATATTATTTTTTGGATCCTTTTAGGATTTTATTTTTATTTCATGCACATTAGGGTTTGTCCCGGCCATCATTATCCGCTTGTAGTTGCAAACTAGGGTTTCATGTGTTGCATGATTTAGAGTATAGAAGGGGGTGTTTTATTGAATTCTATGAAGGTTAAAAATTCACACAAGTATTCAAATCAATGGTATAATGACCTAGCATCAATGGTGAAACATAAACCCTAGTCATTCTCACCATGCCCTAACTTGTTTTAACTTCAAAATTGATAAGGGGGAAGTGGGTATCTTGTTGGGCTGTTTTGATTCATGTCATGGAATGCATGTTTAGGCTTTGATTCATGGGCGTGAATGAGGAACTTCAAATTTGAATCAAAATATGAAGACAACAACACTTAGGTTTTGTGTGTGGGATATAACATGGAGGAAATCTTGAAGAGTGCTTGAAGTTGGGTTCACTCGAAGAATTTGTGCACCCTCATATTTTTTGAGGATTAATCCTCTTGGAAAATCCTATGTCATGTGGATTTACCAAGTCCAAAAATCCTATAGATTTCTGAGGGTCATTTAGACAACAGTTTTCCCAAGTCTAAGTTTGAACCGAGCTTGAAATTCTTGTTTTTGACTTTATGAATGATTTCAAAGGACATCGTTGTATTTCGAGATTTCTCCATACCACATATTTCCTAAAGGAAGTTCCTTTGAACAATTTTCTTGACCTTGGATTCTCCAAGTCCATGTAGGTGTGGAGATCTTGAATGTGTTGTGCGGAAATGAACAAAGTTTAGATATGATGACACTAGTAATTGAGAAGTGATCATGCATCTTTGAGGAGTATGGTTTTCAATTTGAACATGTGTTAAGATGGACCCTTTCAGGAATTTCTTCCTGGGGTGAATATTCGAACCTTAATTCTCACAGAGAATCAGAGGTACCTTAGATTTTTTGAAATTCCTATTGACCCTTGAAATATTGAGATACATGTGCTTTTAGGAGATTATCATTGGATTTTAAGATTAATAAAGAGCATTAAAGGTTAATAAGGAACATGTCATGTATCTTCTCTTTTTAATGTTGATTTTATCAATGATTAGCATCATGGAAATTACTATTTTTTTCTAACAGATGCAGTTAGATTTGAGTCCAAGGAAGACTACCAAGACAAAGGCTTCACTTGTGCAAGAAGAGGTCAAGAAGAGAGAAAAAAGAATGAAGTACAACTTCAAGGGGATATGGCCTGAGTCAAAGATCTCTTCCACATGGTCTAGGATAGCTGATACAAATATGGGGCATGTTGAATATGATGATTTACATCAAAGGATGTTTGGCAATGCACCTATCCAGTAGGCACAAATCATTACACACAGGGGCTTGGCTCAAGTAGCAGGGCTTCCACCCACATTATTGTTCCCTGAATTAGTCTTAGAATGTGCAAAACATTATGATGCAGACAAGAGAATAATAGTGGGTCCATAAGGAAGGGTCATGGCCAATCTAACTACAAAATATATAGTTAAAACCTTCAATATTTCTTCCCACCACAAGCTTATTAAGGAGATTAACATCAAATAGGAAAATTAGTTTTATGCTAAAGATTCCTCTAGGGCTTTGGATATGATGAATAGTTCCAAGATTGCTAAACCAAAGCTAAATTATTCTAAGATCCCAAATAAATTACAGAGGAGTGACTTCAAGATGGAATACCATGATATTATCATGCTCCTAGGCAGGGTGATGGGATTGGAAGAGGCTTTGACTTTTAGGACTTGGATGTTCTACCCAATCACCCAGATCATAGGAGGAAAACATTATCACTGGGTAGGTATATTGAGTGACAATCTAGATATGTAATTGAGAAGTGTACAAGATACCAATGTGTTCACAATGACTTCCTACCATATATACATGTTGGCAAGTAAGAACAAATATAAGGGCCTGAGTTGCAAAGGGGTCCTCGGAAAGGAAAAATATGGGATGTTTATCCTCAACTCCAATACAAGACAACAAATTATAGGAGGGAAAATGATGCTTTCTTCATGTATATCCCAATATTGCTACAATATTCTCTTCATGTAATAATTTCAGTAGATGCAATGGAACTAATCAGGAAATATGGGTAGTGGTTTATCTAGTTTTAGAGTTTTTTTGTATGTCAGAATACAAGGAACTTCTGTAATACTAATTAGATTTCCAAGATACCCTACCAACAAACTAATTTTGTTGGAAGTGACAAGACAAATGGTTGCCTTTGATACTATATTACAATATTTACATAGGAAATGGCTTGGAGGTGAATTTCCAATGAGAATTGGTACACTGGAAACCTGCTCTTCCCTCTAGAGTGTTGAATATTCAGAAAAGGAAATGGTGTAGTTTAATTTATATTAACACACTAACAAGGATAATTTTGACCCTTATGGAAAGGCATAAAAGTTAGCCAATAGAGAATATAGACACAAGGATCACATAGAGGATTATTGGGATAACTGTAGGGATGAGTTTGAAGTTATAAGTTTAGGTTTTCCAAGTTTCCCTTGAAACTCATCAAAATTTACAAAGTGGATCAGGTGCTAGATTAGGTGGATGATGATGAAGAGGACCTTATACAATATCATGACTATGAGCCCTACAAAAACCAACCTCTACAACCTGTCAATTGGTTAGAAGAAGTAGTTGATCTTGATTAGGTGACTAGCCCAATAAGGAGATATTCTAAGTTGTGGGTCAAACACAAGGTCTTGGAGTTACAAACAGATGGTTTAAAGTTCATTTTTGACTTGATGGGGAATCTCGAGTCCTATCTAAAGGAGGAAACAAAGGAAACTAAAGATGATGTTGCAAAGCCTCATCATGAGGATGATCAAGAAGAAAATCCACCTCACTCTAAATAGAAGGATAGGGAGTCAATCCCAAGTAAAGAAAATTAAGAAGCTACTGGAGAAGGAGAAGAAACTCCTCAACCTACCAAGAAGAGAAAACTAGTGACTAAGGGTCAAAAGATGGTAAAAAGGACTAAGACCACTAAAGATCCAGATACTTCTCCCAAAATTGTGGAAATTGAAAGTTCTGGGGAAAAACCATAGGTGTATGTAAGGAGGAATTTTCCAAAGAAGAGGGTGTCCCCTGTGGGAGAGACAAAGGTTGAAGCTAAAAAGGTGCATATTGAAGAGGCACCTGCTAATGATCTTATAAAAGAAATAGAGAAAGAAGATCCAAGAAATAATTCCCCTCCTTCATCCCCAACAAAAAATGTATCAAATAATCTAGAAGATGAATCCCTCAAAGAACATGAGCAATCAGGTGGAGAAGAATGCATCCTTGATAATTTTGATGAAGAAATACAAGATGAAGAGGTGTCAACGCCAAAGAATGGGAAATTGAGTAACCTCATGTAAGAATTAAAGTAGGAGGTACTAAGTAAAGGAGTCACATCAGAAGTTACTATGGAAATGCCTTCTCGGCCTCCAGTAAGTGAAAATGTTTATGTGCCTCACTTGGAAGGTGAGCATGAAGATGAGCAGGATGGAAATGAGAAACAACCTAAAAAGGAAGGAGATAGTAGGAATACAGAGGATGTTACAAATGATTCCCCAAAGGATCAATCAAAAGGCACAAAAATAGAAAAACATGTTGCCCCAGAGTGGCTTGAGAAAAGATTGAAACAAAAGGTTATCATTGGGGAAGATGAAACTCCAAATTGGGACAAGTTCCTCGAAAACTAGGGGCAACCTAAAGAAAGGAAAAGAGCTAGAATTGTCTCCAAATTCACAAGAGATTAATTTAACAATAGGATTATCCATGTTGTTGTTCCCATAGAAAATAAGTGTAAGGATGAAATAAGACCTACAGACTACAAAGTGCACACTTTCAATCTAGGTCCATCCACAAAAGAACAAGAAAAGGAAGATTTTCAGGAGTCCTCTCAAGCTATTCTTAGGAGATTGGACAAGGAGACTTAGGTAAAGGAGGAATTGCTAAGATAATTGAGAGAGGTTCATAAGTATGTTCAACATTTAATCAAACCTCTGCAATCACAAAGCAATGAAGGGCCTACCTTCCCTGAAGGATTGTTATCCAAGGAGGCATTTTCAAAGATTGAATGATTGAAGTCCTCCATGAGGGATACACAAGAATGGCTTCAAAGTGTAAGTGATAGTAGTGATGAAATGATTGAGAAGGAATTGCAAATGTAGGAGAGATCATGTTTTCTCTCCTAGGATATGGCTCATTTTCTCACTAAATGAAAAGATCCAAATGATGCAATTTCTAAGGAATTGGAGAAAATACTTGTAGTTCCAACAAAAGTTTTGGTGAAGGAAGGTGTCCTCACAATGCAAAACACTCACATGGTTGTAAGATGGATAGAGGCCTTCAAATTCAGGGATGATCTTAAAATGAAGGTACCAAAGAAAATATCTAAATCCCAAACCAAGCTAAAAGAGGCTTTTGATAGTTGCAATGCTTTTCTAGAAATTGTTACTAGAAGGAATAAGTTTGGGTAGAAAAAATTGAATGTTGGCCAATTAAAGAAGTGGTGGCATGAGATATATTCTCCAAGTATTGAGGGACTAGTTGTCAAGGACTAATTGGAGGATGCTACAATCTACATCTCTTGCTTGGATAGATATAGAAATTTGTATGCTGACTAGGAAAAGACCTTGACTAAATATGCAGGATAATTAAATTCAATAAAGGAAAGAATTGATTTAATATCTACCCCAACCCAAGCCAACCTGGACCTAGTCCTTAGGAAAGTTAAGGAAATTTCTGGAAGAAATGAGGTGGACAAAAGGGAGAAAGGTGACCTAGCTTGACTACCTTGGAGAACATGTCATCAATACCAATTTTGCATGAGAAGACAAGTTGACTAGGCCTTGAATTTTGTGCCAGATGGAATATTTATTGCAAAAGTTGATTTTTTTTGGGCCTCCCTTTAGTATATTATTGTAATTTTGAACTAGGGAATTTTAGGAGGGAAATGTGGCTAACCTCCTTGGCTCACCTAAAATGAAAACCCTAATTTTGTCCGCCCTAAAATGTAATGTTATAAAATTGGGTTTTTCGCTCATTTGTTAAGGTTGGATAGTTAGAAAAGGAGTTAGAATTTTGGCTAAGAGCTCTGAGAGGCATTGTAGTACTTGGGATACTTGAATTGTTGCATATTTTTGGTGAAGCAAATACAATTGAATACATTTTTCTTTGGTGTTCTTCTTTGTATTATTTCTCCATGCATGGTTCTTGTGTTTCAGATTTTGATGAATTGCTCTACATAAGTTATTTATGCATGATCTTAGAAATAGTTGTAGTTCAATTGCATTCATGATATGGTATTTTAAGTGTTTGAGCAACCCTTGGTCCATAATTTTACCAGCTTGCTAATTATAAGTTGTTGTGTAAAGTTATCTCGAGCCTATATCTTGTTGTGTTGAGTTCAATTGTGGGCATTTATTCATTTCAATTACCAAATTTGGGTTGATGTGTGAATTCTTCATAGTGTAAAAATATTTATGCCTTAGGAGATTGCACTATTTTTGTGATATTGTAGGTTTAATATGGGTTTAGCAGGAATTGGTTTGAAGGGTTGGTCCATTTTAAATGTTGTGTTGTTTTCATCATTGATCTTAGGAGTTAGTTTAGAATAGAATCTCTCTCAAACCCTTTATATTTTGTTATTTCTTCAATATCTAGGTTAGTTTAGGATTGAAAAGCATCATTACACTCATAATTGATGAATATTGAAGCTCCCAACATTTTTTTGTAAGGCCTCTTGTGATTACCAACATTTCAACATTATCTCTAAGTTATTTTATTGCATTATCAAGACCTGGCATTAGATACCTTGGGGTTATCTCTTGAGGCTTGCTAATAGAGATTTACCTTTCAGGAGAGATAAGATATTATATTCTATCTGAGTTTTTGTTGTGCAAAAATCACCATCAACAGGACCATAGAGATTTGTATGAATTAAATCCAGTAGTCCAATAGTAGATTGTTCCTTTGATCTATAATAGCTTCTTGCTTGCTTTCCAAACTGACAATTACTGTAAATAGCATTAATAGGCTTTGTAATCCTTGGTAAATCTCTCATGGCCTAAACTGCACTAATCCTTGCCAAGTTATCAAAATTAACATGACACATTCTCTGATGCCACAACCAACTGTCATTAATCTAAGTCATAAAACATCATCCATCAACACCCTTAAGTTGATAGATATTTCCTTCAGATTTCTTTCATGCAAAAATCACTGTTCTGAATCCTTTCCCGATCTCACATCTCTCATCCTCAAATACAAGATTATATCCTTTACTACACATCTTTCTTAGTATTATTCTTGCCATCAAAACTTATTGAACCTATCCCACAAATTTTAGCACCAGTATCATCTCCAAACATAACCAAGCCTCCATCATATTTTCCAAGTTTAACAAACTTACTCTTATCACCATTCATATGATGTGAATAACCCATGCCAAGAACCCAATAGTTCTTTTCCTATTTAGCATGTAGGGTAGAGATTATAGTACCTTCATTTTTCTCCTTCTTTGGAAGGCATTCCTTCACTTGTTTTTAGAAATTAGTAGAAGTAGGTTCATCTTTTATAGCCAAGAACAAGCATTCATTGTCATCAAGATCTCCATAATCATATCCCTCATTAGATATAATAGCATCCTCTTTCACATAATATGATTTTTTGATCTTCTTACCTTTCTTTTCTTTCTCATATCTTTGTTTATTCCTCTTAGCTCTTTCTAGACACTTTGTAGCATAATGACCTATTCCTCCACAACTAAAGAATTTAAAGGGTAAATTACCTTCATACTTGCTAGAGCCTTTCCTCATCCTTCTCACAAAATTAGCTTCTACTTCATCAATATTTTCTTCATCCAAATCTTTAGCTTTTGTAGCCTTAAAAGTAGTCTCTAATTTGAATCCATTTCTTGAATTCGGCTTTCTCGTCTCATAAGATGTCATAGATCCCAACAATTGATCTTTAGTTTAAGTCTTATAATCCATATTTTATTCAATAGCACATAAATTTTCACTATAAGCATCAAGGAGAGTTCTAAGAATCTTCTTTTTTCATCTATAGTAGCACCAAGTCCTCACATTCTAGTTACTACCTCATTCAATCTCTGTACATAATCTTTGGAATTCTCATCTTCAGACATATGAAGGAGCTCAAGTTGTGTTTTTGAATTATGCAATTTTTCCTCTTTGACCCTTTCATCATCTTCATGCACCTTTTCCAAAACATCCCATACTTCCTTAGTAGTCTTCAGATTTTGAACTTTAATCAACTCAGAATGTACAAGACTATTCTTCAAAATGTACTTCACTGTAATGTTCGCTTTAGGTTCCTTGATCTCATCAGCCATACTCAGACCACTAGTAGGAGTGTAAGGATTCTTGTAATCTTTCTCCACACCATATCCAGAATACTCTAGATATTCTTCCATCAATATTTTCCAAATACCATAATTAGTTCCATCGAACCTTGGATAATCGTGAGTAACTTTTCCATCCATCTCAAACCTTCCTTAAGTGGTTAAGCTCTTCTCCAAGGAACCAAGATTTGATACCAATTATTGAACAAGACAACTAAGAGGGGGTGAATCATTTGTAGCAAATTTAAACCTTTAGATAATTCACCGAAACAAATCCTTAACACTACTAAAATGAATAAACATTAAGTGTAAGTGCAAAAATTGAAAATCATCACACAAACACAACACCAAATTTATGTGGAAAAACCAATAATGTAAATAACATGGTGAGCATTAACTCACACTATAGAGAATATCAAAACTGATTACAAAGGCTCACTGCCAAAACAAGGACTCACTGTCTGGATCAGGACTCACTATCCAATAGGGATAACCACCTAGAGGGCTCACTACCACAAAGATACAAAGAAGATAGAAGAGATATGTTACAAAGAGAAGACAATCTCAATGAAATAGAGAAATCCACCACAATTTTCTCAACCACTTATAGAAATGCATGTATGATAGAGTAAGCCTTCAGCTCACTACACCTAGAAACTCAACATTTAGGCTTCACACTAATCTACCACACTCAAGTCACACACACCCACTAATTCACATCTATTTCACATCTATCTACTCTATTTCTTTCCACTTATCTCATGTTCTTCTTTCACCACTAACTCATCCTATTTTTATACCATATTCAACTTTGAAACATATCTAAAGTCAGTGATTCATCAATAAATTCAAATTAGGTTAGTGCCAAAACATCCTAGGGTGGAATTAGAATGATGGTGACCCGAACAAACACTTGATGAGGACCCAAATAGGTCCAAAATGCTTCATCATTTCTGAAGATAGTGTTTTACACAAGATTGGATGGAAACCAGTGTAAAACACAGAAAAATTAAGCACGATCCTTCCAGATACTGAAATTATCTTCAACATGATCATAACAACTTAACTTTAGAACCAAAAGTCATAAGAATTTACCAAAGAAAAATCCGGACCAACAACATTTCTCGTGGACCTCAGCTAGAAACACAAAAAACCACAGTTTACAGCTAGTAAACATAACTCGCACTGTACAATGAATAAGAAGCCAAAAATATAGATATAGAAACTTACAACAAACATGATCAACATATTTGAACCACATAAACATAAGATAAAATCCTAGAGAAAAACCCAGAGCAACCACCGAACACCTACAAGCTTTCTTCAATACAATTTTCTCAATATCCTCAATATGTATAGCCAACATCCATAGCAACTAGTTGATAACCAATTGAACAGTTGACATAAATGACAACACCTTCATCATTCTTGCAACATAGATATAAATTGATCACAAGATGCTACCACATTTTTATAAAAATGACCTATGATGTGATAATCCTTCCCTTTTCCATTATCATTTCCCTTGCTATGATCCAACATTGGGTTCTTGTATATTTTAGGGTCTTGATTTCCTATTTGTTGATCCATAGTCACATCTCCATTTCCAATAAGATCTTGAATGGAATTTTTCAATTTCATGCAACTTGATGTCTTATGCCCCTTGATTTTATGAAAATCCAAAAGATCCTTCTTGTTATACAATGGTAGTTTGACTTGAGGCTCTTGGTAATTTTGATAATTAGGGAGTGTGATGATATTAGATTGCACTAATTTTTTCATGACCACTTCAATAGGTTCCCCCAAAGGTGTGTCCTTACATCATTGAGGGTAATTGTTTTGAGAGGATGGTGCTCTTTGAGTGTTGGTAGCATTGATTGATTGTTGGCTGTTTTGTGGCTTTGTGTTTGGTTGTTGTGTGTTTTGCTGCTGTTTCATTTTTTGTGTGTTCATTTTTTTTGGAGCACTTAAGACCACTTTCATGTCAACTACACCATCATTAGTAACGTTATTCTTTTTATCCCAAAATCAGGGTTTGTCATTGGAATTGGATGATGTTCGATTATCTTTGTAGGCTTGTGTTGCTCCTTGTGCAATGAGGGATCTTTCAATGTTAAGACCCCTAGGGATGAGTTCCTTGTATGATGAGACATGTTGCATTTTTAGTTGAAAGGATAAATCTGTATCCACATTGGCAATAATAATCACTATTTTTTTCATTTCAAGAATTGGCCATTTACATTTACTAGCTCTATGCCTCCATCGTTGCAAGAAGTTTGCAAAAGATTCACCTTTGTTCTATTTTAGGGTGTATATTTCCTCCAAACTTACATATCTATCAAGGCTATAGGAGAAGTGATCCACAAACCAATCTATTATTTATTGTAAAGTTCAGATTCCAAGAGGTAAATACGAGATGCATTCTATTTCTTGGCCTCCCAAACTACATGGGAAAAGACACATCAAATAGGAGTCATTGTATGCTACTTCCATACATGCTATGTAAAATTCCTTTATATGATCTTTTGGATTTCCACGCTCTTTGTATTTTTCAAATTCGTTGATTTCAAATCTTGGCGGGAATGGTATCATTGCAATATTTTGATTAAAAGGATATGAACACAAGTCTCATTGAGCATATAATTTCTTCATTTTCCCAGCTTGGATATCTTGAATTTTGTGTGTAAGCATTCTAATTTGCAAGAAAATATGATCTTGAGGATTATTTGGTGGTGGATCATATGTATTGTATTGCAAAATGGTAGATGAATTGTATGCAAGATTTTGCTAAGGGGGTGTGTTCGTTTATATAGTGTGTATGGCTGTGGTGTGTTGTATGCTCCTTGTGTATTTTGATTTAATACATTTTGTTGTGAATTTGCATATAGTTGTTGTTGGTTGTAATAGAAGTCTTGTTGTTGTTTTTGTGGGGCATACTGTTGTGCTTGTAATTGAGCTTGTTTTTGTTCTTGCAATTTTTGGGTTTGTTGTTGTGCTTTCAATTGGGATTGTTCTTGTTGTTGTTGTTGATATGTAATAGATTGTTGGTAAGCCAAATAATTTAGTTTTTGAGGTGATGGAATGGTGTTTTGAGTTGGGACAAATTGATTCAATTGAATGTATTGGCTTGATGAAATGTTTTGATTTTGATCCAAAAGTGGTGGATTTTGGGGAATCATGTTGTGAGTGGCTTGTGATGGAGCATTTAATTAATTTTGGGGTGGTTGATGTGTGATAAAATTTTGATTGTTGGACACTTGATTTTGATTGGGAACATGTTAAGTTTTTGAAACTTGTCCTTGATTTTTTTGTGATATCAATCCTTGCAAAATTTGGGATTGTGATGGATGAATGTAATTTTGAGGACCCATTTTATTTTGCATTGTTTAAGGGACTCCTTGATGTTGCACAAAAGGTTGGGATACTTGATATAATGCCACTTGGTGTTCTAATGTTAGTGGAAAACCTTTACTTGGTACCAACTGATTCAAAGGATTACCTTGATTGATTTGATTTGGGACCAATTGATTTGTTGTGTTTCCCTGATTGATTTGGTTTGGTACCAATTGATTTGATGTATTTCCTTGATTTATTTGATTTGGGACTAATTGATTTGATGTGTTTCCTCGTGTTGAGGGACTTGTTGTGGAACCATTTGATTGTGAGGGTCAATTGGATGGTTTTGTGATGATTTTCCTTGTTGTGTTGATCATTGACCTTGCACTATTGTGTTCACTCATCCTTGTAAATTCACTTGGGGTGTTTGACTCACTTGAATTTGTTGAACATTAGGAACATTTTGGGTGTTTTTTGTGATTGAAGAATATGGTTGGGCACAAAATATTGGTACTATGTTTGTGTTGTGGATATGTGATGTAATTAGCATTTTTGGATGTTGAGGGTGTTGTGGAATGGAGATGTTTTGGGGAATGCTTGTGTTTTGAGTACACAAATTTGTGTTGTTCCCTAGATTTTGAGTGAGACCAAGTTGAGTTCCTTATTGAGTTGCAAGACTAGATGAAACAACCCTAGAAGTTAAAGGTTGACTTTGTACATGTGATGAAGATGGTTGAATGATAGATTGAAACAAAAATTGGACCAAGGGTTGTGTGATAGATGTTTCAAGAATAGATGCAACATTTCCAAAAGGTTGCTCCCTAAGTTTATTCACATCAAATGTGGAAGGGAGCTACCTCGTTCTTTTTTCAAGGCCAACATGTATTGAGTTGGGTTCCATTTCATCATGGTGTTGATAAGATGGCGTGTCTTAGGATCTTGTTGCGACTCAACTAGTTCTTCTTCGATAATTTCATTGGGATTATTGGTAACATCCTCTACTTGGTACCTCATTTATAGTGAAGTTTGAGGTGGATTTTGTGATGGAGTTGTAAAACTTCTAGGATCAAATTCCTACATTGCAATATTTTGTTGGTTTGGATCACTCATGGTAGATAAAATTTTCATTTTTTTCCATGTGTTTCTTTTTTTTGACCTTGTTTTTACCATAAATCTTGGATCAAATTTTGGAGTAGTATGATGTGATTTGTATTGTTGAACTCTTGAGTTGATTCAATTTTTTGTAAAAGTGAACCTCTAAGGTGTTTAGGACCAATGGTGTTATGAATGATGAAAGGATGAGTGATGTGGATGATAAAGAACTCTCGAGAACACATAGCATTATTAGTGACTGATTTCTTTGGTACTCCAAACATGGTCAAAGTATTAGTCATCCAAAAATTAGTAACCTCTTTACTAGTGGCCCTCTTTATGGGAATGGCCTATATCCATTTAGTAAAGTAATATGTGGCTACTAGTATCCATGAATTCCCTCCACTTGAATTATTTTCAGTCTCACCAATGAAGTCAATCCCCCATTTTTAGAATGGTGCTTGCACTGCAACTAGCCTAAGAGCCAAGTTTCTTGAGAATTTCATCTTACCGACAAACCCTTGGCATGCATCACATGCTCTTACCATTTTTTGTGCATCCTTGAAGAGTGTTGGCCACTAAAACCCTTCTCTCAAAATCTTATGAGTAGTTGTTTTGGCCATATAGTGACCCCCACATACACCATTGTTTATTTCATACAAAATTTCTTGGGCTTGTTTTCCATTTACACATTTGAGCAATACTCCATCCATATTTTTCCACCACAGATTATTATTAATAATTACATATTTGATGGCTTGGAGATTCAATATCCTTTTTTTATTATCTGTCATCCCCTCAAGGCATGAATTTTTTTGCAAATAGTGTACAATATTTTGCATATCACAAATAGGATATACATCAACAACATCAACATTATTTGTCTATTTGGCCTCTAGATTTGACTTAGCCATCAACTTTTCCAATACTTGTCCTCTGACAAGCTTTGTAATCTCAATGTCAATATTGAACTCTTGGATCCAATTGATCCATCTACACCTTCTTCCAATAACCTCTTGTTGAGTAAAAATGTCCTTAATATTAGTCAGAGAAACATATGCAACAATTGTTGCACCAACTTGATAGGTTTTGAAGTTTTTGATTTCCTTCACCAAAAAATATGCCTATTTCTCGGTCATGTCATACTTTAACTCTGCAGCTTGCAATGATTTACTAAAAAAGGTAATTGGTTGCTCATATCCCTCATCATTTTTTGCATAAGCAATATAGTAATAGTGTGAAACAAAGAAAAATAAAATAGTTTAAATGGCTTAGAGAAATCAAGAGATTTCAAAACTAGTGCCTCCATGATAGCCTTTGTAATGCTTACAAAATCCTTAGATGGCTCTTCACTCCATGTTATCTTCTCATCCTTCTTCAACATTTCTGAAATCTATCTAGTGATTTCTACAAGGTTTGTTAAAATCTCCTTAGAAAGTTCACTTGACTGAAGAAAGACTATACACCTTTCACACCTTTGGCATAAGAAATTCTATCAATTGCAACCACTCTTTCTGGATCAATCCTCACTCCTTCTTTGGACACTATATGTCCCAGTAACTTACCTTTGGTAACTCCAAAGACATATATTTTAGGATTGAGGGATATTCCATACTCTAAGGCTTTGATGAATATCTTCTCCAAATGCATGCAATGTTCTTCCTTTTTGGAGTAAGCATTCAAATCATCCTAGTAGACTACCATGAAGATGTATACAAAATCTAAGAAAGCTACATCCATATCTCTCTAAAAAGTGGCATCAATGTTTGTTAAGGAAAAAGGCATTCTAACATACACATAGGTGCCCCAAAGAGTTGTAAATTTAGTCTTGTACTACTCAGACTCCTTAACCTTAACTTGGTTATATCCTAAAATCCATCCATCATTGACAATAGTTCATAGCTAGTCACCTTTTGTAACATGGATTCTATATTAGGCAATGGATAGTTGTCCTTCAAAGATGACACATTGAGAATTCTAAAGTCAACACAAAGTCTAATGTCATAATTTTTCTTTCTTATTGTCACAAGATTGGACACCCAATTTGAGTGTTTAATGGACTTGATGATGCCTACATCTCTTAGCTTCATGAAGTCTTCTTTTATTTTAGGTGCTAGAGTGGGGTTGATAGACCTTTTCTTTTTCCTAAAAGGCTTAGCATCTGATTTAAGAGGAATTACATGTTGGAATAAATCCTCTTTGTAGGCCTTCAAATCAGTGTATGACCAGGAAAACATATTCCTATACTTTCTGAGTAAAGCAATTGACATTGCTTTAACTTGGGGTTTCATCGTTTTTCCTACATACACCTTTTTTTGGGGATTTTTTGTACCCAAATTTACTTCCTCTAAATCTTCTTGGTGTGTGGATGTTGTTTGGAATTTATCTTATCATGGCCATCAAAAACCCTTTCTAAAGCTATCAAAACCTTTGGGATCTTGTTAGTCTTGAGCTAGATTATTTATTTTCCAAATACAGTTTCTTTTCCATCCACCACTTCAAAAAATGACCCAAAATGACTCTGATACTAATATATGCAATTTAAAAACTTCAATATGTCTTCATCATCATTGAAGACTTGCCAATTTTGAATATTATCAAGAATTGATGGTCTTATTTGTACCTCAACTTTGGATATGCCTACAAAGGTTATGTCATTTGGTTAGAGAGCAATGTTGACTGGCAAATATGCCACTTGTTTTTTGTTTCTCTCTAACTAGTCAATACTGAAAGAATCAAAATTGTTCAATTGAATCCCAAAAGACATTCCTATATTGTTTCAACCTTTTATTCTTAGATGCAAATTTGGACTTGACTTGGGAAACAACCAATTCTGAGTCACCAATGACTCTTAGCTTCTTTATTCCATGCCTCTTGACTAATTTCAACCCTAGTAGATAAGATTCATACTCCTCTACATTATTTGTGCATACAAATAATAGAGAAAATGTAAATTTAAATATTTTTCCACTAGGAGAAATAAGTATCACTCTTGCACTTGATCCTTCTTTTGAACAAGCCCCATCAAAATCCATATTCCATAATTCATCATTGTTTTCTTCTTGCAAAATTTCCTTTTTCCAAAGGTGTAGGTTGCTTGTCCTTCTCTTCTTTCAACTCTTCTATTTTGAATTTGTCCATACCAACATCCATAAAATGGATCACATCTTCTTGGGAAACATATTCTATCATGTGTGGAGCTCTTAGCTCCTTGATAAGATTAATATCCTTACCCTTAATTAGAAAGGTTTCATATGACATATCACATTGCTTCCTACCTCCCATATATGCACTCCACTTTCTTGATAATAACATTCCATAGTTTAGTGGAATGTCTACCACTATAATACTCATGGTAAATTCTTTATCAGGGAAGGCATTGTTATGCCTTGCATAACCACCCCATTTTATTTTGGAACAAAATGGGTCCCCCTTTGTTTTTTGTTTTCCCTTGGTTGTTTGTGTGGGTCTTAGGAGTTGTTTTGTTTTGATCCTAAGTCTTTTCTTTCTTTTGCTCTATCAGATCCAAAGTTGGAACCAAAACTGGAATTTGAACTTTCACAAAGTTCCTAATTTAGATTCAGTGCTGACTTCGGGTTTTCCTTCTCTTTTGGGTTTTCTTTCATTGTCTGTCGGTTCATTTGGCACTCTTGGGTCAGTTTTTTCCTTTGAGTTGTTTGTTATTTTCCTTGTGTTTTGTTTTGTCCAAGCGGAAGCAGAATAGGGATTGGAACTAAACTTGGAACTTTCAAAATTCCAGATCCTGTTCCTATTCTGACTCTGACTCTACTCATTTGCTTTGTCTCGTTATTTCTTTGGAGTTTGGTCCGGGTCCAGTTTTTGCTCTAAACCTGCTTCCCTTTGTGCTTGTGTGTCCTTTCTTTATTCCTGCTTCTTGGTCGGGAGCGGAACTAGAACTATAACCAAACTTTGAACTTTGTAAAAGTTTTGTTTCAATTTTGGCTTTGCCTACGCCCCTGTTGTTTCTTTTTCTTTGTCATTGCTTTTGTTGCGTAGCCGAAACTGGATTGGAAACTAGGTAGGGGAATTTATACAAGCTTCTTTATGTTGTCTTTGACTCGAGTCTATGTCCACCCTACTTTGGGTGTTCACGGGACTTAACTTCTTATTCACATTGTTTGCATCACTTTTGACCTACTGCATTTATGACATTAATTGCATCCTCTTCACACGTGCGAATTGATTTTAAATTATTAATCATGTTTAACAGGCTCATTATCTTTGTTATTCAAAATGTTTGAGTGAACTAGAGCCAAAAAAGATTCAAGAGGATCAATTTGATTATGGAGGCGAGTTGTAGAGTGAATCTTGGTTGAATTTCAGTCTTTCCTAGAGAACATTTTTAGGTAGGGCTCTTCTTCTTCTTTCTGCTTTATGTTTTTGTGTTGTTTTGTTTTTTCATGTTTTAGAACATTCATGGCATTCTCTCCTATGAATTTTTTCCTTCCTTTTGTTTTCCTTTGTTTCTTGCTTTCATTTTCTCTTTTCCTTTTTATTCCTTTTTTTTTTCTTCTTTTTTGTTTGTTTGTTCTTGTCTACTATCACTTTCATGACAGGTGGTCTATTGTCGTGCCCTAATTTCTAATTAGGGCTTCCATTGCAAGGGTTGTCTGTACTGCTAATTTTTGAGATATTTAGCAACCTTGCTTCGTCCTGATCCTGCATTTTTTGGATATGTTCTGTAATGGATTTATGTTGCCCTAGGTGGATTAAATCGACGTATTGAGCAAACTAGGGTTTTCCCGATAAATTTCACAATGCCCCTTGTCTTAGGTTTAAAATTCGTCCTCGTACGATTGAAAGGATAGGGACTAGGCCCCTTTTATTTGGTTTTATCTCATAGGCTCATGTGACTCAGATTTTAAAATTCATATGATTGCGTCTTTGGAAAATTCCCTTCATTTTGCATATGTTATCGGCAGGAACGGATCTGGGAATGATTTTGTCACGAGTTTTTTTTTTCTTTAGGACTAGTTCCTAAAAGGGCTCTGTTTCTGGTCATTATAATGTTTTGTCCTTATATGCTTATCCTCGAGTCTTCATGCTTAAACTTAGTTGGAATCAGAGTCAAGATGAATATCAAACTTAGAACTAACAATGGGTTTCTGGTTCGGTTTCCATTCCAGTCCCGGTTCTAATCTTGTTCTAGTTCTGAACCTGCCATATGTTGAAATGTGTTTCCTATTCCTGATCCTTCTATGGTTCCGCTTCCGATGAAGGCAAGATTTGACTAAGTATGAATGTTATCTTAGGAAGGTAGGGAATCGTATTATATGATTAACTTTGATGTGTTTTTGATCATCTAATACAAGAATTTGTTGCAGGAATCTAGAAATGTCGGGAGCATCAAATGAGGCTTCTCAAAGGAGCCAACTTGTAGAAACTTCAAGGCAGGGGGTAGGCTGAAAAGGATTAAAGTAGAAATGCTTCCCTACACTTTGAGGTGCAAACATAAGGAGGCTACCCTTACCACTAGAAAAGTTGATTTTGATTGGGTGGATATCACAGACACCAACTTGGGCCATTTTAACTTTGAGGAGTTAGTGGATGAAATTTTCAATGAAGATGTTACACCAAGGGCACAGAGGATTGCTTAGTCTGGATTAACACACTTTGCAATATTCCCTTTGTCCATTCAATGTATAGAATTGGTATTAGCAACTACTAGTGCTTACAATTCTGCTACTAGGTAGTGTATGGATTTACAAGGGAATGTTATTATTGATCTAGCATATCAAATGTTTAGATTCATGTTTGATGCACCCGTTCCTCAGAATCCTAAGCAGTTGAGTGAAGTAGAAGCTTTGAAGATTTACAGTAGCAAAAAAGAAACTAATAGATCCTACATGAATAATCATTGGATGAGGGTAGAGAAAAAATCTCTAACCAAGCTTCCTGACTAGCCAAAAAGGGAATATTTCAATAAAGAAATTAGAGACATAATCATGTTGCTTTTTAGGGTGTTTGGAAAAAGGGATGCTTCATAGTTTAAAGAATGGATGTTCCCATTCATCCATGCTATCTTGGAAGGTAAACAATAGTTTGACTGGCCAATGGTGGTGTTAGAAAGTATACATAATCAGATGCTCAGAGTGAGAGAAACCAAGAGTTTCTTTATGACCTTTTTATGTGGTCTATGCAGCTGCTTAGATGGGTATTTTTCCTATGTTGAATACAATTGGTATATTGGGAGAGGTCCAGGGACAAAATAAAGTATGACAACACTACAATCAACTCGTATTGCAAACCTCAGAGTTGCACAATAGGAAGGTTAATGATGCCTTTGTTTATGTCAACATTAACAGGCTCACTAGTGATGTTGGATATAGACTTTGTAGGGAGGCAATGACCTTTATCAATGAGTGGGGACATTGGTTTATTCAGTACTCCACATTTATGTACTTTATATTAGGAGGCTTTGATGGTCATCCTCATTTTCTTCCTAGGTGTTGTGGTAATATAATTGTTTTAATGGAGTTTATATATCAGGCTTTGGTGGTTAATTTCAAATTTGGCACCAAACACAAGAATGGTTGCCACAAGTTTCCAATGAAGTTGGGTGAATTTAGTTGTCCACACATTGTGGTAGCTAAGGTTATTTGTGATGAATTAGTTTATCTAAAATTGGGCTTGTAGACTTCTAGGAAGCATTATGACCCTAGGCACAAGATGCAAGCTTTGCTTCCCAATCTATTTTTCAAGCATTTCAATATGTTGGAGGAGTTTTGGATGGATCTCCAAGATGATTATGATCTTCAAAGGAGAAATTATGAAAGAGTGCCAATCCTTCTCATGGTTGAGAATGGGATTAAGGAAGACATCCCAGAGACTTTATCTAATGATGGGGTAACCTTGGATCCCCAATAGCAGGTTGAGAACATTTGCACTAAAAGTCTTGATCCAGTGGACTGGAATATGGAAGAGTCCACAGATATAAATTAGATTGTAAGGCTAGTCTTGGATAGAAGTGTGCACTGGATCAATTTGAGGGTTAACCATACTGAGGCTCAGCCATCTAAGAATATAAAGGTTGTTGGAACCAAACAATACAAAAGGAAAAAGAGAAGAATGCTTCCAAAGGAGCCATTGGAATTTATGCCTTCTAATGCAGAAGAGGAGGTGGTTTCCCAAGACCTCCTAGAGGTACAAGAAGGTGAGAAAATTGCAGAGGTTGGTATTTCCACATCTGTTGCAGGAGAAGTATCTTCTCAACCCTTTGTTACAAAACCACTAGGTCAAGAATCCGTAAAGGGAACTCTCCATAAGGAAGCTGAGCTACTAAAGGAAATGGAGTTAGGAATTGAGATACATGATATTGCTACTACTTTTGAAAACACTCCATTTGATGAAGGGGCTCATGTAGTTGCATCCCTTGATGTAATAGATGATGCAAGGATCGAGCATATATTGATAGAGGAGGACTAGTGGAAGTTCTTTCAGGATGCCAAAAGGGAAGCTGATGCCAAGGCACAAGCTAAGGAATTAGATAAACAACAAGAAGAGGATGCTAAAGAACAAGTGTTATTGGCAGAGCAACAAGAATTGGAAGCTCAAGTTAAGGTTGATGAACTGGCTCAGCAACAACAACAAAAGGAGCAGGAGCTCAAGATGTAGGAAGAAAGAGATAAATTGGTTATGCAGCAGAAAATTCATAATCTTGAGGAGGAAAAAGTTGCTCAAAGAAGGGAAAAGGAAACTCTTGAGGCCAATTTCAAGGCACAAGAAGAGGGAAGAACAAGAAAATTTGGAAAGGGAGAAAGAGGCTGTTGAGATTTCTCTGCATGAGAAAAAGTATAAAGAAGCCTGGGATTATGTTGAGGAGCTGAAAAGGCAATGAGATCAGATGTTAGAGGAAAGAAAGTTGGAAGAAGAACGTCTGAGGAAGGAATTGGAAGCAAAGAAACTATAGGAGGAGAAAGATAAGGAAGAGGCCGAGAAACTTGCACAAGAGAGGGCACAAAGCGAGCAGCAAAATGTGTAGGAGGTTGACTCTCTACCTCGAAATATAGTATTACAACTTTTGTCTTCCACTACTGCTACTTCTTCGGTTCAAGTAGTTACTACTCCTATTGCTCCTACCTAGTTAAAGCTTTACTTAGAAAGGAATCAAATAGTTCAACCACAACCTCTCAATTGGGAGGAAATGATGAAAGAGATTAAGAAGGAAAGTCCCAAGAAGAAGGCTAGGGTTATCCACTCCACCAAGCTTACTGATGGAGGAGAGATCATTGTTGAGTGTGCAATACCAATAATGGATAAGACACGAAAGGATATGTAATTGATTGATTATCAATTGGGCATGGTTAATTTGGGAAGGCCTACAAGAAGTCAAAAAATGAACATAATAGATATTGTGGCTTCCTCTACCAAGTCCCGAATGATCAAGGATAAGCAAGAGAAGGATGAGCTTAAGGCTGAATTAGATCAATTGCGTAGGTTTCTAAAAGATGTTTCAAATCCAATCTCTCAACATGTTGCTTCCCCTGAATCACCAATCCTATTAACAAAGAAGGATGCAGATGATTCTGTTCAGATGAAGAGAAAGGTGAGAATGCTACAGAGATGGTTGGATAAGCTCAATCAAGAAGTTGATGATGCTATTGCTGATGGTTTTAAGATTCATAAGGAATCTCTAGACTTGGAAAGGGATTTAAATCAACATTTCAAAAACTTGGATAAGCAAGATGAAGAATATAAAGAACATGCTAAGAAGCTTGAGGATATTAGCAAGGTACCTAAGTCAGCTTTGCTTAAACATTCAATTCTTGAGGATGGTAATGCAGATTTTGTTGAGAAAACTATAAGAATAATAGGATACAAGTCCAAGGCTATTCAAGAGCATAAGAATGAAATTCAAAAGATTTGAATCAACAGATTGAAGAATTGGAAGCAACTGTAGCCATTTTAGTCAATCTGGATATCTTGGTTAAAGAAGGCCTTCCTTTGGATAAGATGAGGGAAAGATGGAGGGGTACATTTGAGGAAATGATGCAAAAAGGAGATGATGGGGATGATCTATTATTAGATAGGTTTATGGGCATAAGGGAAGAAGTGAAGGCTGCTAGAAGAGAGGTAATCAAATTAAAGGAGGTACAAAAATTATTTTCAGCAGAATTAAAGAGGATTAAGTTTGAGGATGATTGGTTGGATGGACCTGATGTAGATACTCTTCAATAAGTGTTGTCCAATTATGATGAATACAACCTTGATCATGCAACACAAAAGTGAGCTAGCTCTCTTCACTTGACACAATGTTTCCTTCTCTCCTCTTTTATAGGGTTTTTATGTGGACTCTATTCCAGTTTCCGTCCTCAGTTTCACCTTCTTCTTTGCATGTCATAATTTGTGCAACATTGTACTCTAGCCTTCTAACTCAGGATCAATAGTCTAGTTCTTCATTCAGTTTTGATTCCTTGATTTGTGGAGCTGAGTTTTGATTGGGAGGAATATATGCATGACAATGTCTATATGTATTATTTGGCTCTATTTTGTAAAGGTCGGTTAATTGAAGCAAGTTTAGGTGTCTAATGATAGTAGATAGGAATAGTCTTAGGTTTTCATAATTGTTAAGCAGATACTCTGAAATTTCAAGTAAATTTAGATACAGTTTTATAGCTTTGTGCAAGTTTTATGTTATCAAGTTGGACTTATATTATGATTTTAATGATATATAATCAATCCATATGCCAGTGGTTTTTCTATGCCTAAACATTTCTTATTTGATGAAAGTCAATAGACGGAACTGGATTTAAGATTATCTCATTAAGTTATCTATGAATGAATTGCTATGATATCTATTTGATTTGTGTTTTAATAATAAGTGAATGGTTGTTTCAAAGTTTTATGAAGAAAGTTTGGTGAATAGTTATGATGATTGAATTAGCACTATGGATGTATGCAATGGCATAGATTTTTCTATGGATTGTTTCATGTTATGGTTGTGGATGAATGAAGGAACACTCATTGTTGGTATGCATGTCTAGATTTTAAGTAGTTTTATTCATATTCCTCTGGTTTTAAAGCTTTGATCTATCTTTTTTATTTTATTTAAAACCCCCAAAATGTAGAATAGTTGACTTTATGTAGTTTTGTTCCTTGTTACCGGTAAAGGCCCCTTGCAAATTACAGTTACATTGACCTCTGAGTGATATCAACACAGTTGAGAACCAACTACTAGGACCTTAGGAGTTAGATGGCTACATGCTATCTTTCTTTTTTAGGAGAAATACAATAGTAATATTTTGTTTAATGTTGTTGTGTTGTATTGACCATCAACATCAAGTCTAAAAGGTACATCTGTAATCAATGGAGAATTAGATTGTTAGCTTGTTAGATAATAATATCAAAATCCAATGAAATAACAAAGCACAAAGGAAATATAATGAAAATAAAAGGAACAATGTTACCAGAAATCTTCATCTTCCATGGTTCACCTTTGTTACACCTAGTTTGCAGCAAGTCAATGAGGCCCTCATATTTTAGCTTGAGCAACCTATAGTAATGCCAAAGTCCTATGCAAATGTTGAAGGATTTGATAAAATTATGCCTATGTCTATGACGATATGATAAAATGAAAATAATGACTACTAATGCCAAATGACTATAATGCCTATATTAAAAATGAAGTTCGATCCCAAAATTATGAGTAAAATTGTCTTTTATAGAAAAAACAATTTTGAGTGGACGGATGAGATTGAATTCTAAGAAAGACCTAGAACGAGAGGTCCAGATTTAATCTGACAATCCCTAATCAGGGTTAGGGAAAAATACTTAAATGAGTGATCAAGATGTCATCTGAGAATATCAGATCGGCGATGGAGAAAAGATGAGATAATTAATTTTAAAAATAAAGATTTTCAAAATTAAGAAGATAAAGATAGCCTGATTTGTGAGATTCGAAAAATCAAGAAGATAAGAGTTGGACTAAAGATCAAATTTGGAAAATCAAGAATTTGCCCGATTACTTGATTTTTGGAAGATTAGTTACTATTTTCAATTAAATTAATTCAAAATAATGATTTTGTGAGACAATAAATAATCTTTTTCAGATTATTTACCAAAATGGATTGACAGTTAAGAAAGTGATGACATTTTAAATAATTTCATTTATTTAAAATGAGAGGAATATTAATTTTGACAATTAAATAATTAAATATAATTATTTAATTTAGCAGATAAGATTAATTAATTAAATTAGTTAATCAATTCATTTAATTATGACAGTTAGTGACATATTAAATAAATAAATAAAATTTATTTATTTAATAATCAGGAAGAAATATATGACGAAGGGTAATTAAATAATTCATAATTATTTAATTAATTCATGTCCTCTTATTCTTCATGATTATTTAATAAATAAATAAAATTTATTTATTTAATAATCATGAAGAACAAAAGGACATGAATTAATTAAATAATTATGAATTATTTAATCAATAGTCGAATGTGGACCAAGGACATAATTAAATATCATAATTATGCTAGGATGAAAGTGGTAAAAATGAAGCTTGCAGGCCTGGATTACCCTCAGTTACATTGGTGAACCTGACATATTTGGACAAATAAAAACCCATTTTTGGAGTTGGTTTCTTTTTGTTGCAGGTTTTGTTTGCTTTTTGTTGCACGTTTGGCATCATTGTGGATAAAGCCCTAGTTTCCAAAGACACGACCATAACTTTCAAAAAGCTGCGTATTTTCTCACGAATTTTGTTTTGCAGCTTGGGGACAACATCACGCACTTTCATTCCAAAAATCAGATTTTTTGGATCTGTTTTTCATTTTTTATAATTTTTTTTCTGTTTTTCATAAAAAATTAATTTCGAGAGCAAATAATCAAAATTTTTAGATATGTTTACATTTCTCGAAAGCTCTTTAAATTTTAACATGGGTCTATTCTTTATATGTTAAATTTGGATGCACGATTATTAGTCAGAAAAATAGATCTTTTAAAATCTGGGTTTAAAAAATATTTTCTTATATCTCACTCACGGTTGTAGATCTAATCACAAATTTTTTTTTGCAGATTTGGGATGACATTAGACGAATCCAATAGAAAAATTAGAATTTTTAGAGCTATTTTGTATTTTTTATAATTTTTTTATGATTTTTCATAAAAAATTAATTTCAGGTGCAAAACAACAAATTTTTCTGATTTATTTAATTTTTTGGAAACCTCTTGAGATTTTAGATAGGATTTATTCTCTGTATTTTTTATTTTACTATCAAATTTTTTTCTAAAAATCAGATTTGTCTCGACTAGCTAACCCTTTAATAGTAGTGATCGATTATTTTGTTAGGGTTTGTTGTTGGTTTTGTGCATGTGCAAAAAATAAACACTTCAAAGGACACATTGGATCAAGTGGACAAAAAAAGGATGCATCTAACTATTTTTTTGCAGATCGATAGTCGAAGATCATTATCAAACTACTAATGTGTGGTGTTGCAGGTTCGAACGTCAAAGACTAAACATCAAAACAATGTGTCTTTTTTTTTAGTATAATACACATTTCCTTTGGTGCAATTAAAATGAACTTGTCTTTCTACTATGTCTGAATGTGTTTGCAAAATGGTAGGTGAGTATGCTCTCACCTTGTGAAAACTCGGTGATTAGAAAACCAGACCCATTTTTATCTGTCATTACCTTCACGACTTGGTATATCAGAGTATCTTCTCCCCTTACGCTTTCAGACGATCTTGGGTGTAAGAGAAACGGTTACTAACTCTAGAAATTGGGCCTTCCTAGGGATTTCATCACCCCAACATGACTCAAACTGGCAACGGAGCTAAGGCCAAGCTACCCCTGATCGGTATATAAATGTGAATCTTAAGGGAAAACCTAAGATTATGAGTGCGGATGTGTCATACAGACAGAGTAGTACTCCCTTAAACCATGTTGAACTTAACCTCTTCAGGCTGGAGTGCCACCTAATTGGTGATTAATCTCTTGCCCCATGTATGGCCACTCGAACGGGGGTCCCAAACTAAAAACCTTTGTGTAGTAAGCCAAAAACCTTCTATTTGCTAGCACAGCACCGGTTGGTGTGAAGGCATCCACACTTTCGCAGTTTGTAGTAGAGGTGATCAATCTACCATGGGATTTTCATGGGGGTTGGAAGGTTGGTTGGCCTGAGAAGAGAGTGCACTGTAAGGGGGAACCCATGCAACCAAGCTTCTGAATTCACACACTATAGATATGTGGTTGGGGAAACCCACGTGGAATCTAGCGAATATTGTCCTGGCCTAACCCAGGATTGTACTTGTCTTATGTGTGCTTGCTTACACTAAAACATTGTGCTTGTCAAGTGTTTTCTATATTTTCAAATATTATACACAACATTCACAAATCTAGACAAAAACAATTGACCTTGGACAACTCAGAATTTTCAACAAGACATTAGAAAATAATCTCAGTCCTCATTTTGAACTTAGACTTGGCATTGTCCATCATAGTCCTCATTTGGCATCTAGACTTAGCATTGGTCATTTTCCTTAGTCAACATCTTCATTGTCATCTTGGCATTTGGCATCCTTTCTTGACAATTTTATCACCTTGCATTAGTCATTTCCCTTGGACAAACGTCATTATCACTTTCCATTTAACATCATGACATCCACCACCTTGTCTTCCTTTCACCAACATATTGATAGGCTTGCTAGTAAAGCTGAATACCAATTACTCTGTAGAGGTCAATACCAACAAGCCTTAGACGTTAGGAGACAATTCCTCCAAACCGACAATCAATGTCCTTCATACCAACAATCCATGAGTCCTAGTCCTCCGTCCATCTACCCTCACTACCAAAATTCACTTAATACCATTCATGACATTAGTCCACAACAAACATCCATTACTCACCCTTATCCTAACTTTGACAAGGGAAGCCAACTATCAACTAGTCCATTCCAAACCTCCACGTCATATTCTGACCCTTCACCTATCAATCTCATCCAAGTCTACATGCCTTATCAACTATCTAGCAACACATGTCACGTCCCCACATCATACCATATCGATTCGGCCCAAGTCTCCACGTCCCATTTTAGTCAACCTTATTCCAATCCAGTCCAAGTCCCTATGTCATATCCTATGTCATTACCAACTAATATAGTCGAAGTCCCCATGTCACATCATATGCTGTCACATCCTACTCCAATCCAAGACTCCATGTCATATCTGGTCCAAGTCTCCACGTCATACCCTAGTCCTTCACATACTAGTCCAATGCAAGTACCCATATCATATCCTAGTCCTTCATATACTAGTCTAGTCCAAGTTCACACGTCCTATCCTAGTCCTTTGGTCATTAATCCTTTTCAAGTCACCCCCTCACAAGCCACATCTAGTCATGAAAATTCTATCATAGTCCAAAGTCAAATCCCATTTAATAAACTTGAGGACACATGTCAAAATGAAAGTCCAAAGCATGACCTTATAATGTCACCCTCATGTCAAGAACAAGGTAGTCCATCCCATGACCCTATCTCAAATTCCATCCATGAAGTCCTTCAAAATAATCATGACATCCAAAACACACCTATCCTTAACAAAAATTCAATTTTTGATTATATCATCTACGACAACCCCATCTTTGACCAAGATCCTATTGTTGACCAAGAAGTCCAAAACGATCCACTCCTTGACCTTTACGCCATTCATGATCAAACACTTGTCGACCCTATACAAGCCTCGACTATTGACACTTCCCACGATGAGACACTTGCCTTCATGGGACACAGACGATATTCCTCTGAAACAATTATCTTCCACTAGGGACATGCTTGCATATGATCAAGTTATAGCTAAAATCATTGGACTCTATGACACTAAACATAATGATGGCTTCGACATTTCCTTGGAAGCACCAATAGAATCATCTAAACCTGACATGTCACATGATCAGGCCAAAGATATCAGTCAGGAATATGTCCAACATGAAAATGAAGCTAAGAAACTTTATCAACTAGGGTCATCTATCTTTGTCAGAGTAGGCTTTCTTGCAGACAAGTGACAGTGTCCATAGACATCATGATGGGTTAGCATCTTGCTTTCAAAACAATAAATACCCCATCGCAAACAAAATCTTTCAAAGCATGCAATATCAAGGCAAAGGACTAGGCATACATGAGCAAGGCATTCTTGAACCAATACAGCTTCAGGAAAATTACAGACATCAAGGTCTTGGTTATTCCTCAGACAACAAATCAAACGATGTTAGTGGTACCTCCTCGATACTAGGGGCAACCTTGTCAAATACAAATGTCAAAATGGAATCCATGAGAAATCCTTGTAATAAGTTTGTTCCCAACACCCTGTCCACCCACACTATAAACCATCATTCCATCATAAATAAACCTTCCCTTTGGGACCAACAAAAACAAAAGTCTTACAAGTCAAAAGATCAAAATCAAATGTCAAATACCATTGAATCAAACAAAAGGACAAGTGGACAAATGAAATTAAAATGGATCCCAAAGAAAGATGGATCAAACAAAGACATCAAGTCAAATACAAAAGTCAATCACAATGTGGAGCCACAAGACAAGAGGACTCCCACATACAACAAATGTCCATCTCCTTCAAAATGGTCATCAAACAAGCCATCTAAAACTGTTGGTTCCAAATACCATCCCTCCAAAATTCGTCATCCACCATCCCAAGTTTGGAAAATAAAAAGTCATTCATCCAAATATCCAAACAACTTTTCCACATCTACCATCATTTTAATCCTACATCTCGCCTAAAGTACAAAAATCCTACATCACAAATCCGTCACATCATGGCAACAACTCTTTACCACAAGGACTCTCATGGTACTCTATTGCGATGTGCATATTTTGATAAGGCCAACTCTAGTATCAGAAAGGATCACAATGACATCGATCAGTTGTATACAAGTGCTACGATCCTGACAAGACAACTCCTTCAGCAAGGTCATTATTGGCATATCATGGTACCAGTCTCTACATCAACACCGTCAGTGGATTCAAAGCAGTCAATGGTTATATAAAGCATCCAGGCTATCCACAAATATCAAAAATACAAAAAAATTGAAAAATGTAAAAAATCGTCACCCTGATGAAAGCCTCGCAAACAGGCATCTTGGTGACACCAAAAAATTCAAAAAGTCAAGAAAATAGTAAAGAGAAAAATTTCATCCAATGGTGAAAACCTGGAAAATAGGGGCCCTGGATAAGTACCATGATGAAAACCTAGCAAACAGGCGCCATGTGTAAAATAAATCGTCTATGTGGAATTTTATACTTGGGGGCAAGTCGTCTCATTTTCCTTGCCTTCCTCATGACATTGATGTCCATCTAAGCCCTATCATTTCCATGCATTTTTCTCACTTACCTCGGTCTTGACATAAAACTGGCACACATAAATCATGATTTGGGAAAACTCTTGACATGTCTATCCTTCGGTCATACATGATTCACAAAACATCATGTCATTGACCGTCATAGTCTTATTATCCTTATATGACATAGTCCTTGAAAATCATATGACAATTCCCTTAGTCTCATGTCTCCCGTCCTTTACCAAGGCCACCTATTATACTTTCATGCATGTCACCTATCTTGGCTTTCCCTTGTCAAACGTTCTACGGATAATCATCATCCCATCTAGTCCTAACCAAGTCATTCCAAATGCAACGAGTCTAATCCATACAAGCACATTATCCAAAATTTTACTTGACTGTGTTCCTGGCCCAGCTGTAGACCTCCATACTTTTGTCACATTATCGTCATCGTCCTCACTTTGTTTCGGGATGCGTCCTTCCCACGTCAAACAACGCTGTCATCACCTGTCAATTGGTATTCAGCTTGACTAGGGGCACAATCATGTTTGTCCTTGGATTCTCATGTGTAGGCATCAGTCATATGCATTTGTCATGATCCTTTTAAACTTCAAAATCCAAAAAAAAACATAAAATTACAAAAAGACAAACATGGCAAAAAGTCCTGAAAAAGACCAAAAACATCATAAAATGTCTTGAAAAAAGACAAAAACATCATAAAATGTCCTAAAGAAAGACCTAAAAATCATAAAACGTCTTGAAAAAAAACACAAAAACATCCAAATCAATGTCAAAATCCTAAAAATGGAGTCAAAGTCAGTCCATGTCATTGTCGAACTACATTGTCTCTGCGCATTTGCTACGTAGGCAAGACCATCAGTCGATGAGTCCCCTAGACATTAGGTCAGTCCTTTTAGGTTGGTCCAAATAAAACCATGGCATTTGTCACAATCGTCGCATCGGTCAAATAAGTCAGACGTAGTCAAACTTAGACACAAGACAGTCATTTGAAATGTCAATGTCAAAATTGGTCAAAATTAGACAACACAGTCCAATCAATCATACAGTCAACATCAGTCAACTTGCCAAAACATATTAGTCAAAACAATGTTAGTCTCGTCACTCTTCGGTCCTCTTCAAGATGTGTCCTTGGATTTAGACCTCGTCAAAATGTCCTTTGCCTTTTCAGGATGTGTCCTTCCTGAGAATAGGCCCCGTCAAACTGTCAACACCGTCAAATTGGCAAAACCCTTAAATTATTCAAACTATCAAATCGACAGGAATTCAATATTTGGCAAACAAAATAAAATGGTTGTTAATCTTTCTAGTCTACCTTGTCTTATCTTTTGACTATCTTGGCTATTTTGTCTTATATTTTTATTGTTTTTTCTTTGTGGTCATGTGACTAGCTACCTCGAGGATGTCCCATGAAGGATTTAGAGGTGCGATGACGTATCCTGACCTATTTTATTTTCTTTGACCACTGTCTGTGGATTGTCTTGACAAAAAGACTGGGGCAACTTCGCCCTTAGTATGAGGTAGGACATTCCTTGTCTGTGACTATTTTTTTTTCAAGTGGATGACCTTGCACACCTTGGTCTACGTCATATCATGGTGTTTTTTGTCCATTTGTGTCATTTTTACCGCCCAATGATGATTAAGAGCAATAATAATTAAAGTCCTATGCTAAAGTTTTGAAGGATTTAGTCTAGAAAGTAACATGCATCTCCTTCTATCTAGTCATCTTCTCTCACTCATCTCATATAGGCATTGCATCCATATCATCATCCATATCTTTTGCACTAACATTTCTTTGTCTCTCCATATTCTAGTCTTCTCATCAATTTCGAGAGCACACTCGTGTTTTTGGAACCTGTTTGTCCTCTCGAGGGGGCATACCGTAACCCTCCTCATCATTCTTCCTCATATTATTTTGCACTGGTGCATATTTTTGACTTATTTTCTTTGTCACAATGCAACATGCTACATTATGACAAAGAGGGGCAAAATGTAGACACTTAAAAATGACCTAGACCTGCAAGCTTCATTTTTACCACTTTCATCCTAGCATAATTATGATATTTAATTATGTCCTTGGTCCACATTCAACTATTGATTAAATAATTCATAATTATTTAATTAATTCATGTCCTCTTATTCTTCATGATTATTAAATAAATAAATTTTATTTATTTATTAAATATGTCATTAATTGTCTAAGTCTTCCCTTAATTAAATAAATTTCTTTTATTTAATTTAATCATATATTTCTTCCTATTTAAATAAATTTTATTTATTTATTTAATATGTCACTAACATTTGAATTGATTAATTAATTTAATTAATTAATCTTATCTACTAAATTAAATAATTATATTTAATTATTTAATTGTCAAAATTAATATTCCTCTCATTTTAAATAAATGAAATTATTTAAAATGTCATCACTTTCTTAACTGTCAATCCATTTTGGTAAATAATTAAATAATTAAATATAATTATTTAATTTAGCAGATAAGATTAATTAATTAAATTAATTAATCAATTCGTTTAATTATGATAGTTAGTGACATATTAAATAAATAAATCAAATTTATTTATTTAATAATCAAGAAGAAATATATGATGAAGGGTAATTAAATAAATTAAGAAATTTATTTAATTAAGGGAAGACTTAGACAATTAATGATGTATTTAATAAATAAATAAAATTTATTTATTTAATAATCATGAAGAATAAGAGGACATGAGTTAATTAAATAATTATGAATTATTTAATCAATAGTCGAATGTGGACCAAGGACATAATTAAATATCATAATTATGCCAGGACGAAAGTGGTAAAAATGAAGCTTGCAGGCCTAGGTCATTTTTAAGTGTCTACAACATCGTTGATGACTCTAATTATAGGTGCTTCTCTAGTCCAAGGCATAGCATTTTCCATATGCATTATTTATCTTCAATCCCATTTCTTTCATTATTTCCACTAGCATAATGTTGGATGAATCCCTTGAATCAATCATACAGTTCTTCACCAACTTCCAATCAATGATAAGAGTCACATAAAATGGATCTACTTGGCTTGGAAAAGTTGTAATAGTCGAACCCAGGTAGAGCTGATGGATATCCGTTATTATCCCCTCTACTTTTTCATCATTTGATTTATTTCTACTCACTTTAGGCTGAGTAGACACCCTCTTTTCATCACAAGATGTATTCAAACCATTGATAAGGGTGAATACCTTTTGTTTATGTTCATCAATTCTCATCATTTCAAGTAAAGGAACTATGACTTTAGCTTGAGATGGCAACTGAAACATATCCATGCAGAAGTATACTTAGGCAGATCATAAGATACTACACCTTGTTCACCAACTCTATGCCTCTAATATGCACACTTCTCTTTAGTCCTTTTATGGCCACCCTTCTTTCCTTGTTCCACTTTCTGCTTTTGATCCCTTCTTTTCACAACTAAAGATACAACACCATCATCAACCTTTTTTGCTTCAATTTTCTTGGACCAAATTTTATTTCCTTTATTTTCCTTAACCTTGGGATCATCCACTTTAACCTTTGGTTTAGCCCCCTTCTTTTTTTCACTTTTCTTTTTGATGAATAAGATACCAACCTTACCTTAATCACCATTCACAATTCTATTTCTCAAATGTTAGGTACTCCTAGCTTGTGCAATAATGGCAACTGCCATTCTCTTAATCTCTTCATCTGATGGTCTTCTTAAGTGCACATTTAACTCATCTATCTATGAAGTATAGAAATTATGATCATTTTCATTCTCTTCAATAGAAAAAGCTTGCTATTGATAAACATTTTACTTATGTCTTTGATTATCAACATCTATTTCATGTGATTCCTCATCAAAGTAAGAGTCTTCACCAAAAAATCTGATTTGTTCATGAGCACATTTATTTCCTCATCATTTCCATGAGATGAATAATAACCATTAGGTGCATTTTGTTCTTCTTCTAAATATTTTTCTACTACAAATTGATTAGGAGAATATGGCATTTGAAAATAAATGCACCATGGGGCTTCATCAACAAAATTTGTAGATTTATTTTGTAATGGATCTGGGGGAACTTTACTCTATGTTCTTTTGGTTGTTTAGGATTGGATTTTCATTATTCCAATTGGAATTATATGGTTGATCATGTAATTAGCACCTGCATTTTATTTCTTTTAAAGTTGGTCTTGTCATTTCCCAACCCCTTTTCTTGCTTGGCTAGCCTATAGTTCAAATCCTTCACTGTACTCATGATCTTATCCAATTTGTCTCCAATGGATGACCCATTTTTTGTAGATCCCTTATCTTGTTTGGATCCTTCAAGATTTTAACATTTTCTCTTCTTCCTACCTTACTAGAAGCTCTTTTGTTACTTTCTATATGTAATGTAATTTTGAAAACATCCCTCAAATTTTGAGGGTCTTTATCTCTTAAATGACAACTCATCTTTGAGTCAAAGAAATTACAGTAAGTGACTAAACATACTTGATCATTTTTCCTCAAACCAACAAGTAGCCTATACATTTCTTTCTAAAATCTAGTATTGAAATCAAACACCATTTCATTTGATCCTTTAGAAATGTTGTTAAAATAATTCAACATGAATCTAGGATCAGTCTTATCACCATAGTGTTCTCTTAACACTCTTTTGAACTCCTCCCACTGTCCAATGCCTTCTACTGGCAAGCATCTATACCAATCTTTGGCATCTTCAGTAAGTGATTGCATAAAAAGCTTCATCATCACATCCTCACTCTCCACCTCAAATTCATCCATCTTATTACTAAATGACCTTATATGATCTTCCCCACTTATAACATTATTTCCAGAGAATCTGACTAGTGCATTTCTTATGTCATTTGGGAGAGGATCTGGATAACCAGGTATCTCAACAAAGCATAGTTTCTTATATCTATCCAACAACATAGGTCTTCTAGTGAATTGATATCCTTAACCAATGTGAGATCCACCACCACCTTGACCACCATTATTCTTATTTCCATATTGAGTATTATTTCCTCCATTATTTTGATTTTCACTTCCACTAGGAATACTCCCACCAAATTGAGTGCTTTGTGGCTGGGAAAGAGGAATTGATTGACTAGAAGTGGAAGGAATATACATACCCATAGTTTGGGTGGTTTGTGGTGTGGAGCGAGGTGGACTTTTTGAACTAGAAGGTTGGGGATCTAGAATTGAAAACTCTAAGAAAGTAATTTTTCCTTGCATTTATGCATTTACAACAAGAATTTGTACTCTATCCAATTCTCTTTGTAGCTCTTCATTTTCTAACTACAATTTTAGGGTTGTAGGGTCAGGAACTATAGTTACAAGGATAGTACTAAATGAGATATTTGTACTTGCAATTGTGGTTATTCCTTTAGACTGACCTACAAGTATTTTTCCTATATCTATAGGTTGAGCTTTCTTAGTAGTAGTGGAAGGATCTACCATTGTAGTTGTGATAATGGAGCTTGTGTATGTACTTGTAGCAATTGTCCCGATAGGAATATTGATAGTAATATTCTCATGATTAGGAGTAAGGGTTGGATGGTAAGTAGTAGTGGGAGAGGGCTCTTCATCAACCATTAATCTCATTCTTTTTACTCTTCTCCTCAACTATTCCCTCTCATACATAGAAGCTCTTAATTCCTCTTCCTTTCCCTTTCCCTTTCCCTTTTCTTTTTTGATTCTTATTTTTTCAAGCCTCAAAGCTTCCCCCTAAAGTGCCTTCATATCTTTAATTAATTCCTCTTCATCTTCTAGGGTAACCTCTGAATCAAAATGCTCAAGAGTGTAATTTGCGATGTTTAATACTTCCCATTGTGAGAAAGGGTCAAGAGTTCTACTACAAGATCTTTTACTTGGGTCAAATCCCTGAGTATTATGAATGGAAGTAGCCCTAGGATTTGACCTCCTAGATGCCAAAGTAGGATCAAAATTTCTATCCCAAAACTTACATGGCTTAGATTCTTTTGAAACCTTAGGATTAGTACTTGGCTAATTAGTATTAGTAGCCTCTTTTATAATAAGATTCTCTTCATTTTTAGGGGGCATACCATATTCATATATATTACTTTGAACAACTTCATTTAAAATTTCAAAACTAGTACTAGGAGGATTGACAAACTTACTTGTTTCTACATTCTTTTTCTTCCATGATGACTTTGTATTGCGAGGAAATTCTCCTTCCAGCTTCTGTTCAGGATGCTTCTATAGATTACTCCCAATTCCTATTATGGCTTAAAATTCCTCTTACAACTATCTCTCTCTTTCTTTGAAATTAAAATGCAATTGCACAAGAGACTTCAAAGTTTCCACCCACTCTATGGGAAATTGAAAATATATAAATTTGAGAGAATTTTGTAAATACAGAGAGAATTTGAACACAACCTAACAGGAGACAAAAATGAGATGAGGAACCTAGACTCATGGAATGCAAAATTAACCTATGATGAGAATTTGTATGAAATTGTTTTTCATATTGAAAAGAATAATGAATTTAATTACTTTGACACAGTGTATGATCTAGAACTAGAGACTTTAGATGAGATTTTTCCCTAGTAGAGTCACCAATCTATTGGTACTTTTTAAATACCCAAACTAATCTCTCATATAATCTATGGAGTTGTCATTTCCAATTGTTAATTATATGGAGGGAATGGCCAATGAACAAGTGAAATTTTTCTAAAATTTCCATCTACACTTTAGGCTTTGTAAAACTCGAGAGTGTGATTCCTACAATTTTTTTTAGATATTCTTGTGCCAATTATATCAAACATTGTAAATTAACAGATATATTCTCCTAAGTGTGGCTTGATAGATGAAAAACTCTAAAGATTCGGCTAACCTTTACATCATTTAGCATTATAAAGCATGAGAATATGGTAGAACATGATCACTCAAACATACATTTTGAATAAAAAGTAAAAATTTAATTTGATTTTAAATGTATTTGTTGTGAAATACCAGGAAGATGTAACATAGACACAACTTATTGTGATTAGTGTCATATCCTAGGGTATGGAGTCTCAAACAATGCAATTGAAAATTTATAACAATTTTCTATCTATCATAATAGAGCTATTTAATGATGTATTACACCATTAAACCTAGAAATCTAAAACAGTAATACTTAAATGATCCATGCATACATTCACATAAATCTTTATTCTTGTTAAATAAAATTTAACTCATTCTTTGAACAAGTGCATTAATAGTAAATAAACATTCAGAGGAAATAAAATGAAGATGAATTAAATGATCTTTGATTCATTTCATTTAGAATTCATGCGAAGTATACAATGGAGAACACTCACTTTGGAAATGCACCATTCATATTCTAGAAATAATAGTATTGTTATACAACATTAACAATCAAAAGACTCAAAAATTCAAAACCTAGAAAAGACTTAGAAAAAAATAGTGTATTCTCTTTGTATTACAATAGCTCTTCAAAATCATTCCACAACAACCTGTGTAAATGGCCTTGAATTCCCTTTTATAAAACAAGGGAGAAAAAAGCTCTAGGTCATTACACATGTCACATTTTCAATTGACATACAATTATATTTCAAAATTACAAGAGTAATTGCAAGCTCGTGGAAGGAACATTTTGAGTGGAAGTTAGTTACAAAATTTGTTACATCCATGATGCTTTCCCAAAATATTTGAAATAGTTAATTGATTCCTTTGCCACTTCCTTTCTTCATTCTTGTTGTTGTGGAACTGAGAATGTTGAGCTGGTAGGAGAATACAAAATCTTGGTGTGCAAGATGAAAAAATACCTTTGCTAAGACCCTTGAAAACCCTAAAGACCATTGAATATACCAAATAAACCAAAATTGTTGCCATATCACTATTGGAGAAGACTAAAAATCTAGAATATTATTATACTTATTGTCCCAAGTAGTATAGTCCTCTTCTATATGCTAATTGAAGGCCATTAATTCATTCAACTTTGTCCTATAAGGACCATACTTTGTCATTACTTGATTTGTATCCTTGTCAAACTCCTCCAAGAAAGTGCTAGTGACTGATAACTTTTTCATAATATCCTTTAACATAGCTATTTTGACATCTCCCTCTTCACAAATTAGGGTGGCTTCTACAACAATAGCAAAATCCATATCAACCCTCTATTGCTCATAAGTCTTGATGGTTCCATATTTATTAAGAATGTATGGAAGGAGGTCATTGTCACTCTCATCAAATTGCTTGAGAAATTCCTTGATCCTTTTTTCCAATAGATGCACCAATCCTTGGTATTCAATAATTTCCTTGACTTCTTTGTAGGTTGGATCAATTTGGAGTGGCTTATTTTGATCACTTGTGGATCCTATAACCATACTCTTTAATGCACCCAACCTTAGAATCCATGTTTGCATCAATAGAATAGAAATTGATCTTATCCCTTTCAAACATATTTATTGAATTGAATATTAAAGAATAATTAAAGTGAAAACTTCTCACTCTTTTTATTTCCTTTGCTAAACAATGTTCCAAAACATTATAAAAAATAAAAATATTGTTATCATTGTATAATGCAAAAAATTCTTCATACACCTCCAGTTGTTGAATCGACTCTTATCTACTTGTTTCTTTTATTTGAGGAGGTGCAAATGATGTGCTTGGGCCTAGATATGCAAGTGGTAAATTATCTTCATTGTACACCACCATTTCCTGATAAGGTAGAGGAGGTGATTGTATAAGAGGGGGTGAATAGATAGGAGGTGGTGGAGAGTATGGAACAACTTAATACACTTGTGGAACTGGTTTCCCTACCTGTACTTCTTTGAACTATTGTTGTAGCATCTTATTCTGCAATTCTAACTCTCCAATTCTTTGTTCATCCTTGTTGTAAGCGATTACCAAGTCATTGTATCTCTTATTTTTAGCTTCATATTTCTCCTATAAGGACTCAATAGTGGCCTTAGTGAGTTGTGCCACATTCACTACCATAGTAGCAGCTTCAACTATTGAAGTCTCTAAAACTCTCTTTGTGATCAACCCTTGTAGTGTCACACCACTCTACTGATTTGTTTTCACTAAGATTCTTTAGGTCTAATTTTTTTGTTTCAATTTGTATTTATTCTTTTTTTGTGTTTTTGAATTTGTTGCCAAGAATGCTAATGATACTAACAAGCATATACATACAATAGGATCTTTAAATAAACTAATCTACTGAGATAACTCAAGTAATGATTCAATTTGATGGCCAAATAAGCTCTCTTCATTACATAATAGATTACATAAGATAGATAACTTACTTCAGATTCAAAAAAAGATACATCTTATGCCATAGATTTTACTTACATCCATATATCATAGTGAATAGTGATTTGATATAGTAACAAACTGTTATGCCTTGCATAACCACCCCATTTTGTTTTGGAACAAAATGGGTCCCCCTTTTGTCTTTTCCCTTGGGCCTTTGGTTTTTTTTTCCTTAGGCGTTTTCCTTTTAAAGTTTTGTCGGAGGCAAAACCGGAACCAATACCGGACTTGGATTTCTTTCCAAGTTTCTGGTCTTGTTCCATCCTCGGTTCCAGTTCTGATGGGTTCTCCATCCTTGGTTCTTTCTCAGAGTCGGGTCCGGGTCCAATTCAGAATGGTAAACTTTCTTCAACTGCCTCATTCAGATCCCATCCTAGGTTCGACTGCACCTTTTTTCCTCTCTTTGTTGGTATTTGTCGGTTTTTGTCCCATGTGCCTTGGGTGTTTTCGGCCTTGCGCATCTTTTTCTTTTTGTTTTCGGTGGGCCTGGAACTAGAATGGATTCCGAACTTGGAATTCCTTCCAAGTTTGTGTTTTCTTTTCTGTTCCAGTCTCGATTCCGCTATGGTCGGTTTTCGTTCTGACCCCGCTGGCGTTTGCTCCCATTTCGTCTTGGTTCCACCTCTGCCGGTGTTGTGTTTCTTTTTGATAGATTTGGAAACATGATAAATAATGGTGTATTTTATAATGTGTTTTATTTTCCCCGGAGTGCTAATGCAGGCCTTTCTTTTGTAGGATTAAATCATGCATAGGATGATATTTGTCAAAGGGAGCTCAGTTGGAAAGCATTCCTTAATCTAGTTGGTCCTAAAAATTAGCTAAGGAAAAGGTTGGCAAGACCTATCTAGACTCTTACCGACTGGTGGCTTGCCTCTGACCATTTGAAATCCAAAGAATCAGAATACCCCCCATTATGGATCTTATCGGCATAGGATTATCATGATCTCCCCGACCCATAATTCGTTTTGTTCAAATCTGCGTCTGTGTTGCCTATCGGCAAGACCCTAGGGATCTCATGGCGAGTGGAATTTACATACAGGCATCTATCGGCAAGACCAAGGTCATCATTCTGGAGAAAAGGAGTTTTCTGTCGGCATGAGTTTTCCCTTCGAGGGCTGGTCTCGGCAAAGTCTCCATGTCTCATCGACTAGCAACATGGGGCTAACACTTTGGCAGGAGATTTCCTTCGGGGAGAAGTCTCGGCAACTTCTCCATGTCTCACCGACCGAAAGCAGATAGAACACATTTCGGTATGAGGGTTTGGCTTTGGGAGGAAGTCTTGGCGACCTCCTAAAGTCTCACCAACTACCACACAATGAGCAAACACTTCGGCGGGAGTCATCTTCTTTGCCAAGAAGTCTCGGCAAAATCTTCAGGTCACACCGACAAAGCACAAGAGGAGGTCTATCGAGGTGAGGTTTGGTAGTCTTGCCGACCCATAAAGTCTCACCGACATATTGTTTCATCGGTGAGAGAATCAGGTTGTCACGATGACAAAAGATGTGATTATGGAGATCCCATGGCTAAGCATAATGTATCTATAGGACGTCTCCCCAACAAGGGAATGTTACAGCGACACAAGTGGAGAGAAGGAAAGCATATCGGTATGACCACAAAGATGTCTCGGCGACAATAGAGTTCGGAAAAAGGAAGCTTCGGTCGGTGTAAACTCTCATCGACCGAAGAAATTCTCAACAACATGGAGAAAGCCTGGCGAGAGTGAAAGAAATCGGCGAAAGGTTCTACCAATACAAAAGAGTCTCGGTGACATGCAAGGGAGTCACTATAAGTCTTACCGACAAAGGTTAACCAAGGGTTTTCGGGGAGGATTTAGACTCTCGCCGGGAAGTCTAGGCGACTATGAAAGTCACACCAAAGCAAGAGGAGCCTGAGCCCGGAGGATAAGGAGGATATCAGGGAGAATCCAAAAGAAAACAAAAGCTTCGACATGTGGTCTCGGCAACCTTGAAGTGTCTTGCCAAAAGGAAAAGGAGCTCACAGAGAGGAAAGACGTGTGGCAAGTGGTCTCAGCGAAATAAAGGAGTCTTGCTAATGGTTTTTGCGGACTCGATATGACTTCTTCTACTGCTCGCCGAAATGTCTTGTCGACTGCCATATGCTATGTCGATAACTGTTCAGATGAAATTGCATTGGGGAGACACAATGAGTGTCACATCGACATGCAATTCAAGGTGGACAACTTTTGACCACCTACTAAAGCTCGCGTGGCATATGTCCGACCAACCAGAGGAAACCAAAAGAGTGACTCATCGGCCCCTTTGACCAATTGACTACTCCTGCCAGGGAAGATCAACATAAAGCAAGCAAGGTGGATTCATTCTCAGATCACTAAGGGATGAATCTGCTTGGGCGACGGTATTCAAATCTATAAGAGAGGGCCCGATGGTGCTTCCAGAAGATGCTCAAACATACAGAGAAGTCTAGAATAGAAAGGAGGCTGAAGGAAAGAAGAAATGATGACTCATAGGGACAGTTGTAGTGACTACTGGCAAAGAGGTAGATCAGTTTTGATGGAGCTATTCTGAGCATTCAAAGCGACTCCAACAGAGTTCAAAGGTGGAAATGGAGACAAAACAGTAAATGTTGCAGTTGCAAAAGATCTAAGGTCATCCCCGGGACAACCTTTCAGCAATATGGACAATAGGGCTTCGCTTTGAATGCAGTTTTGACTTTCCTCAGTAAGATCTAAGGGCCGACTCTCCTATAGTCTGCTGATATTTTGTAAACCCTAGTGCAGGGGACAACACATTCATGTTGGTACATTCTGTATATAAGGCATTCTTCCCTCTTTGTAAAGGTTAGCACTTCTAGATTAGAACTTCTAGGATTAGAGAAGTTTTAGACTAAGAACTGTTAGGAGTTAGTTAGTTAATAGAAGGAGATAGAGTTGCATCTTGATTCTCAGTAATGAGAGCTTCTCTTATCTTCTTGTTTAGCAGTTAGATTTCAGTACAAACTGTAATGTATTTTCTAAGTTCTCTTAGTGTAGTTGGAAACAATATGGAGACACAGATTCTCTGTACACCGATGATTGTGTCAGCTTTGTAAATATTGCTTATATGTTTTAATAACAATAGAAGCAATCAGAGTTTAATCTACTTTATGTTGTATTCTTGAATGATATTTGTCTTAATTTGATCATTTGATTTGTGAAGCCTTCAAGGAATAAATTTTTTATTTTGTGTTTAATTTAAATGGTAACTTAAAATCTGTTATTCGAATTAGCATTGAGAATGAAAGAGGCTGTGTGTCAATCACAAGATTATCTTGTTCTGCAGTTTTAGTTTATAATTTCTTGAAGTTAGCAAGTCTGGTTAAGATTGGATGAACTATTGTTCTTTTCTGTTCAAAAGGCCTGATCTATCTTTTGTTGTTTCTTTAAAAACCCTAGTTAAATTAGGATTTATTTCATGCTTGATCTTAGAACAATCTAGAAGCTCACACCAGCAGGCCCCTTGAATATTACTGTTGCATTGACCACTGAGTAACATCAGCATAGTTGAGACCCAACTACAAAGACCTTGGGAGCTAAGGAATCCATGTGTTTCCTTTCTCTTTCAAAAGAAGTAGAATAGTAATATTCTGCTTGCATTGTTGTGGTGCCAAAATCATCATCAACAGGAATTGGTGCTAGAAGGAGGGCCTAGAAGGGAAAGTTGGATAAGGCTGGGTTTTCCTCTCCAGAAAGGCCTCACAGAGTCCTTCGATTAGCTGGAAATCCATCACCGTTGATAGAACTCAAGACCCCAACAAGACAAAAGATTCACAAACCTAGGGCAATTATCATACCACCCTTATCAGCTCCGCTCACTCCACCAGGCTTTTCACCAATACCCTAGTGGATACCTATCAATCCACCATCACATCCATCTCAATTGTCATCACAGCTGGTTCAACCCATACAACAACTGGCTGAACCACCACCATCACCACCAATGGCATTCTTTCAGAATAATCCCTCTCCATTCGGGACTATTCCTGGAGGTTTTCATGACCCGCCTAAGAATCCTGAGAAATTCTGTCCTAAGTACATTCATGGTGAATCAAGGAGTGCTAAAGAGTACATACAAGCTTTCAAGGATGCTTGTACTAGAGCTCAAATATCCCTCCATGATGTAGTTTGCCGGTTTTTCCCTTATTCTTTAGGGGACATGGCATACAATTGGTACCTTAATCTTCCTCAAGGTTCTATTCTAACCTAGACACATTTGGAAAATTCTTTCATCAACCAATTCAATGTATATGTGGACCTAGCTCTTTTATATCACCAATTCACTACCATAAGAAAGGAACCAGGTATACCTTTACCTTTATTCAATACTAGGTTCCAAAGAATGTATAGAAGATTGCAAGATCCCTATTTAGTCACTTAGGATAACGCCATTCAAGCTTACTTTAGGGATATAGACCCCTTGTTGGGCTTGTTCTTGCAAAGGACCTATCAACCAGCTGAGATTGACTCTCTATCCAAAGTCTATCAGCTAGCTATCAAGCTACAACAACAAATCAATTTTCAACAAGAAGGCCTAGGAGGGGGTTTCCCTTCAATAGGATACCAGATGTATAGCTCAACTCCTCTATTCACCCCTATCCCAGGGATGTCTTCTTCACATTATGGGACTATGTCTGAATTGTAAACCCAACCACCTATTCCATTCTTTGCTATTGGGACTTCTGATCTTTTTCAAAAATCACAGCTTCCTCAAAGTTCCCATGGTCATCAGAACCAAATTGGAACACCAAGTCATTTTGACCAGCAACTTGTTAAGAGCATGAAAATTGAAAAGACAATCTAGCTTACAAATGAGGTAGAAACCTTGAAGCAAACACTATCTCAAGTTACAAATGACATGGCTCAACTTCGATTGATCCCCTCCCAAAACAATCAGGGTAGCTATTAGAATCCTAACAACTACAACCAAAGGGGTTATCAGGGCCAAAATCCCTCTAACCAAGGGTACCAAAACCAAAACAAAGGGTATAATCAAAGGCCAAATAATAACAGACAATGGAATACAGGGCCCAATAATGGTGGAGTCTCTCACAACTATTAGGCAAATTAGGAAAGAGCGCATATTGCAAACATGGCTGACCTCAACTTCATGACCAATTGGTGCAGACTACATGATACTGCAACCCATTTTGAGATAAACTGCCCTCAAATGGAGAAAGTTGTAAAGATGGCACACGAAGATGCCCACACATTCCAGGGGAATTCAAACAAATGAGGTGATTCAATGGATACTGCAATGGCTTATGACCTCTTTGAAGAGGAACCTTCATTCCCAAGGCAAGAAGAGAATGGACCGGAGGAGGATTCATATGATGCCCAGGACTTTCAAACAAAAGGAGGACACTTTATGAGAAATCAAGGTAAGGGTCCATTCAGTACATCGGCACCTTCTAATCACATGGTGCCTCCAAAACAAAGTGCATATAATAATCTCCCTCCACCAAAAGGCTCACTTGACTTCCATAATAAAGGTAATTAATCTACTATTTTCAAAAGTAATTCAAGTTATAATACAAAATTCGACATTGTTTCTGAGATGCAGAAACATAAAACTTCTTTGTCATATTTTGACATTTTAAAGAGGTGCCTTGCTCAAAGAGAGATAGTACTGAAAGCTCTAGAACAAGCTAATAAGTCAAAAGGAAAGAGCAAGGTGGCACCTGCTGGGGATGTGAATGCAGCCTTATACAGAAACAAGGTAGGTACCCCACCTTTCCTTTTAAGTTTAAGAATTTATGGGAAGAACCTACACAATTGTTTATTGGATTTAGGGGCTTCAGGAAATGTCATGTCATATTCTATATGTAAGAATTTCAGGTTGGACCCTGTCCAAACTAACAAGAAGGTCATCCAACTTGACAATACATAAGTTAACATAGTTGGAGAATTGAAAAATGTACATGTGCAAGTAGGATCAGACCCTAGGATTCAAACCAACATAGACGTTCAAGTGGCAGACATTCCTGAGACCTATGGTATGCTGCTGAGTAGAGATTTGATGAAAAATCTAAGGGGATATCTTTCCCTTGACTTTTCACATATGCGGCTATCATGGAAAGGGATTCCTAATCAGATTAGGATTGAAAGTGAGCCTCTCCTCAAGCATATCATTACGGAATATGATTGCCCTAATGAGGTAGCCTATTTCAAAACTGGGATAGGTGTTTATAAAAGAGAAAAAGCTTTAACCTTTTCTGTTTTCGATCCTAAAGAACTCCACATACAAAAGCCCCCTGATCTTTTAATTGATGAAAATCAACAAGAATTATTCAGGAAGTTGCAACAAGATCAACTAGTCTTAGGGGAAGATACCAATTTGGAGAGTCTTCTACTCCCCAATTGGTGCATGGTACATTACCAAAGCCACTCAGAATTGACTTGTCAACCTTGCATTGACATTTTAAATCATATTTCCCAAGTTGTGGAAGCTAGCTCAAGTCACCCAAAGACTATTGCAGATCACTTCCCGTTTGAAGTCAAGGAAGCAATAATGTTAACCATGTTACCTATTTTTCACTCCGAGCTCAAACAAGAAGAGCTGAATGAAGTTGATCATTTATAGGTACAAAAAAATTTCATGTTTGCTGATTAAGTTTTCATTGATCATCATTGAGCTCATCTTACATATGTGTTATAGTTTTTGTGCAAATGTTTAAAACAAAAAATTGAGAAAATTTGCATAGTGATGCTTTTATTCATTTTGTGAAATGCTGAATCTTGCACAAGCCGCGAGAGTAACTGAGATTGTTTCTAACAATCAAGAGATGAATATAAAATTTAAATGCACAAGCTACACAACTGAAAATAACATAAGAGTAAAGGAGAGAAGCAATTCATCATTGCCTATAATGATGAATCACTTCGTTGGTGCTTCTAGCCATCATGCCTCCAAGCAGCTGCAGCCTCGCTTCATCGTTCCATGAACCTACAAAATCGTTAAGGAGATGGTATTAGAGTTATACTCTAAGACAATGGTGAATTACTTTCTGCCTTACGCCTATGCTAAAGACAGGAATGTAACTTGCATTAAACCGAGCATTCATCAGATAATTGCAAAAGATCGAGAGGAAAGACATAATTCAATGGAAGCTTTCAACTTCTTTTATTTTTCTAACACATTTGTTTCAGTGTGCAGGAACAGGTCATCATGTTTGAGTTCATTTCATCAGATATGTGGAGTAAAATGGGCTCCCACAAGGGTTGAGCCCGACATATCAAAAGGATACACTCTCAAGTTACATATGAGAGTTCTTTAACATTGTCAAAACAGTCATCAAAGAGATATTGAAATTAAGAAATAGTCAAATAAGCAGCTTTATCTCAAACAGATTCAGGAAAAGCAGCTTGAGCGTACACTATAATTTCGCTTTTCATATCAAGAAAGGATCAATCAATATTGCACTCATCAGTTTCATATTCTTTTCAGCTCTACTTTATTTATTTATTTTTTCACATTACATCTAAATAAAGTGTTAAGCCTCTTTCCATTAAAGAGAAACATAATATTTGAGTATTGGAACGCTTTCATAAATCATATCATCGTACAAGACAGATTTGCAATAGTCCAAGTTTTTACAAGTTCTTCAACAGAAAGCAGCAAATTCTATTTTAAATCAGCATTTAATAATAATGGAGCTTTATCATCAAGTGAAATGTCTACATAGTTACCAAAAGGGCAGTCTATATGACTGTATGAAAGGATTTGTGCAAATCATAATCATGCCTTGACCTTTTCAAGCATAAACAACCATTGTTCAAAATAAAAGCAATTTAATATAATGTAAATCTGCATAAGCAATGCTAAGGAGATTGCTATCTAAAGAACATTATGAATGCAACTCAAGATTTATATTGGATAGTAACAAAATACAGTGAAAGTCAGTTTTCAGCATGCAAAAGCACAAGATACAAGGTGAGTGCATCATGGAAGGCAGTGGATCAAAAAGTGTTGATAATACAGTAAGTTGCAGGTTTATAAGACAGATTTAGAAAAGCAGCCTTTGATTTATTTATCAAAATGAATAGAATGAGTATTATGATAATGGAGAACAGTCATCATAACACAAGTGTAGGTTCTACATCAGCCTAATAAGCCTGTGGAGAGTATAATCAAGTGAAGAATAATACTCAAGCATGACAACAATCTTAGCAAAAATAGTGCCATATTCTTTTCATTATGCAAGGTTCAGGCTAATCACAGAGCATGATAAGGTGAAGCCACAATGTATGGAGAAATATGAAAAGAAGAATCACAACTCCATTCAAAGCCACAACAGTGAATATACATAGTCTACAAAAGACTCAAGAGGAACCGTTTAACTTCGGCATCATAATGAGGGCAACATTCCCATATCTTGCCTTGCATTGCAATCAATGAATCATACATATTATTAGTACAATGAAATAAGGGCAGTCCCATGTAACAAGAAAGGCAATATAAGATAGATAACTGTATATCATGTATATCATCATTAAGTACAGTGCCATCTACAGTGGTTTCCATCAGCAATAAATAGTGAGTAATGACGAGAGTTTTCAAGGGGAAGTTAAACTAAGATTGCTAAAGCAAAATAATTAGAAACATTATCAAGACATCAAAGGAGTCATCACTTTTAGAAGTTTTCATGTGAACAGAGGAAACAATGCCATGCCATGCCATGGGAAGCTCTATTCGAGCTCACACAACAAGAGGATGGATAAACAACACAATCATAAAGACCAGCAAGGTTTAGAGCAGCCAGTCGTGTTTTACTCATATCTCAAGAAATACAAAGTGGGTGTTCGTGATTTTTAGACAAAAATTAGAAAAGAGTAAGCTGAAGAAACCCATTAAATTTCATGAACACCCAATTCGTAGTTTTCAAAGAAAATTCACCAGTCTGTGGCCAACAAAGCGTGAAAAGCCTAGAAATTACTAAGAAAATCACACCAGAATAAGGATAGTCGTGGCCAAAGATAGACCCATGTGATGATTATGTCAATTCTTAGCTGAAGATATTTTGTTAAAAAAAAATTGAATGACAAAAGGATGGAAGCTTACCATGCTTTTCATGGCAGAGAGTTCATTCTCATAGACAGCTTTCTTCACATTATCTTCAAGCGTCGACCTTAATGATAGGGAATTTCAACAGAAGATAGGTGCAGATGACAAAAATGTCAGAATATCATCATAGCCGCATCAGTAAGATAGAAAAAAGGATATATAAATGCTCAAAAGAACTCAGATTTGCAGTGAATGAGTTTCATCTTACCTTTTACACCCAGAATCTTTCAAAAGATCATGGAAATTGACAGACAATGGTGGAAATCGAGCTTGAAACCCTACTCAGAATGGCATCCAATTTTTCTTCCAGAAACTTCAGGTCAAAATGTGAACAATGATGGGATTTTAGGGTTCAATGGTCTTTTGTCTATTCGCCGTAAAAATGCCTTTGAATATTTGTTAATGATTTTATTAAAATCATCATGTTTTATTGATTTCCCAGTCAGAGAATTTGCTAATTATGTGGTCGTCTTTATCAAATGTCAAAATATTTGCTAATGATGTGGTCGAATATAATAATTGATGCATGGTGGTCGACCAACTTCAAAGGGTTAAGATTCTATTTTAATCTTATGTATTTTTTTATTTTTTTTGCATTATTCAATGAAGGGCTAATTTGTTAAATGATCCACTATAAATCATTTAATAAATTAGTCATTTTAAACATGCAAATAAAAGATATTATAAATCCATGCATAGAGCAAGCAAAGTGAGATATTTTTATCATGCACGTGATATAGAATTGGAGTTTTAGTTCCATGGTCGGATTGATACAAACGAAGCAATTTTTTGCATGCTTTGGCTCACATTTTCAAGGATTTGTAGTTCAGTTGGAATAGTGCATGTATCAGTTATGACTTGGCAGTGAGTTTGAGCTTGAGTGGACTTATTTTTGCATGGTTTTGCGCCTCCTTTTCAAAGATATTTTCTTTTGCTCGGTTTTGGCCTTGGAGTTATCACCCTTTCTTGGAGTTGGACTTTCAGTTCTTTTTGCATGCCTTTTGGAAAGGCTTTTGCATATATTGAAAAACTTAACTGTTTCTCAATCTTAGTGCTTGTTTTCTGCCTTTGCCTTTAGCAAAGAAGATTATCTTGTAACTCAGCTTTCAGATTAATATAACAATGTTTTTTACAGGTTCAAAGTGTGTAATTGCAGAAGATTCCTTTGAGTTTCAGTACTTTAGAGTTTGCCTTCTAAATTTCAAGCATTGTTTTTGTGATGAATTTGATCGAAGAGTTACTGTGTTTCAGTTCTGAAACCTTTGATTTTTTCTATCTTTTTCACATATCTATATGCAATTTAGTTTAAGTTCATTGGTTATGCACTGTGCTTATTAATTAATTAATAAATTTTGTCATGAAAACCTCGTTTTCCCTCAATTTTGCATTAAGATCAAAGCCTCTGTTTAAATCATTCAAGTGATTAAATTATTAAATCAAGTTGTGCAGATTAGAGTTTTTGAGGAGTTTGTTGTGAGTCATAATTGCAAGTTATTATCATTTAGGTGCAATCACCTCTCGTAGCTTTAGGATTTCAATTCAAGCAAGCTTTCTATCTCTTTCTCAGCCAAGTTAGTTAGATTTTAGGAGGTTTTTATTAGGGAACCAACCCTCTCTGGAAATTGATTCTCAAAATTAGGCAACCCATAGGCCTAAGAATCATTCCATGTTTCAACAGATTGCTAGATTTAAATAATCAAGTGTTCGGGTGCAATCTGATTGACAACAGTTTTTGGCACGTCCGGTGGGACTTTGAATTACTTTTCAGAGCAAAGTTTCACAGTTTAGTGTTGCTGTTTGGTATATATAGTAGTTTATTTCCAGCCTTTAAGAGGATTATTTTCATATACCTGGTGACTCTGTTTCTCAGTTTTAGCAGAGCAAGTGCACACAGCTTATGAGAAAAATTCAGACACAAAGTTCTTCTTCGTTTGAGTACTTACAGTTGTCTTCGCCAAAAAGAATAGGAAGGACAACCAAGCGAACATCTAGTAAATCTTCAAGAAAGCAATCAATTTCTCTGATTCAAAGAGAAAAACCAATAGTTTATACATCGAAAAGAAGAGGCAGATCATTAACAAGGCAGCCAAATTCTTTCTCAGCTTCACCAAGTTACAGAGCACCAGTTTAGCCTGTACCGATTATACAAGTAGCAATTTTTAGAATAGCAGCAGCTCCGATGGCTAGAGCACATGCTTTTGTTCCATTTGATGGGGGTAGCCCGTTAGATCTGGCTCTGCATGATGATATACCAGTAGCAGCACTTAAAAGTCTTCCTTTCTTCACTAGTGAAGATCAAACTATGCCCATTGAGCATATTAGAGACGTAGCCTCGCTATGTGGAGTTCACCATGTGATTTAGGAGAACGTAGCTTTGAGGTTGTTAGCAACATCATTCAAGGGTAAAGCTTCTCAGTGGTTTCATGGCTTACCAGTTCGTAGCGTCCCAACATGGGATGACTTAGGAGACAAGCTGACAAAGCAATTTTCAGATAAGTTCGATCATTTATCTCTAGTTGAACAAATGACGACTATAAAGAGATTGCCATAAGAACAAATGATGGACTTTAATTTCTGATTCCAAAGGACATGGGATCGAATTCCGGACACGGTAAGGCCCACTCTTGACCATGCTTTTTTGTATTTCCTTATATCATTGTATAGTGATATTGCCTTAATGATACAATCAATGGGTGGGTTAACCTTACCAGCAGCATATGACATTGCTATTAGAGCTGAAAATAGCCTCATACAAGCTGGTAAACTTGCCCCAAGACCCCCTATGCCAATTTTCCTTGAGGTACAGCCATATATGCCCATTCATGTACCTCCAATAGCTGCTATACCTACTGTTCCAGCCTTAAGTTTCCAAGCAGCAGTACAAAATAATGTTCCAAAAAATTATAATTTGCAAGGTCTAAAAGATACCCAACAGTAGCTAATAAATGACTAACAACAAATGGCCAAGTTACTTCAAACTGTGAGTAACAATTTTGTAAGTCTTAAAAACTAGTAAGGTCAAAATTTCAAGCCTAATCAGTCATCCTTTCAAGCAAATAAGCCTGCTTATCAAGCTGATTACTAGGGACAGAAAATGAATTTCAACTTTAGGCCTAATCAGCCATTTAACCCAACTGTTGCTAGCTCTTCAAAAGAATTGATGCCAATACAGAATAACTTAGCGCAGGATTATGTTTGGTGTTATCCCTGCAATCAGCCTCATAATTAGGCTACTTGCATGAACGGGGTGATTAATCAAGCACTCATGGTGCAAAATAGTTATGCTACTTTTGAATAAACAAATAAGGAGGATAGTAATCAACAGGGTGAACAAATGCAACAAACTGACCTTGATGTTGCCATGATGAACTGGAAAGGAAGTGAAGTTTGCGGAGTTAATCACATGGAAGGTCAAAATTAGTCAACCACTTCTATTGTAGCCAATACGAGGGCCAAAAAGAGAGTATTTGACCTTAGACAACAAGCAGAAAGAGACAACCAGCCTGCTGTTCACCAGAAAAATCAAGATTTTACAGCCCAACAGGGGCAGGTTCATCCTTCAACAACTTAGAATGTTCATGTTTTAACAAGACAGCAAGCTGGACCATTAAAGGAGCAGCCCAAAGTTCAGTTTCAGCCTCAAGCAGCTCAAGTAGGTGTTGCTGTTCAAAAGGTACAATCTAAGGTTGGTGCTTCTTTCAATATCGTTGAGCATATGAAAAAGACAACTGTTGACATCACCATGATAGATGCATTATGTTTGCCTGGACAAAAAGAAAGCTTGCATGAGGCATTGGCTAAAATATCAATTTCTGACGAAGTGAATACAAAACAGCTAAGAGTTCTTGCGAACAGTTTAGATCAAAAGCAAGGAAAGCCAACTAAAGAGATAAAACCACCCCCTTTTTATGTCAGTTTGATAATTGGTGAAAATATTGTGCATAACTGCATGATCGATAGTGGAGCAAGCAGCTCAATCATGCCTAAACAGCAGGTAGATAAGTTAGGACTTGAGTATGAATCATTGTCAAAAGGGGTAGTTCAATTGGATGGTACAGTTGTTAAGTCGGTAGGAGTTATTAAAAATATACCTCTTACATTGCACGCCTGTCCTAACTTTCAGATTGCACAGGACATATATGTCATTGATCTTCCACCCTATTTTGCCATTTGTCTATCTAGAGACTTCACTGCAAAGTTAGATGGTTATTTGTTATCAGACTGGTCACACATGTTTTTTAGGACCAGGTATGGTACTAGAGTTACGATTAAATCAGAATCATTAGCTAAAGACCATATTGAACCATACGTTCTAAACCCCATAAACGCAAACCTAGCTTTCCATGATCAGGAGGATCAATCTGTGACCCTTGACCCCACTGTACCCATAGAAGGCATACCAGACATAAATCTAGATCAGTGGGTAGCTGAGAATCACAAGGTTGATTTTTTCAATCTCATAGACGAAGTAGGTTTGGGCATTTATATGATTTGAGAACCTGATGCAACTATTCAAAATCTGGTCAAGGAAGAAAAATAACAAGTACAACAGATTAATCAGCTTTGGAAGCTATTTTTTGATGGTTCTAGGAGTAAATTTGGTGCTGGTGGAGGAGTTGTTCTGATTTCCCCTAAAGGAGACAGGTATTATTCAGCTTTTAGATTTGCTTTCAGCTATTCTAACAATATTGCTGAATATGAAGCATTAATAAATGGCTTAGAATGGGCCAGGAAAAGAAAGATCAAGTGCTTGCAAGTGTTTGGCGATTTAGAATTAATAGCAAATCAAGTCAGAAATCTGAATTTAACAAAGAATGATTTGCTAAAATTGTACAAGCATTGTGTTTGGGGCTTAATTGAGGAGTTTTATGCATTTAATCTACAGTTAGTACCCAAACTTTAGAATAAGCAAGCTGATAAACTTACTGCTCTAGGGTCATAGTTTGATATTCCGACTAAGATTCACAATGTGGAGGTACAACAATATGTGAAGGTAGTTGTTAGACCTTCAGTACTTGATAATAACATAAGTTGGTAGATTTTTGATAGTGATGAACAAATATGCCATTTTCTGATGGAGGAGGCAGAGTTTTCTACTGGAAACCAGGGCAAGTTTGATTAGCAATATGGTGATCAAATCATGTAGTTAAAGTCAAATAAATTGCCAAAAGGTTTGGTGACTCTTGAGTCAATTTTTAATACTGATGACCAGGTTAGAAAAGACAAATCTAGTATCACAATGAAGCAAGAACATTACAAATAGATAGAAATATTCAAAGACAAGCTCCTTAAGCTTGGCAAGATCTGCACAAAGGAGGAGCAGCAAGCATTTATATTGCTTTGTCAAGAATTCAGTGACATATTCGCTTGGCAGTATGGAGATTTGAAGGGTTTCAATCCTGAATTAGCTCAGCATACAATTGAGCTCGAACCCAATGCAAAACCGGTAAGACAGAAGCAGAGGCCTCTGAACCCGAAGTTAGAACAACTGATGAAAATAGAATTAAACAAGTTGATCGAAGGTAGCATAATATTTCCAATCAAGCACACTTCTTAGGTGTCAAATTTGGTCCCTGTTAGAAAGAAGAGTGGGGAGATAAGGTTGTGCATTGATTTTTGTGATCTAAACAGACCTTCACTCAAAGATCACTACCCGCTACCTTCAATGGAACAAATATTGTAGGTTGTTTCAGGATCATAAAGGTTTTCATTATTGGATGGGTATTCAGGTTATAACCAAATCTTGGTTAAGGAAGAAGATCAATATAAGACAGCCTTTACCACCAAGTGGGGTACTATGGCTTACAGAAAGATGTCGTTTGGACTATCAAACACAGGAGCCACCTTTCAGAGAGCAATGGACATGGCTCTCCAAGGTTTGATTAATAAATTTGTTCTTGTTTACCTGGATGATATTACTATTTTCTCACGTAATGTTGATGATCATTTCAGTCATCTTAGACAGATATTTGAAAGGTGCAGAGAATATGGAATCTCTTTAAATCCAAAGAAAAGTATTTTTGTTGTTCACGAAGGTAAGCTTCTGGGTTATATCTTTTCAAAAGATGGCATTTCTATTGACCCAGAACGTATTGCAACCATTCTGGCTTTACCGCTGCTCGCTCACAAAAAGAGTTTGCAGAGCTTCCTGGGTAGAATTAACTTTGTGAGGAGGTTCATTCCTAATGTTGCAGTGTTGTTACAGCCATTGACAACCATGCTGAAGAAAAACATTCAATTCAGCTAGTCAAAAGAGGGAAAGAATAGTTTTGAACAGATTAAAGAGGCACTTGCAGCAGCCCCTACTCTTATAAATCCTGATTTTGATAAGGATTTCATACTATACGCTTTCGGAGGAGTGGATACCATATTCGCAATGCTCTGTCAGCAAAATAACAAAGGTATGGAGCAGCCCATAGCTTTCTTTAGTCAAATCTTGCATGACTATGAAATAAGATATTCATTCGTTGAAAAGCATGTACTTGCTATAGTGAGAAGTCTGAAGAAATTTAGACATATGTTGTCTAATAATAAGATAAATCTGCTGGTAGCTCACCCAACGGTCAAGGAGTTTCTGTTGAATAAAGACATTAATGATAAGCGAGCCGGCTAGATAACCAAATTCATGGAGTATGACATCAGCATAAAGGTTACCAAGCTTGTTCAAGGTAAAGGACTATGCGAACAACTTGTAGAAAATGAGGAAAACAACAGTGAAGAAGTTACTACAGTTTTGAAAAATGAAGATGAACCTGCTGTTTCAGCTATTTCAACTAATTGGATTCATCAAATGGTCCATTATTTATATACTAGAGATTGCCTAGAAGGCATGGACAAATCTAAACGAAGGTATTATAGATTGCAGGAAATTCCTTATGCAATAATAAACGATGTTTTATATAAAAAGGACTTCAATGGAGTATTCCTCAAATGTATTTACCTAGATCAAATTGAAAAAATTCTGGAGGAATTCCATGATGGACTGCTGGAGGTCACTTTGCACCTCGTACTACAGCTTTGAAAATTATGAGGGCAGGCTATTGTTAGCCAAATCTTTTCAAAGATGCACATACTTATGTAAGAAAATGTGCTAAATGTTCACTTTTTGCAGGAAAACAGAAGTTAGCAGCCTTTCCCCTGAATCCAATTCTAGTTGAGTAGCCATTCGAGAAGTGGGGACTTGACTTTATCGGTCCTATTAACCCACCATCAAGTGCAAGTCACAAGTGGATCTTGACAGCAATAGATTACTTCACGAAATGGATGGAAGCAGTTGCTCTAAAAGATTCAAATGAAACATCAATCCTAAATTTTTATCAAAACATTGTTTCCAGGTTTGGTACACCCGAATCCATTATTTCAGATAATGCTTTAGCCTTTGTTGGCTTGAAAGTTTCAAATTGGTCAGTAAAGAATAATATTTTTCTGAACACTTCGTCCAATTATTACCCCAGGGTAATGGACAGGTAGAGTCGACAAACAAGAATCTGATTAAGATCCTTAAGAAAACAATTGAAGATAATCATAGGTCATGGCATGACAAGCTTAAATTAGCCCTTTGGGCTGATAGAGTTACACCAAAATGGTCAACAGGTTTTTCACCGTATGTTTTGGTTTATGGTAAGGAGGCTAAGCTGCCTATATCAATAGAATTCCCAACTCTAAGCTACATAAAGGAACTGGAGTTACTTGAAGAGAAGCCAATGCAAGTTAAGCTTGCTGAGTTAACAGAGTTGGATGAGACCAGGAAAGAAGCTTCAGATTCATCATTCTCAGATGAAGAAGACATTCGACAGAAAAGCAGTTGCACGAATCTTCAATGAAGGTGACTTAGTTTTCAAATGGGATGAGCTCAAGAGCAGACCTGGTAAACATACAAAGTTTGATGCCATGTGGGATGGCCCGTATGTTATTATAGAAAAGAAAGAACTCAATGCTTTCCAACTCTCAAAGCTGGATGGTGAGGTACTACCAATCCCTGTCAACGGGATTCATTTGAAACAGTGTTATTAAGCTTTAGGCTTTCGGCTGTACATAGTAGAATAGTTTTTAGTTTCAGTAATGTTTTTAATAAGTGCCTGCTGGCACATTTCATTTTAGCTTTGTCTGGTTTTCAATAAGTGCAGTTGCTGCACCTGATTTTTCAGATTCTGTCTTCAACAGAATTGTAGTAGTTTCTTTCAAATTTGCATTTTTGAAGGTGAGTTACAGTTTTCTGAGTTAAAACAAAGGTTTTCAGAAGTCTGAAGATCAGAGATCGACTCCATGCCCAATGGATATGCTGGTCTATTATGTTTAGCAGGCAAACACTCCACAGAGGTTGCCACTTTGTTAACTATTTTTCACTTCGAGCTCAAACAGGTAGAGCTAAATGAAGTTCATCATTTATAGGTATAGAAAATTTTCATGTTTGCTGATTAAGTGTTCATTGATCATCATTGAGATCATCTTACATATGATTCATAGTTTTTGTGCAAATGTTTAAAACATAAAATTGAGAAAATTTGCATAGTGATGCTTTTATTCATTTTGTGAAATGCTGAATCTCACACAAGCCACGAGAGTAACTAAGATTGTTTCTGACAATCAAGAGATGAATACAAAATTTAAATGCACAAGCTACACAACTGAACATAACATAAGAGTAAAGGAGAGAAGCAATTCATCATTTCCTATAATGATGAATCACTTCGTTGGTGCTTCTAGCCGTCATGCCTCCAAGCAGCTACAACCTCGCTTCATCGTTCCATGAACCTGCAAAATCGTTAAGGATATGGTATTAGAGTTATACTCTAAGACAATGGTGAATTACTTTCTGCCTTATGCCTATGCTAAAGACATGAATGTAACTATCGTTAAACCGAGCATTCATCAGATAATTGCAAAAGATCGAGAGGAAAGACATAATTCAATGGAAGCTTTCAGCTTCTTTTATTTTGCTAACACATTTGTTTCAGTGTGCTAGAATAGGTCATCATGTTCGATTTCATTTCATTAGATATGTGGAGTAAAACGGGCTCCCACAAGGGTTGAGCCCGGCATATCAAAAGGATACACTCTCAAGTTACATATGAGAATTTTTTAACATTGTCAAAACAGTCATCAAAAGAGCTATTGAAATTAAGAAATAGTCAAATAAGCAGCTTTATCTCAAATAGATTCAGGAAAAGCAGATTGAGCGTACACTATAATTTCCCTTTTCATATCAAGAAAGGATCAATCAATATTGCACTCATCAGTTTCATATTCTTTTCAGCTCTACTTTATTTATTTATTTTTTCACATTACATCTAAATAAAGTGTTGAGCCTCTTTGCATTAAAGAGAAACAAAATATTTGAGTATTGGAATGCTTTCATAAATCATATCATCGTACAAGATAGATTTGCGACAGTCCAAGTTTTTACAAGTTCTTCAACATAAAGCAGCAAATTCTGTTTTAAATCAGCATTTAATAATAATGGAGCTTTATCATCAAGTGAAATGTCTACATAGTTACCAAAAAGGCAGTCAATATGACTGTATGAAAGGATTTATGCAAATCATAATCATGCCTTGACCTTTTCAAGCATGAACAACCATTGTTCAAAATAAAAGCAATTTAATATAATGTAAATCTGCATAAGCAATGCTAAGGAGATTGCTATCTATAGAAAATTATGAATGCACCTCAAGATTTATATTGGATAGTAACAAAATACAGTGAAAGTCAGTTTTTAGCATGCAAAAGCACAAGATACAAGGTCAGTGCATCATGGAAGGCAGTGGATCCAAAAGTGCTGATAATACAGTAAGCTGCAGGTTTATAAGACAGATTTAGAAAAGGAGCATAATGAGTATTATGATAATGGAGAACAGTCATCATAACACAATTAAGTGTAGGTTCTACATCAGCCTAATAAGCCTGTGGAGAGTATAATCAAGTGAAGAATAATACTCAAGCATGACAACAATCTTAGCAAAAATAGTGCCATATTCTTTTCATTATGCAAGGTTCAGGCCAGTCACAGAGCATGATAAGGTGAAGCCACAATGTATGGAGAAATATGAAAAGAAGAATCAAAATTCCATTCAAAGCCACAACAGTGAATATACACAATCTACAAAAGACTCAAGAGGAACCGTTTAACTTCAGCATCATAATGAGGGCAGCATTCCCATATCTTGCCTTGCATTGCAATCAATGAATCATACATATTATTAGTACAATGAAATAAGGGCAGTCCCATGTAACAAGAAAGGCAATATAAGATAGATAACTGTATATCATGTATATCATCATTAAGTACAGTGCCATCTATAGTGGTTTCCATTAGCAATAAATAGTGAGTAATGACGAGAGTTTTCAAGGGGAAGTTAAACTAAGATTGCCAAAGCAAAAGAATTGGAAACATCATCAAGACATCAAAGGAGTCATCACTTTTAGAAGCTTTCATGTGAACAGAGGAAACCATGCCATGCCATGCCATTCCAAGGGGGAAGCTCTATTCGAGCTCACACAACAAGAGGATGGATAAACAACGCAATCATAAAGACCGGCAAGGTTTAGAGGAGCTAGTCGTGTTTTACTCATATCTCAAGAAATATGAAGTGGGTGTTCGTGATTTTTAGACAAAAATTAGAAAAGAGTAAGCTGAAGAAACCCATTAAATTTCACGAACACCCAGTTCTTAGTTTTTAAAGGAAAATTGACCAATCCGTGGCCAACAAAGCGTGAAAAGCCCATAAATTACTAAGAAAATCACACCAGAATAAGGGTAGCCACGGCCAGAGATAGACCCATCTGATGATTATGTCAATTCTTAGCTGAAGATATTTTGTTAAAAAAAAATTGAATGACAGAAGGATGGAAGCTTACCACGATTTTCATGGCAGAGAGTTCATTCTCATAGATGGCTTTCTTCAGATTATCTTCAAGCGTCAACCTCAATGACAGGGAATTTCAATAGAAGATAGGTGCAGATGACAAAAATGTCAGAATATCATCATAGCCATGTCCGTAAGATAGCAAAAAGGATATATAAATGCTCAAAAGAACTCAGATTTGCAGCGAATGAGTTTCATCTTACCTTTTACGCCCAGAATCTTTCAAAAGATCATGGAAATTGACAGACAATGGTGGAAATCAAGCTTGAAACCCTACTCAGAATGGCGGCCAGTTTTTCTTCCAGAAACTTCAGGTCAAAATGTGAACAATGATGGGATTTTAGGGTTCGATGGTTTTTTGTCTATTCGCCCTAAAAATGCCTTTGAATATTTGTCAATGATTTTATTAAAATTATCATGTTTTATTGATTTTCCAGTCAGAGAATTTGCTAATTATGTGGTCGGCTTTATCAAATGTCAAAAGATTTACTAATGATGTGGTCGAATATAATAATTGATGCATGGTGGTCGACCAACTTCAAAGGGTTAAGATTCTATTTTAATCTTATGTATTTTTTTTAAATTTTTGTTTTTGCATTATTCAATGAAGGGCTAATTTGTTAAATGATCCACTATAAATCATTTAATAAATTAGTTATTTTAAACATGCAAATAAAAGATATTATAAATCCATGCATAGAGCAAGCAAAGTGAGATATTTTTATCATGCACATGATATAGAGTTGGAGTTTTAGTTCCATGGTCGGATTGATACAAATGAAGCAATTTTTTGCATGCTTTGGTTCACATTTTCAGGGATTTGCAGTTCAGTTGGAATAGTGCATGTATCAGTTATGACTTAGCAGTGAGTTTGAGCTTGAGTGGACTTATTTTTGCATGGTTTTGGGCCTCCTTTTCAGAGATATTTTCTTTTGCTCGGTTTTGGCCTTGGAGTTATCATCCTTTCTTGGAGTTGGACTTTCAGTTCGTTTTGCATGCCTTTTGGAAAGGCTTTTGCATATATTGAAAAACTTAACTATTTTTCAATCTTAGTTCTTGTTTTCTACCTTTGCCTTCAGCAAAGAAGATTATCTTGTAACTCAGCTTTCAAATTAATATAGCAGTGTTTTTTACAGGTTCAAAGTGTGTAATTGTAGAAGATTCCTTTGAGTTTCAGTACTTTAGAGTTTGCCTTCTAGATTTCAAGCATCATTTTTGTGAAGAATTTGATTGAAGAGTTACTGTGTTTCAGTTCTTAAACCTTTGATTTTTTCTTTCTTTTTCACATATCTATATGCAATTTAGTTTAAGTTCATTGGTTATGCATTGTGCTTATTAATTGATTGATAAATTTTGTCGTGAAAACCTCATTTTCCCTCAATTTTGCATTAAGATCAAAGCCTCTGTTTAAATCATTCAAGTGATTAAATTATTAAATCAAGTTGTGCAGATTAGAGTTTTTGAGGAGTTTGTTGTGAGTCATAATTGCAAGTTATTGTCATTTAGGTGCAATCACCTCTCGTAGCTTTAGAATTTCAATTCAAGCAAGCTTTCTATCTCTTTCCCAGCAAGGTCAGTTAGATTTTAGGAGGTTTTTATCAGGGAACCAACCCTCTCTGGAGATTGATTCTCAAAATTAGGCAACCCACAGGCCTAAGAATCATTCCATGTTTCAACAGATTGCTAGATTTAAATAATCAAGCGTTCAGGTGCAATTTGATTGACAACAAACCAAAAAATGAGATATAGTCAAAGGAGGTTCCTCTTGAAATTGAACCTACCCCAGACACACTACCAAATCAACATATTGATGAGGAGCAGCCCCAAGGTTTGTTTGACACCTCTACACTCATAGATATACCAAAATCCAAGGGGTTAACCAAAGAGACAAGTGAATATCAAGAAGATAACCTTTGGCCACATGATACATTTATACAGGGATTAGGAATTACTTTCGAGGAACCTACTGAACACCCATTCCCTGTATTTAATCTAGAAGATCAAATAGCCCTATCTATGGCTCTTTCTATCAAAACGCCCACAATAATTTCAAAAGGTTCAACCCCAGCACACGATCAGCTATGGACCCTTACCTTTGATGGATCCAAATCTAAGATAGGCTATGGTGTTGGAATTGAACTAACTAGCCCTAAAGGGAAAACCTCCTTTGCTTCTTACAGGTTGCAATTTGGATGCACAAACAACTTAGCAAAGTATGAAGCTCTGGCACAGGGATTGATGTTGCACATAAGAAGAAGGTTACTACCTTGATGGTCAAGGGAGATTCAGAAATAGTTATCAGGCAAGTGCGCAGCCAATATACATGTCACAACAAGAGGCTGGCAGCATATAGGAACAGGTTATCAAACTTGATCGAAGACTTTGATGCCTTTGGGATTAGCTTAATCCCTAGAGAAGAAAATCAGGTAGCTGATTCATTGGCTGTTGCTGCAAGCACCCTGGAACCTATGCAAGGCTCCAAGCTCAAGAAATTCTCAGTGGAATTAATTTCCACCTCAACAGTTCTGGATAATATCAAGGATTTTCAAGTTTTTGATAATGACTAACATATCCTTGCTTTCCTAGCAAGTTTTGATGTTTTTGAGGGGCAAATTATTGATGATTCCAATAGGGATCAAGGAGATTCGAAACCTAGAGATTATGATACAGAAGGGGTTCTTAATCTAAAAAGTAATAACATTCCCAAGGGAATGGTTGCTCTAGAAAGAATCTTTGACTCAGATCTGAGGGCTCGAGAGAAAATATCAGCTAAAGAAAAGGAAGGAGAATATGAAATGGTTAACTTGGCTAATGTTGGCCCTGAAAGGAATGTCTAAATAGGGAAGGCCTGCCCTGAAGCAATTAGAGAAGACTTACTAAAGGTGCTTAAAAAGGATATTTTTGTGATTGCCTAGGGGTATGAAGACCTCCAGACATTTGATGCTTCTGTTATGACTCACACTATCCCCTTGAAGCCTAAGGCTAAGCCCTTCTAACAGAAGCAGCATTCTGTCAATGCCCTGATTGAGCCGTTGATCTATAAAGAAGTTTAGAAGTTGCTATCTGTAAGGATAATCTTCCCTGTGTGCCATTCAATGTGGGTGGCTAACTTAGTCCCATTCCGCAAGAAAAGTGGGGAGATTAAGCTCTGTGTTGACTTGAGAAACCTGAATAGGGCTTCATAAAAGGATAACTACCCGCTTCCTTCTCTGGATGAAGTCCTCCAGACTGTCAATAGAGCTCAGATGATGTCATTCTTGGATGGTTACTTTGGATACAATTAGGTAATGGTCGACTTTGAAGACAGGATGAAGACAGCTTTCACTACAAAGTGGGGAAGGTTTGCGTATAGGAGGATGACTTTCAGTCTGATAAATGCTGGAGCCACTTTCCAGCATGCCATGGGCATAGCTTTCAAGGATCTAATTAGAAAATGCATTATTGTTTACATAGACGACCTGATAGCGTTCTCTAAGGAACGATTGAACCACGCTGCTGACTTGGCCAAGTTTCTGGAACGATGCATCCAGTATGGAGTCTCATTGAATCCAAAAAAATGCGTGTTTGGAGTCTCAGAGGGCAAGCTTTTGGTGCATGTGATCTCTGAAAAAGGGATATCAATCAATCCAGACCGAGTCGAGTCCATTTTGAAGATCACTAGGCCAGGAAGCAAGAAAGAAATGAGGTATTTCTTTGGGAAAATCAACTTTGTGTGAAAGTTCATCACGGGCTTTGAAGAGATTGTAAAGCCTCTGAACAAAATGATGAAGAAGGACGCCAAAATAGAGTGGACTGATGAAGCACAAGATGCGATTTCACAATTCAAGAGATCCATCTCAGAAGTGCCTATCCTTACCAACCCTGATTACATTAGGCAATTCTATATCTATTCTTTCGCCTCTGAGCATTCATGTGCGACTGTTTTAACTCAACGCAAAGAGGAGGCAGAGGATAGAAAGATTGCTTTCATGAGCTCTCCGTTGAAAAACATGGAAATCAAATACCCACCTCTGGAGAAGCAAGCTTTTGCGCTAGTTCAGGCTGTTAAGAAATTTTGACATTACATTCTCCAAAGTCTAGTCGTCGCTGTAGTTCCTGACGTAGCTGTGAAGTCCCTACTGATGCAGAGCGAGCTAGGAAAAGGAGAGTGAAATGGATGGCAATCTTGCAAGAATTAAATCTGGAGATACATCCCATGAAACTAGTCAGGGGTACAGGTTTATCCCAGTCCATGGCGAATGCTGGCAACAACATCATCTGTTATTAGTACATGATCCAATCTTTCTCTAATGACCCTTGGTATGCTGATACCATTTGCTTGATGCTCCATAATCGATTTCCAGAAGGAATGAATGCCACTCAAAGGAGAGCCATAGTACTAAAGAGTTAACATTTCATGCTCAAAGGAGGGTCGCTATACAGGAGGAATTTTGAAGGAGTATACCTGAGATGCCTTGGTCATCAAGAGGCTAAACATGTGATCTCTGAGTTTCATGGGAAACATGGCACAGGTCATGGTTCTGAATATTCATTGGCACACCAGATCCTTAGATTTGGTTATTATTGGCCCTATGTATTCAAAGATGCCCATCAGCATGTGACGACATGTCATACCTATCATATTTCTGCACCAAGGGAACACTATTCAGCCATGCCTTTGTAGCCTGTTTCTGAGGTAAGGCCCTTTGCCCAATGGGCACTAGATTTCATTGGGGTTATTAACCCAAACTCTTCTGCAGGACACAAGTTCATTTTGACTGTGACTAACTACTGGACAAGATGGACATAAGCTATACCATCCAAAAACAACACAATAGAGGTAGTGATCAAGTTCCTCACCGAATGCATCAGTACAAGGTTTGGGGTACCCTTCGCTCTGGTATGTAACAATGGCCCCGCCTTTTCTTCTGCTGAGTTTATTTCCTGAGCTTATAATCACAATATTGTCTTGAAGTATTCTTCGAATTATTTACCACAAGGCAATGGAGTTGCAAAGTCAACCAATAAGAATCTCTTAGGGTCATTAAGAAACTGTTAGAGCATAACCCTAGAGACTGGCATACCCAACTTAGATTCGCATTATGGGCAGATAGGACTAGGATTAAGGCTGCTCTAAAGACTTCACCATTCAAGCTGGTGTATGGCCAAGAGCCTGTATTCCCCATCCATTTGAAAATACCTATCCTTGAATTCATGGAGAAATTCTACTATGGTGACAATAAGATAGAAATCAGATTGGCTACTTTGTTGAAATTAGAAGAACAGAGAGATGTTGCCTTGCAACAATTTTTCAACCATCGGGCTATTGTGAAACATTGGTTTGACAAAAGAGCCAAGATCAAGGCTTTTAGGATATCAGACTTAGTGTTCTTATGGGATAAGACTAGTGAAAAGAAAGGAAGTCACCAGAAATTTAACAAACTCTGGCTAGGTCCTCATCAGATTGTTGACATCCTAGGCAAAAATGTTTTCAGACTGAGTAGCCTAACTGGAGAACCTATCCCATTGCATGTTAATGGGCAGTTTCTTAAGCATTGTTTTGAGTCATAAGGCATGTTAATTTTTGTGCTGGATGTAAATAATCAATTTGTCTCCTATTTGTGAATAATTTTCATTTTTGCTAATACTTTTTGTGTTTCTTCTTGTAAATAATCCACTGCTCTTTGAATAAATAATTTGCTCTCTTCTTGTAAATAGATCTGCTATTTGTTTGTTTGTCTTTTTCTTTCTATATTTTTATTTCCTTTGCTCTTTTGACTTTTGGTTTTGTTTTTTTCTTTTGGGGTTTCTCTATTCTTTCCCATCTTAAAATGGTGGTTGTTATCCGAAGCATACTTTTGTCATTTGGAGAGAAAGGGTTTAGATATTTTCAGGTTTGTTGATTGGGTGCTTTTGTCCCAAACTCTTTGTTTTATGCCCATTGCCAATAAGAGTTGTGGAAGGTTTTGAAAACAAGGTGCAAAGTAAAAGACCTTCATTAGATCCTCTGAATCTGTCACAAATCTGTAAGATCATCTCCTCTTCTAATGGTATATTTTTCCTAGGGTGATAGTGTTGCAAGTTTTGAGTGAAAAATCCAATTTCCCAAGTATTGTTATGAGGTCCATGGTAGTTTTCAACCCATATCAGATATTAAACATCAGACATACTGAAAAAGAACTAAATGAAATATCTGAAACTCTATGAGAAAATAAAAAAAAGAAAAAAAGAAAAAGGAAAAGAATTATCTAAAGAGAAAAAGGGATTCAATATGAATGGGTGATTCCAATATCTTTACCGGGGCTCTGGACGCCTGACTGGCAGTAGAGCAATGCTGTGAGGAAACTAGAAGTATCTCTGTTAGGGCTATGGACACCTGACTGGCAGTAGAGCAATGCCTAGGATATCATTGCACAACAGTTAGAGGGAATCAACTCATGTAGCTCAAATCTTGCACACTATTGTTCAAAAGATGAAGGGAACTTTACAAAAGGGTGATGCACAATCAAGCAAACACATAGATTTAGGGGTAGCCATTGATTGACTTACATTTGAGATTCTAGCTCAACCTTGGTTGTTACAACTGCCCCAACTGGAGTTGTGATGTTAATGAACTAGGAATTCTGGGTAGCTTAATCCTTTAGTTTCTTGAAAATGGTTAAACCATTTTCCCAGCCAAGTCACCATTTGTTATGCCTTGCAAAACCACCCCATTTTTTTTGGAACAAAATGGGTCCCCCTTTTATCTTTTCCCATGGGCCTTTGGTTTTTTTTGCCTTAGGCGTTTTCCTTTTAAATTTTTGTTGGAGGCGGAACCAGAACCAATATCAGACTTGAATTTCCTTCCAAGTTTTTGGTCTTGTTCCATCCCCAGTTCTGGTTCTGATGTCTTCTCTGTCCTTGGTTCTTTCTTGGAGTCGGGTCCGGGTCCGATTTAGAATGTTAAACTTTCTTCGAGTGCCTCGTTCGGATCCCATCCTGGGTCTAACCCTGCCGTTTTTCCTCTCTTTATTGGTCTTTGTCAGTTTTTGTCCCCTGTGCCCTGCGTGTTTTCGGCCGTACACATCTTTTTCTTTTTGTTTTCGGTGGGCCTAGAACCAGAACGAATTCCAAACTTGGAATTCCTTCCAACTTTGTGTTTTCTTTTCCATTCCATTCTCGGTTCCGCTGTGGTCGATTTTCGTTCCGACCCCGCTAGCATTTGCTCCCGTTTTGTCTTGGTTTCGCCTTCGCCGGTGTTGTGTTTCTTTTTGACAGATTTGGAAACATGATAAATAATAGTGTATTTTATAATGTGTTTTATTTTCCCTGGAGTGCTAATGTAGGCCTTTCTTTTGTAGGATTAAATCATGCACAGGATGATATTTGTCAAAGGGAGCTTAGTTGGAAAGCATTCATTAATCCAGTTTGTCCTAAAAATTAGCTAAGGTAAAGGTCGGCGAGACTTTTCTAGACTCTTACCAATTGGTGGCTTGGCTTTGACCGTTTGAAATCCAAAGAATCAAAATACCCCCCACTATGGATCTTATCGGCATAGGATTATCATGATCTCCTCAACCCATAATTCGTGTTGTTCAAATCTGCGTCTGTGTTGCCTATTAGCAAGACCCCAGGGATCTCATGGCGAGTGAAATTTACACATAGGCATCTATCGGCAGGACCAAGGTCATTGTCTTGGTGAAAAGGAGTTTTCATTTAGCATGAGTTTTCCCTTTGGGGGCTAGTCTCGGCAATGTCTCCATGTCTCACTGACTAGCAACACTGGGCTAACACTTCGGTAGGAGATTTCCTTCGGGGAGAAGTCTCGGGGACTTCTCCGTGTCTCACCGACTGATGGTAGATAGAACACATTTTGGTATGAGGGTTTGGATTTGGGAGGAAGTCTTGGCGACCCCCTAAAGTCTCACCGACTACCACACAATGAGCAAACACTTTGGCGGGAGTCATCTTCTTTGCCAAGAAGTCTCGGTGAAATCTTTAGGTCACACCGACAAAGCACAAGAGGAGGTCTATCGGGGTGAGGTCTGGCAGCCTTTCCGACCCATAAAGTCTCACCGACATATTGTTTCATCATTGAGAGAATCAGGTTGTCACGGTGACAAAAGATGTGCTTATGGAGATCCCTCGGCAAAGCATAATGTATCTATAGGACATCTCCCCAACAAGGAAATGTTACGGTGACACAAGTGGAGAGAAGGAAAGCATATCAATATGACCACAAAAATGTCTCGGCGAGAACAAAGCTCAGCAAAAGGAAGCTTTGGTCGGTGTAAAGTCTCGCCGACTGAAGAAAGTCTCAGCAACATGGAGAAAGCCCGACAAGAGTGAAAGAAATCGGCGAAAGGTCCTACCGATACAAAAGAGCCTCGGCGACATGCAAGGAAGTCGCCATAAGTCTTGCTGACAAAGGTTCACCAAGGCTTTTCGGGGATGATTTACACTCTCGTCGGGAAGTCTTGGTGACTATGAAAGTCACACTAAAGCAAGAGGAGCCCAAGCCCGAAGGATAAGGAGGATATCAGGGAGACTCCAAAAGAAAACAAAAGCTTCGCCATGTGGTCTCGATGACCCTGAAGTGTCTTGCTGAAAGGAAAAGGAGCTTGTGGAGAGGAAAGACGTGCGCTAAGAGGTCTTAGCGAAACGAAGGAGTCTTTCTGATGGGTTTTGTGGACTCGATATGACTTCTTCTACTGCTCGCTGAAACGTCTTGCCGACTGCCATATGCAATGCTTATAACTATTAAGATGAAATCACATCGGGGAGACACAATGAGTGTCTCACCGACATGCAATTCAAGGTGGACCACTTTTGACCACCTGATGAAGCTCACGTGGTGTATGTCCGACCAACCAGAGGAAACCAAAAGAGTGACTCATCGGCCCCTTTGACCGATTGACTACTCCTACGAGGGAAGATCAACAGAAAGCAAGCAAGGTGGATTCATTCTCAGATCACTAAGGGATGAATCTGCTCAGGTGATGGCATTCAGATCTGCAAGAGAGGGCCCGATGGTGCTTCCAGAAGATGGTCAAACATACAAAGAAGTCCAGAATAGAAAGGAGGCCGAAGGAAAGAAGAAATGGTTACTCATAGGGATAGTTGTAGTGTCTACTGGCAAAGAGGTAGATCAGTACTGATGGAGATATTCTGAGCATTCAAGGTGACTACACTAGAGTTCGAAGGTGGACACGGAGACATAAGAGTAAATGTTGTAGTTGCAAAAGATCTAAGGTCATCCTTGAGACAACCTTTTAGCAATATGGATAGTAGGGCTTCGCCTTGAATGCATTTTTGACTTTCCTCAGTAAGATCTGAGGGCTGACTCTCCTATAGTCTGCTGATATTTTGTACACCCTAGTGCAGGGGACAACACATTCCTGTTGGTACATTCTGTATATAAGGCATTGTTGCCTCTTTGTAAAGGTTAGCACTTCTAGATTAGAACTTCTAGGATTAGAGAAGTTTTAGACTAAGAACTATTAGGAGTTAGTTAACAAAAGGAGATAGAGTTGCATCTTGATTCTCAGTAATGAGAGCTTCTCTTATCTTCTTGTTTAGAAGTTATATTTTAGTACAAACTATAATGTATTTTCTAAGTTCTCTTAGTGTAGTTGGAAACAATCTGGAAACACAGATTCTCTGTACACCAGTGATTGTGTCAGCTTTGTAAATATTGCTTATATGTTTTAATCATAGTAGAAGCAATCATAGCTTAATCTACTTTATGTTGTGTTCTTGAATGATATTTGTCTTAATTTGATCATTTGATTTGTGAAGCCTTCAAGGAATAAAAATGTTATTTTGTGTTTAATTTAAGTGGTAACTTAAAATCTTTTATTCGAATTTACATTGAGAATGAAAGAGGTTGTGTGTCAATCACAATATTATCTTTTTCTACAGTTTTAGTTTATAATTTCTTGAAGTTAACAAGTCTGGTTAAGATTGGATGAACTATTGTTCTTTTCTGTTCAAAAAGCCTGATCTATCTTTTGTTGTTTCTTTAAAAACCATGGTTAAATTAGGATTTATTTCATGCTTGATCTTAGAACAATACAAAAGCTCACACCAGTAGGCCCCTTGAATATTACTGTTGCATTGACCACTGAGTAACATCAGCATAGTTGAGACCCAACTACAAAGACCTTGGGAGCTAAGGAATCCATGTGTTTCCTTTCTCTTTCAAAAGAAGTAGAATAGTAATATTATGCTTGCATTGTTGTGGTGCCAAAATCATCATCAACAGGAACTGGTGCTAGAAGGAGGGCCTAGAAGGGCAAGCTGGATAAGGCTGGGTTTTCCTCTCTAGAAAGGCCTCACAGAGTCCTTCAATCAACTAGAAATCCATCACTGTTGATAGAACTCAAGACCCCAACAAGACACAAGATTCACAAACATGGGGCAATTATCATACCACCCTTATCAGCTCCACTCACTCCACTAGGCTTTTTACCAATACCCCAGTGGATACCTATCAATCCACCATCACGTCCATCTCAATTGTCATCACAGCTGGTTCAACCCAGACAATAGCTGGCTGAACCACCACCATCGCCACTAATGGCATTCTTTTAGAATAATCCCTCTGCATTGGGGACTATTCTTGGAGGTTTTCATGACCTGCCTAAGAACCCTAAGAAATTTTGTCCTAAGTACATTCATGGTGAATCAAGGAGTGTTGAATAGCACATACAAGCTTTCAAGGATGCTTGTACTAGAGCTCAAATATCCCACCATGATGTAGTCTGCCAGTTGTTCCCTTATTCTTCAGGGGACATGGCATACAAGTGGTACCTTAATCTTCCTCAAGGTTCTATTCTAACCTGGACACATTTGGAAAACACTTTCATCAACCAATTCAGGGTTTATGTGGACCCAACTCTTTTATATCACCAATTCGCTACCATCAGAAAGGAACCACATGAACCTTTGCCTTTATTCAATACCAGGTTCCAAAAAATGTATAGAAGATTGCAAGATCCCTATTTCATCACTGAGGATAGTGCCATTCAAGCTTACTTTAGGGTTATAGACCCCTTGCTGGGCTTGTTCTTGCAAAGGACCTATCAACCAGCTGAGATTGACTCTCTATCCAAAGTCTATCACCTAGCTATCAAGCTATAGCAACAAATCAATTTTCAACAAGGAGGCCTAGGAGGGGGTTTCCCTTCAATAGGATACCAGATGTATAGCTCAACTCCTCTATTCAACCCTGTCCCAGGGATGTCTTCTTCACATTATGGGCCTATGTCTAAATTGCAAACCCAACCACCTATTCCATTCTTTGCTACTGGGACTTCTGATCTTTTTCAACAATCACAGCTTCCTCAAAGTTCCCATGGTCATCAGAACCAAATTGGAACAAGTCATTTTGACCAGCAACTTGTTGTTAAGAGCGTGGAAATTGAAAAGACAGTCTAGCTTACAAATGAGGTAGAAACTTTGAAGAAAACACTGTCTCAAGTTACAAATGACATGGCTCAACTTCGATTAAACCCCTCCCAAAACAATCAGGGTAGCTATCAGAATCTTAACAACTACAACCAAAGGGGTTATCAGGGCCAAAATCCCTCTAACCAAGGGTACCAAAACCAAAAAAGAGGGTATAATCAAAGGCCAAATAATAACAGACAATGGAATACAAGGCCCAATAATGGTGGAGTCTCTCACAACTATCAGGCAAATGAGGCAAGAGCACATATTGCAAATGTGGCTGACCTCAACTTCATGACCAATTGGTGAAAACTACATGATACTGCAACCCATTCTGAGATAAACTGCCCTCAGATGGAGAAAGTTGTAAAGATGGCACACGAAGATGCCCACACATTCCAAGGGAATTCAAACAAAGGAGGTGATTTAGTGGATACTGCAATGGCTTATGACCTCTTTGAAGAGGAACCTTTGTTCCCAAGGCAAGAAGAGAATGAACTGGAGGAGGATTCATATGATGCCCAGGCTTTTCAAACAAAAGGAGGACACTTTCTGAGAAATCAAGATAAGGGTCCATTCACTACATCGACACCTCCTAATCACATGGTGCCTCCAAATCAAAGTGTGGATAATAATCTCCCTCCACCAAAAGGCCCGCTTGACTTCCATAAGAAAGGTAATTCCTCTGCTATTTTCAAAAGTAATTCAAGTTATAATACAAAATTCAACATTGTTTCTGAGATGCAGAAACATAAAAATTCTTTGTCATATTTTGACATTTTAAAGAGGTGCCCTGCTCAAAGGGAGTTAGTGATAAAAGCTCTAGAACAAGCTGATAAGTGAAAAGGAAAGAGAAAGGTGGCACCTGCTGGGGACGTGAATGCAGCCTTATACAGAAACAAGTTCGGTACTCCACCTTTCCTTTTAAGTTTAAGAACTTATGGGAAGAACCTACACAATTGTCTGTTGGATTAAGGGGCTTTAGGAAATGTCATGTCATATTCTATATGTAAGAAATTTGGGCTAGACCCTGTCCAAACTAACAAGAAGGTCATCCACTTGACAAAACAGAAGTTAACATAGTTGGAGAATTGAAAAATGTACATGTGCAAGTAGGATCAGACCCTAGGATTCAAACCAACATAGACGTTCAAGTGGCAGACATTCCTGAGACCTATGGTATGCTGCTGAGCAGAGATTTGATGAAAAATCTAAGGGGATATCTTTCCCTTGACTTTTCACATATGTGGCTATCATGGAAAGGGATTCCTAATCAGATTAGGATTGAAAGTGAGCCTCGCCTCAAGCATATCATTATGGAATATGATTTCCCTAATGAGATAGCCTATTTCAAAACTGAGATAGGTGTTTATAAAAGAGAAGAAGCTTTAACCTTTTCTATTTTTGATCCTAAAAAACTCCCCATACAAAAGCCCCCGAGCTTATAATGGACGAAAATCAACAGGCATTAGTCAAGAAGTTGCATCAAGACCAATTGGTCTTAGGGGAAGATACTAATCTATAGAGTCTGCTACTCCCTAATTGGTGCAGGGTACATTACCAAAGCCACTCAGAATTGACTTGTCAACCCTGCATTGACATTTTAAATCATATTTCCCAAGTTGAGGAAGCTAGCTCAAGTCACCTTGAGACTATGGCAGATCACTTCCCGTTTGAAGCCAAGGAAGCAACAATGTTAACCAGAAATGGGATATAGTCAAAGGAGGTTCCTCTTCAAATTGAACCTACCCCAAACACACTTCCAAATCAGCATATTGATGAGGAGCATCCCCAAGGTTTGTTTGACACCTCTGCACTCACAGATATACCAAAATCCAAGGGGTTAACCAAATAGACAAGTGAATGTCAAGAAGATAACCTTGGGCCACATGATACATCTATACAGGGATTGTGAATTACTCCTGAGGAACCTACTAAACACCCATTCCCTATATTTAATCTAAAAGATCAAAAAACCCTACCTATGGCTTCTTCTATCCAAACGCCCACAATAATTTCAAAAGGATCAACCCCAGCACACGATTAGTTATGGGCCCTTACATTTGATGGATCCAAATCTAAGACAGGCCGTGGTGTTGGGATTGAACTAACCATCGCTAAAGGGAAAACTTTATTTGCTTCTTACAGGTTGCAATTTGGATGCACAAACAATGTAGCAGAGTATGAAGCTCTAGCACGGGGATTGATGTTTGCGCATAAGAAGAAGGTCATTGCCTTGATGGTCAAGGGAAATTCAGAAATAGTTATCAGGCAAGTGTGCAGCCAATATACATGTCACAAGAAGAGGTTGGCAGCAAATAGGAATAGGGTATGGAACCTGATCAAAAAATTTGATTCCTTTGAGATTAGCTTAATCCCTAGAGAAGAAAATCAGGTAGCAGATTCATTGGCTATTGTTGCAAGCACCCTAGAACCTATGCAAGGCTCCAAGCTCAAGAAATTCTCAGTGGAATTAATTTCCACCCCTGCAGTTCCAAATAATATCAAGAATTTTTTAGGTTTTCGATAATGACCGACATATCCTTGCTTTCCTAGCAAGTTCTGATGTTTTTGAGGGGAAAATTATTGATGATTCCAACAAGGATCAAGGAGATTGGAACCCTGAAGATTGTGATATAGAATGGGTTCTTAATCTGAAAAGTAATAACATTCCCAAGGGAATGGTTGCTCTAGAAAGAATCTTTGACTCAGATCTGAGGGCTCGAGAGAAAATATCAGCTAAAGAAAAAGGAGGCGAATATGAAATGGTTAACTTGGCCGATGCTGGCCCTGAAAGGAATGTTTATATAGGGAAGGCCTGCCCTGAAGCAATTGGAGAAGACATACTGAGGGCACTTAAAAAGGATATTGCTGTGATTGCCTGGGGGTATGAAGACCTCTAGAAATTTGATGCTTCTATTATGAATCACACTATCCCCTTGAAGCCTGAGGCTAAGCCCTTCCAACAGAAGCAACGTCTTGTCAATGCCCTGATTGAGCCATTGATCTATAAAGAAGTTCAGAAGTTGTTGTCTGCAAGGATAATCTTCCCTGTGTGCCATTCAACATGGGTGGCTAACTTAGTCCCATTCCATAAGAAAAGCGGGGAGATTAGGCTATGTGTTGACTTCAGAAACCTGAACAGGGCTTTAGAAAAGGATAACTACCCACTTCCTTCTCTAGATGAAGTCTTGCAGACTGTCAATGGAGCTCAGATGATGTCATTCTTGGACGGTTACTCTGAATATAATTAGGTAATGGTTGACTTTGAAGATAGGATGAAGACGACTTTCACTACAAAGTGGGGAACGTTTGCATAAAGGAGGATGCCTTTCAGTCTGATAAATGCTGGAGCCACTTTCCAACGTGCCATGGACATAGCTTTCAAGGATCTAATTGGAAAATACATTATTGTTTACATAGACGACCTGACAGTGTTCTCCAAGGACCAATTGAACCACGCTGCTGACTTGGCCAAGGTTCTGGAATAATGCATCCAGTATGGAGTCTCATTGAATCCAAAAAAAATGTGTGTTTGGAGTCTCAAAGGGCAAGCTTTTGGGGCACGTGATCTCTAAAAAAGGGATATCAATTGATCCAGACCGATTCGAGTCCATTATGAAGATCACCAGGCCAGAAAGCAAGAAAGAAATGAGGTCTTTCTTTGGGAAAATCAACTTCGTGTGAAAGTTCATCACGGGCTTTGCAGAGATTGTAAAGCCTTTGAACAAAATGATGAAGAAGGATGCCAAAATAGAGTGGACTCATGAAGCACAAGACACATTTTCACAAATCAAGTGATCCATCTCAAAAGTGATGGTCCTTACCAAATATGATTACATTAGGCCATTCTATATCCATTCTTTCGCCTCTGAGTATTCATGTGCGGCTTTTTTAAGTCAATGCAAAGAGGAGGCAGAGTAGAGACTGATTGCTTTCATGAGCTCTCCGTTCAAAAACACGAAAATCAAATACCCACCTCTGGAGAAGCAAGCTTTTGTGCTGGTTCGGGCTATTGAGAAATTATGACATTACATTCTCCGAAGTCAAGTCCTTGTTGTAGTTCCTAACGCAGCTATGAAATCCCTACTAATGCAGAGCGAGCTAGGAGAAAGGAGAGGGAAATAAATGACCATCCTACAAGAATTCAATCTGGAGATACATCCCATGAAACTAATCAGGGGCATGGGTTTATCCCAGTCCATGGTGAATGCTAGTGACAATATCATATGTTAGCAACACACGATCCAGTCTTTCTCCAAGGACCCTTGGTATGCTAATACCATTTGCTTGATGCTCCATAATCGATGTCCATAAGGAATGAATGCCACTCAAAGGAGAGCCCTAAGACTGAAGAGTTCTCATTACATGCTCAAAGGAGGGTTGCTATATAGGAGGATTTCAAAGGAGTATACTTGAGATGTCTTGATCATCAAGAGGCTAAACATGTGATCTATGAGTTTCATGGGAAACATAGCACAGGTCATGGTTCTGCAGATTCATCGGCACACTAGATCCTTAGATCTAGTTATTATTGGCCCTGTTTATTCAAAGATTCCCATCAGCATGTGAGGACATGTCATACCTATCAGATTTCTACACCAAGGGAATGCTATTCAGCCATGCCTTTGCAGCTTGTTTATGAGGTAAGGCCCTTTGCCCAATGGGCACTGGATCTCATTGGGGTTATTAACCCAAAATCTTCTGCAGGACACAAGTTCATTTTGACTGCAACTGACTACTGCACAAGATGGACATAAGTTATACCCTGCAAAAACAACACAACAGAGGTAGTGATCAAGTTCCTCACCAAATGCATCAGTACAAGGTTTGGGGTACCCTTCGCTCTGGTATGTGACAATGTCCCTACCTTTTCTTCTGCTGAGTTTATTTCCTGAGCTTATAATCACAAGATTGTCTTGAAGTATTCTTTGAATTATTACCCACAAGGCAATGGCATTTCATATTCAACCAATAAGAATCTCTTAGGGGTCATTAAGAAACTATTAGAGCATAACCCTAGAGATTGGCATACCCAGCTTACATTCACATTATGGGTAGATAGGACTAGGATAAAGGCTGCTCTAAAGACTTCACCATTCAAGATGGTGTATGGCCAAGATCCTGTATTCCCCATCCATTTGCAAATACCTATCCTTGAATTTGTGCAAAAATTCTACTATGGTGACAATAGGATGGAAATCAGATTGGCTACTTTGTTGAAATTGGAAGAACAGAGAGATGCTGCCTTGCAACAATTTTTCAACCACCAGGCTGTCGTCAAACGTTGGTTTGAATAAAGAGCCAAGATCAAGGCTTTTAGGATATCAAACTTAGTGTTGTTATGGGATAATGCTAGTGAAAAGAAAGGTAGTCACCAGAAATTTAACAAACTCTGGCTAGGTCCTTATCAGATTGCTGAGATCCTAGGCGAAAATGCTTTTAGACTGAGTAGCATAACTGGAGAACCTATCCCATTGCATGTTAATGGGCAGTTTCTTAAGCATTGTTTTGAGTCATAAGGCTTGTTAATTTTTGTGCTGGATGTAAATAATTTGTTTGTCTCCTATTTGTGAATAATTTGCATTTTTGTGAATACTTTCAATGTTTCTGCTTGTAAATAATCTGCTACTCTTTAAATAAATAATTTGCTCTCTTCTTGTAAATAGCTCTATTGTTTGTTTATTTGTCCTTTTCTTTCTGTCTTTCTGTTTCCTTTTCTCTTTTGACTTTTAGTTTCTTTTTTGTTCTTTTGGGGTTTCTCTATTCTTTCCCATCTTAAAATGGTGGTTGTTATCTAAAGCATACTTTGGTCATTTGGAGAGAAATGGTTTAGATATTTTCAGATTTGCTGATTGGGTGCTTTTGTCCTGAACTCTTTGTTTTATGCCCATTGCCAATAAGAGTTGTGGAAGGTTTTGAAAAAAAGGTGCAAAGTAAAAGACCTTCATTAGCCCCTCTGAATCTGTCACAAATCTGTAAGATCATCTCCTCTTGTAATGGTATATTTGTCCTAGGCTGATAGTGTTGCAAGTTTTGAGTGAAAAATCTGATCTCCCGAGTACTGTTATGAGGTCCATGGTATTTTTCAACCCATATCAAATGTTAAACATCAGACATATTGAAAAAGAACTAAATGAAATATCTGAAACTCTATGAGAAAACAAAAAAAAAAGAAAAAAAGAAAAATTAAAAGAATTATCTAAAGAGAAAAAGGGATTCAATATGAATGGGTGATTCCAATATCTCTACCGGGCCTATGGACGCCTGACTGGCAGTAGAGAAATGCTGTGAGGAAACTAGAGGTATCTCCGTTGGGGCTATGGATGCCTGACTGGCAGCGGAGCAATGCCTAGGATATCATTGCACAACAGTTAGAGGGAATCAACTCATGTAGCTCAAATCTTGCACACTGTTGTTCAAAAGATGAAGGGAACTTTACAAAAGGGTGATGCACAATCAAGCACACACATAGATTCAGGGGTATCCATTGATTGACTTACATTTGAGATTCTAGCTCAACCTTGGTTGTTACAATTGACCCAACTAGAGTTGTGATGTTCATGAACCAGGAATTCTGGGTAGCTAAATCCTTCAACTTCTTCAAAATGGTTAAACCATTTTCCTAGCCAAGTTTCCATTTGTTATGCCTTGCATAACCACCCCATTTTGTTTTCAAACAAAATGGGTCCCCCTTTTTTCTTTTCCCTTGGGCCTTTGGTTTTTCTTTCCTTAGGCATTTTCCTTTTAAAGTTTTGTCAGAGGCGAAACTAGAACCAATACCAGACTTGGATTTCTTTCCAAGTTTCTGGTCTTGTTCCATCCCCGGTTCGGGTTCTAATGGGTTCTCCATCCTTGGTTCTTTCTTGGAGTCGGGTCTGGGTCTGATTCAAAATGTTAAACTTTCTTTGAGTGCCTCGTTCAGATCCCATCTCGGGTCTGACGACGCCTTTTTTCCTCTCTTCATTGGTCTTTGTCGGTTTTTGTCCCCTGTGCCTTGGGTGTTTTTGGCCTTGTGCATCTTTTTCTTTTTGTTTACGGCAGGTCCGAAACCAGAACGGATTTCGAACTTGGAATTCCTTCCAAGTTTTTGTTTCCTTTTCGGTTCCAGTCCCAGTTCTGCTGTGGTCAGTTTTCGTTCTAACCCTGTTGGCGTTTGCTCCTATTCCATCTTGGTTCCGCCTCTACCAATGTTGTGATTCTTTTTGATAGATTTGGAAACATGATAAATAATAGTGTATTTTATAATGTGTTTTATTTTTCCCGGAGTGCTAATGCAGGCCTTTCTTTTGCAAGATTAAATCATGCACAAGATGATATTTGTCAAAGGGAGCTCAGTTGGAAAGCATTCCTTAATCCAATTGGTCCTAAAAATTAGCTAAGGCAAAGGTCGGCAAGACTTTTCTAGACTCTTACTGACTGGTGGCTTGGCTCTAACCATTTGAAATCCAACGAATTAGAATACCCCCCATTATGGATATTATCGACATAGGATTATCATGATCTCCTTGACCCATAATTCATTTTGTTCAAATTTGTGTCTGTGTTACCTATCAGCAAGACCCCAGGGATCTCATGGCGAGTGGAATTTACATACAGGCATCTATCGGCAGGACCAAGGTCATCATCCTAGTGAAAAGGAGTTTTCTGTCGGCATGATTTTTCCCTTCGGGGGTTGGTCTTGGCGAAGTCTCCATGTCTCACCAACTAGCAACACTGGGCTAACACTTCAGGAGGAGATTTCCTTTGGGGAGAAGTCTCAGCCACTTCTCCATGTCTCACCGACCGACGACAGATAGAACATATTTTGGTATGATGGTTTGGCTTCGGGAGGAAGTCTTAGTGACCCCCTAAAGTCTCACCTACTACCGCACAACGAGCAAACACTTCGGAGAGAGTCATCTTCTTTTCCAAGAAGTCTCGGCAAAATCTTCAGGTCACACGGACAAAGCACAAGAGGAGGTCTATCAGGGTGAGGTCTAGCAGCCTTTCCAACCCATAAAGTCTCACCGACATATTGTTTCATCAGTGAGAGAATTAGGTTGTCACAGTGACAAAAGATGTGCTTATGGAGATCCCTTGGTGAAGCATAATGTAGCTAGAGGACATCTCCCTGATAGGGGAATGTTACGATGACACAAGTGGAGAGAAGGAAAGCATATTGGTATGACCACAAAGATGTCTCAGTAACAATAGAGTTTGGGAAAAGGAAGCTTCGGTTGGTGTAAAGTCTCGCCGATTGAAGAAAGTCTCAGCGACATGGAGAAATCCCACCGAGAGTGAAAGAAATTGGCAAAAGGTCCTGCCGATACAAAAGAGTCTCGGCGAATGCAAGGGAGTCGCCATAAGTCTTGCTGACAAAGGTTCACCAAGGGTTTTCAGGGAGGATTTAGACTCTCGTAGGGAAGTCTTGGCAACTATGAATGTCACACCGAAGCTAGAGGAGCCTGAGCCCAAAGGATAAGGAGGATATCGGGGAGACTCTAAAAGAAAAAAAAAGCTTTGCCATGTGGTCTCGGCGACCTGGAAGTGTCTTGACAAAAGGAAAAGGAGCTCACAGAGAGGAAAGACATGCACCAAGAGGTATCAGTGAAATGAAGGAGTCTTGCCGATGGGTTTTGCAAACTCGATATGACTTCTTCTACTCCTCACCGAAATGTCTTGCCGACTGCCATATGCTATGTCGATAACTATTAAGACGAAATCGCATCGGGGAGAGACAATGAGTGTCTCACTGTCATGCGATTCAAGGCGGACCACTTTTGACCACTTGATGAAGGTCACGTGGTGTATGTCTAACCATCCAGAGGAAACCAAAAGAGTGACTCATCGGCCCCTTTGACCGATTGACTACTCCTGCGAGGGAAGATCAAAAGAAAGCAAGCAAGGTGGATTCATTCTTAGATCACTAAGGGATGAATCTACTTGGGTGATGGAATTCAGATCTGCAAGAAAAGGGCCTGATGGTGCTTCCATAAGATGGTCAAACGTACAAAGAAGTCTAGAATAGAAAGGAGGCCAAAGGAAAGAAGAAACAGTGACTCATAGGGACAGTTGTTGTGACTACTAGCAAAGAGGTAGATCAGTATTGATGGAGATATTCTGAGCATTCAAGGTGACTCCAACAGAGTTCAAAGGTGGACACAGAGACAGAAGAGTAAATGTTGCAGTTGCAAAAGATCTAAGGTCATCCCTGGGACAACCTTTCAGCAATATGAATAGTAGGGCTTCACTTTGAATGCAGTTTTGACTTTCCTCAGTAAGATTTGAGGGCTGAATCTCCTATAGTCTGATAATATTTTGTAAACCCTAGTGCATGGGACAACACATTCCTATTGGTACATTCTGTATATAAGGCATTGTTGCCTCTTTGTAAAGGTTAGCACTTCTAGATCAGAACTTCTAGGATTAGAGAAGTTTTAGACTAAGAACTATTAGGAGTTAGTTAGTTAACAGAAGGAGATAGAGTTGCATCTTGATTCTCAGTAATGAGAGCTTCTCTTATCTTCTTTTTTATCAGTTAGATTTCAGTACAGACTATAATGTATTTTCTAAGTTCTCTTAGTGTAGTTGGAAACAATCTGGAGACACAAATTCTCTGTACACTGGTGATTGTGCCAGCTTTGTAAATATTGCTTATCTGTTTTAATAACAGTAGAAGCAATCAGAGTTTAATCTACTTTATGTTGTGTTCTTGAATGATATTTTTCTTAATTTGATCATTTGATTTGTGAAGCCTTCAAGGAATGTCATTAATTGAAGCCCAATTATCATGCTAAATGCAACAATTCACCCTGCCACCATACTCCGGAGATCAACACTGCCATTTGACGACCAAGTGCCCATCCAAGTGACCCTCTATCCAAGATCATTAGCCTGTGAGGGTCGACATGATAGGCTAATCTACTGACATACAGGTGTCTAATTAGAAGGGGACATCACAACCCTCCTCTCAAATTTGCGAAATGTTTTGCAACCTCAGGCTTTTTGGTGTTTGTGGCCAATGCCTAGATTGCAAATGTTTGTTGATCAAGACTAAAATCTGATCCCTACAATGTATATACCATCTCTTCATCTATTTTAAAAACCCCTAAGCCTTTTCTTCTAAATTTCTCAAATGATATGGTTGATGCCATATCTCATTCTAGCAAGAGAAAGACTCCACTTTTTTTCTCACAAGTTCCTTGCCCTCTATAGGTTTCCATCTCCTTGTATTTTTCCCTCATTTTAGCAAGGACTATTGAGGCAATCACTTACATAGGAAAATTTGGATAATTAATCATTCCTAGTTGTACCTTTTT
>VDFB02000003.1:58677810-58767655 GCA_007258455.2 Sequoia sempervirens | reverse complement strand
TATTATTAGTACAATGAAATAAGGGCAGTCCCATGTAACAAGAAAGGCAATATAAGATAGATAACTGTATATCATGTATATCATCATTAAGTACAGTGCCATCTATAGTGGTTTCCATTAGCAATAAATAGTGAGTAATGACGAGAGTTTTCAAGGGGAAGTTAAACTAAGATTGCCAAAGCAAAAGAATTGGAAACATCATCAAGACATCAAAGGAGTCATCACTTTTAGAAGCTTTCATGTGAACAGAGGAAACCATGCCATGCCATGCCATTCCAAGGGGGAAGCTCTATTCGAGCTCACACAACAAGAGGATGGATAAACAACGCAATCATAAAGACCGGCAAGGTTTAGAGGAGCTAGTCGTGTTTTACTCATATCTCAAGAAATATGAAGTGGGTGTTCGTGATTTTTAGACAAAAATTAGAAAAGAGTAAGCTGAAGAAACCCATTAAATTTCACGAACACCCAGTTCTTAGTTTTTAAAGGAAAATTGACCAATCCGTGGCCAACAAAGCGTGAAAAGCCCATAAATTACTAAGAAAATCACACCAGAATAAGGGTAGCCACGGCCAGAGATAGACCCATCTGATGATTATGTCAATTCTTAGCTGAAGATATTTTGTTAAAAAAAAATTGAATGACAGAAGGATGGAAGCTTACCACGATTTTCATGGCAGAGAGTTCATTCTCATAGATGGCTTTCTTCAGATTATCTTCAAGCGTCAACCTCAATGACAGGGAATTTCAATAGAAGATAGGTGCAGATGACAAAAATGTCAGAATATCATCATAGCCATGTCCGTAAGATAGCAAAAAGGATATATAAATGCTCAAAAGAACTCAGATTTGCAGCGAATGAGTTTCATCTTACCTTTTACGCCCAGAATCTTTCAAAAGATCATGGAAATTGACAGACAATGGTGGAAATCAAGCTTGAAACCCTACTCAGAATGGCGGCCAGTTTTTCTTGCAGAAACTTCAGGTCAAAATGTGAACAATGATGGGATTTTAGGGTTCGATGGTTTTTTGTCTATTCGCCCTAAAAATGCCTTTGAATATTTGTCAATGATTTTATTAAAATTATCATGTTTTATTGATTTTCGGTCGGAGAATTTACTGAGTATGTGGTAGGCATAAGTATCCAAAGATTTACTAATGATGTGGTGAATACTGGTAGTACTTGGTGAATTGAAACCAACTTCAAGGAGTTAGATTCTATTTTAATCACCCATGTATTTTTTTAAATTTTTGTTTTGCATTATTCAATGAAGACCAATTTGTTAAATGATATACCACAAATCATTTAATAAATTAGTCATTTTAAACATGCAAATTAAAGATATTTTAATGCAAATAAAAGATATTATATCAGGCAAAGTTAACTGAAGTGGGAGGTATTTTTATCATGCACATGATAATAGAGTTGGAGTTTCAGTTCCCATGGGCGAATTGATACAAACGAGGCAATTTTTTGCATGCTTTGGCCCATATTTTTAGGGAGTTGCAGTTCAGTTGGAATAGTGCATGTATCAGTTATGACTTGGCAGTGAGTTTGAGTTTGATTGGACTTATTTTTGCATGGTTTGGGCCTCCTTTTGAGAGATATTTTCTTTTGCTTTCGGTTTTGGCGGTTCATCCTTTCTTGGGTTGGACTTTTGAGTTCGTTTTGCATGCACCCTTTGGAAAGGCTTTTTACCTCATGAAAACAACTATTTTCAATCTTAGTTCTTGTTTTCTACCTTTGCCTTCAGCAAAGAAGATTATCTTGTAACTCAGCTTTCAAATTAATATAGCAGTGTTTTTTACAGGTTCAAAGTGTGTAATTGTAGAAGATTCCTTTGAGTTTCAGTACTTTAGAGTTTGCCTTCTAGATTTCAAGCATCATTTTTGTGAAGAATTTGATTGAAGAGTTACTGTGTTTCAGTTCTTAAACCTTTGATTTTTTCTTTCTTTTTCACATATCTATATGCAATTTAGTTTAAGTTCATTGGTTATGCATTGTGCTTATTAATTGATTGATAAATTTTGTCGTGAAAACCTCATTTTCCTCAATTTTGCATTAAGATCAAAGCCTCTGTTTAAATCATTCAAGTGATTAAATTATTAAATCAAGTTGTGCAGATTAGAGTTTTTGAGGAGTTTGTTGTGAGTCATAATTGCAAGTTATTGTCATTTAGGTGCAATCACCTCTCGTAGCTTTAGAATTTCAATTCAAGCAAGCTTTCTATCTCTTTCCCAGCAAGGTCAGTTAGATTTTAGGAGGTTTTTATCAGGGAACCAACCCTCTCTGGAGATTGATTCTCAAAATTAGGCAACCCACAGGCCTAAGAATCATTCCATGTTTCAACAGATTGCTAGATTTAAATAATCAAGCGTTCAGGTGCAATTTGATTGACAACAAACCAAAAAATGAGATATAGTCAAAGGAGGTTCCTCTTGAAATTGAACCTACCCCAGACACACTACCAAATCAACATATTGATGAGGAGCAGCCCCAAGGTTTGTTTGACACCTCTACACTCATAGATATACCAAAATCCAAGGGGTTAACCAAAGAGACAAGTGAATATCAAGAAGATAACCTTTGGCCACATGATACATTTATACAGGGATTAGGAATTACTTTCGAGGAACCTACTGAACACCCATTCCCTATATTTAATCTAGAAGATCAAATAGCCCTATCTATGGCTCTTTCTATCAAAATGCCCACAATAATTTCAAAAGGTTCAACCCCAGCACACGATCAGCTATGGACCCTTACCTTTGATGGATCCAAATCTAAGATAGGCTATGGTGTTGGAATTGAACTAACTAGCCCTAAAGGGAAAACCTCCTTTGCTTCTTACAGGTTGCAATTTGGATGCACAAACAACTTAGCAAAGTATGAAGCTCTGGCACAGGGATTGATGTTGCACATAAGAAGAAGGTTACTACCTTGATGGTCAAGGGAGATTCAGAAATAGTTATCAGGCAAGTGCGCAGCCAATATACATGTCACAACAAGAGGCTGGCAGCATATAGGAACAGGTTATCAAACTTGATCGAAGACTTTGATGCCTTTGGGATTAGCTTAATCCCTAGAGAAGAAAATCAGGTAGCTGATTCATTGGCTGTTGCTGCAAGCACCCTGGAACCTATGCAAGGCTCCAAGCTCAAGAAATTCTCAGTGGAATTAATTTCCACCTCAACAGTTCTGGATAATATCAAGGATTTTCAAGTTTTTGATAATGACTAACATATCCTTGCTTTCCTAGCAAGTTTTGATGTTTTTGAGGGGCAAATTATTGATGATTCCAATAGGGATCAAGGAGATTCGAAACCTAGAGATTATGATACAGAAGGGGTTCTTAATCTAAAAAGTAATAACATTCCCAAGGGAATGGTTGCTCTAGAAAGAATCTTTGACTCAGATCTGAGGGCTCGAGAGAAAATATCAGCTAAAGAAAAGGAAGGAGAATATGAAATGGTTAACTTGGCTAATGTTGGCCCTGAAAGGAATGTCTAAATAGGGAAGGCCTGCCCTGAAGCAATTAGAGAAGACTTACTAAAGGTGCTTAAAAAGGATATTTTTGTGATTGCCTAGGGGTATGAAGACCTCCAGACATTTGATGCTTCTGTTATGACTCACACTATCCCCTTGAAGCCTAAGGCTAAGCCCTTCTAACAGAAGCAGCATTCTGTCAATGCCCTGATTGAGCCGTTGATCTATAAAGAAGTTTAGAAGTTGCTATCTGTAAGGATAATCTTCCCTGTGTGCCATTCAATGTGGGTGGCTAACTTAGTCCCATTCCGCAAGAAAAGTGGGGAGATTAAGCTCTGTGTTGACTTGAGAAACCTGAATAGGGCTTCATAAAAGGATAACTACCCGCTTCCTTCTCTAGATGAAGTCCTCCAGACTGTCAATAGAGCTCACATGATGTCATTCTTGGATGGTTACTTTGGATACAATTAGGTAATGGTCGACTTTGAAGACAGGATGAAGACAGCTTTCACTACAAAGTGGGGAAGGTTTGCGTATAGGAGGATGACTTTCAGTCTGATAAATGATGGAGCCACTTTCCAGCATGCCATGGGCATAGCTTTCAAGGATCTAATTAGAAAATGCATTATTGTTTACATAGACGACCTGATAGCGTTCTCTAAGGAACGATTGAACCACGCTGCTGACTTGGCCAAGTTTCTGGAACGATGCATCCAGTATGGAGTCTCATTGAATCCAAAAAAATGCGTCTTTGGAGTCTCAGAGGGCAAGCTTTTGGTGCATGTGATCTCTGAAAAAGGGATATCAATCAATCCAGACCGAGTCGAGTCCATTTTGAAGATCACTAGGCCAGGAAGCAAGAAAGAAATGAGGTATTTCTTTGGGAAAATCAACTTTGTGTGAAAGTTCATCACGGGCTTTGAAGAGATTGTAAAGCCTCTGAACAAAATGATGAAGAAGGACGCCAAAATAGAGTGGACTGATGAAGCACAAGATGCGATTTCACAATTCAAGAGATCCATCTCAGAAGTGCCTATCCTTACCAACCCTGATTACATTAGGCAATTCTATATCTATTCTTTCGCCTCTGAGCATTCATGTGCGACTGTTTTAACTCAACGCAAAGAGGAGGCAGAGGATAGAAAGATTGCTTTCATGAGCTCTCCGTTGAAAAACATGGAAATCAAATACCCACCTCTGGAGAAGCAAGCTTTTGCGCTAGTTCAGGCTGTTAAGAAATTTTGACATTACATTCTCCAAAGTCTAGTCGTCGCTGTAGTTCCTGACGTAGCTGTGAAGTCCCTACTGATGCAGAGCGAGCTAGGAAAAGGAGAGGGAAATGGATGGCAATCTTGCAAGAATTAAATCTGGAGATACATCCCATGAAACTAGTCAGGGGTACAGGTTTATCCCAGTCCATGGCGAATGCTGGCAACAACATCATCTGTTATTAGTACATGATCCAATCTTTCTCTAATGACCCTTGGTATGCTGATACCATTTGCTTGATGCTCCATAATCGATTTCCAGAAGGAATGAATGCCACTCAAAGGAGAGCCATAGTACTAAAGAGTTAACATTTCATGCTCAAAGGAGGGTCGCTATACAGGAGGAATTTTGAAGGAGTATACCTGAGATGCCTTGGTCATCAAGAGGCTAAACATGTGATCTCTGAGTTTCATGGGAAACATGGCACATGTCATGGTTCTGAATATTCATTGGCACACCAGATCCTTAGATTTGGTTATTATTGGCCCTATGTATTCAAAGATGCCCATCAGCATGTGACGACATGTCATACCTATCATATTTCTGCACCAAGGGAACACTATTCAGCCATGCCTTTGTAGCCTGTTTCTGAGGTAAGGCCCTTTGCCCAATGGGCACTAGATTTCATTGGGGTTATTAACCCAAACTCTTCTGCAGGACACAAGTTCATTTTGACTGTGACTAACTACTGGACAAGATGGACATAAGCTATACCATCCAAAAACAACACAATAGAGGTAGTGATCAAGTTCCTCACCGAATGCATCAGTACAAGGTTTGGGGTACCCTTCGCTCTGGTATGTAACAATGGCCCCGCCTTTTCTTCTGCTGAGTTTATTTCCTGAGCTTATAATCACAATATTGTCTTGAAGTATTCTTTGAATTATTTACCACAAGGCAATGGAGTTGCAAAGTCAACCAATAAGAATCTCTTAGGGTTCATTAAGAAACTGTTAGAGCATAACCCTAGAGACTGGCATACCCAACTTAGATTCGCATTATGGGCAGATAGGACTAGGATTAAGGCTGCTCTAAAGACTTCACCATTCAAGCTGGTGTATGGCCAAGAGCCTGTATTCCCCATCCATTTGAAAATACCTATCCTTGAATTCATGGAGAAATTCTACTATGGTGACAATAAGATAGAAATCAGATTGGCTACTTTGTTGAAATTAGAAGAACAGAGAGATGTTGCCTTGCAACAATTTTTCAACCATCGGGCTATTGTGAAACATTGGTTTGACAAAAGAGCCAAGATCAAGGCTTTTAGGATATCAGACTTAGTGTTCTTATGGGATAAGACTAGTGAAAAGAAAGGAAGTCACCAGAAATTTAACAAACTCTGGCTAGGTCCTCATCAGATTGTTGACATCCTAGGCAAAAATGTTTTCAGACTGAGTAGCCTAACTGGAGAACCTATCCCATTGCATGTTAATGGGCAGTTTCTTAAGCATTGTTTTGAGTCATAAGGCATGTTAATTTTTGTGCTGGATGTAAATAATCAATTTGTCTCCTATTTGTGAATAATTTTCATTTTTGCTAATACTTTTTGTGTTTCTTCTTGTAAATAATCCACTGCTCTTTGAATAAATAATTTGCTCTCTTCTTGTAAATAGATCTGCTATTTGTTTGTTTGTCTTTTTCTTTCTATATTTTTATTTCCTTTGCTCTTTTGACTTTTGGTTTTGTTTTTTTCTTTTGGGGTTTCTCTATTCTTTCCCATCTTAAAATGGTGGTTGTTATCCGAAGCATACTTTTGTCATTTGGAGAGAAAGGGTTTAGATATTTTCAGGTTTGTTGATTGGGTGCTTTTGTCCCAAACTCTTTGTTTTATGCCCATTGCCAATAAGAGTTGTGGAAGGTTTTGAAAACAAGGTGCAAAGTAAAAGACCTTCATTAGATCCTCTGAATCTGTCACAAATCTGTAAGATCATCTCCTCTTCTAATGGTATATTTTTCCTAGGGTGATAGTGTTGCAAGTTTTGAGTGAAAAATCCAATTTCCCAAGTATTGTTATGAGGTCCATGGTAGTTTTCAACCCATATCAGATATTAAACATCAGACATACTGAAAAAGAACTAAATGAAATATCTGAAACTCTATGAGAAAATAAAAAAAAGAAAAAAAGAAAAAGGAAAAGAATTATCTAAAGAGAAAAAGGGATTCAATATGAATGGGTGATTCCAATATCTTTACCGGGGCTCTGGACGCCTGACTGGCAGTAGAGCAATGCTGTGAGGAAACTAGAAGTATCTCTGTTAGGGCTATGGACACCTGACTGGCAGTAGAGCAATGCCTAGGATATCATTGCACAACAGTTAGAGGGAATCAACTCATGTAGCTCAAATCTTGCACACTATTGTTCAAAAGATGAAGGGAACTTTACAAAAGGGTGATGCACAATCAAGCAAACACATAGATTTAGGGGTAGCCATTGATTGACTTACATTTGAGATTCTAGCTCAACCTTGGTTGTTACAACTGCCCCAACTGGAGTTGTGATGTTAATGAACTAGGAATTCTGGGTAGCTTAATCCTTTAGTTTCTTGAAAATGGTTAAACCATTTTCCCAGCCAAGTCACCATTTGTTATGCCTTGCAAAACCACCCCATTTTTTTTGGAACAAAATGGGTCCCCCTTTTATCTTTTCCCATGGGCCTTTGGTTTTTTTTGCCTTAGGCGTTTTCCTTTTAAATTTTTGTTGGAGGCGGAACCAGAACCAATATCAGACTTGAATTTCCTTCCAAGTTTTTGGTCTTGTTCCATCCCCAGTTCTGGTTCTGATGTCTTCTCTGTCCTTGGTTCTTTCTTGGAGTCGGGTCCGGGTCCGATTTAGAATGTTAAACTTTCTTCGAGTGCCTCGTTCGGATCCCATCCTGGGTCTAACCCTGCCGTTTTTCCTCTCTTTATTGGTCTTTGTCAGTTTTTGTCCCCTGTGCCCTGCGTGTTTTCGGCCGTACACATCTTTTTCTTTTTGTTTTCGGTGGGCCTAGAACCAGAATGAATTCCAAACTTGGAATTCCTTCCAACTTTGTGTTTTCTTTTCCATTCCATTCTCGGTTCCGCTGTGGTCGATTTTCGTTCCGACCCCGCTAGCATTTGCTCCCGTTTTGTCTTGGTTTCGCCTTCGCCGGTGTTGTGTTTCTTTTTGACAGATTTGGAAACATGATAAATAATAGTGTATTTTATAATGTGTTTTATTTTCCCTGGAGTGCTAATGTAGGCCTTTCTTTTGTAGGATTAAATCATGCACAGGATGATATTTGTCAAAGGGAGCTTAGTTGGAAAGCATTCATTAATCCAGTTTGTCCTAAAAATTAGCTAAGGTAAAGGTCGGCGAGACTTTTCTAGACTCTTACCAATTGGTGGCTTGGCTTTGACCGTTTGAAATCCAAAGAATCAAAATACCCCCCACTATGGATCTTATCGGCATAGGATTATCATGATCTCCTCAACCCATAATTCGTGTTGTTCAAATCTGCGTCTGTGTTGCCTATTAGCAAGACCCCAGGGATCTCATGGCGAGTGAAATTTACACATAGGCATCTATCGGCAGGACCAAGGTCATTGTCTTGGTGAAAAGGAGTTTTCATTTAGCATGAGTTTTCCCTTTGGGGGCTAGTCTCGGCAATGTCTCCATGTCTCACTGACTAGCAACACTGGGCTAACACTTCGGTAGGAGATTTCCTTCGGGGAGAAGTCTCGGGGACTTCTCCGTGTCTCACCGACTGATGGTAGATAGAACACATTTTGGTATGAGGGTTTGGATTTGGGAGGAAGTCTTGGCGACCCCTAAAGTCTCACCGACTACCACACAATGAGCAAACACTTTGGCGGGAGTCATCTTCTTTGCCAAGAAGTCTCAGTGAAATCTTTAGGTCACACCGACAAAGCACAAGAGGAGGTCTATCGGGGTGAGGTCTGGCAGCCTTTCCGACCCATAAAGTCTCACCGACATATTGTTTCATCATTGAGAGAATCAGGTTGTCACGGTGACAAAAGATGTGCTTATGGAGATCCCTCGGCAAAGCATAATGTATCTATAGGACATCTCCCCAACAAGGAAATGTTACGGTGACACAAGTGGAGAGAAGGAAAGCATATCAATATGACCACAAAAATGTCTCGGCGAGAACAAAGCTCAGCAAAAGGAAGCTTTGGTCGGTGTAAAGTCTCGCCGACTGAAGAAAGTCTCAGCAACATGGAGAAAGCCCGACAAGAGTGAAAGAAATCGGCGAAAGGTCCTACCGATACAAAAGAGCCTCGGCGACATGCAAGGAAGTCGCCATAAGTCTTGCTGACAAAGGTTCACCAAGGCTTTTCGGGGATGATTTACACTCTCGTCGGGAAGTCTTGGTGACTATGAAAGTCACACTAAAGCAAGAGGAGCCCAAGCCCGAAGGATAAGGAGGATATCAGGGAGACTCCAAAAGAAAACAAAAGCTTCGCCATGTGGTCTCGATGACCCTGAAGTGTCTTGCTGAAAGGAAAAGGAGCTTGTGGAGAGGAAAGACGTGCGCTAAGAGGTCTTAGCGAAACGAAGGAGTCTTTCTGATGGGTTTTGTGGACTCGATATGACTTCTTCTACTGCTCGCTGAAACGTCTTGCCGACTGCCATATGCAATGCTTATAACTATTAAGATGAAATCACATCGGGGAGACACAATGAGTGTCTCACCGACATGCAATTCAAGGTGGACCACTTTTGACCACCTGATGAAGCTCACGTGGTGTATGTCCGACCAACCAGAGGAAACCAAAAGAGTGACTCATCGGCCCCTTTGACCGATTGACTACTCCTACGAGGGAAGATCAACAGAAAGCAAGCAAGGTGGATTCATTCTCAGATCACTAAGGGATGAATCTGCTCAGGTGATGGCATTCAGATCTGCAAGAGAGGGCCCGATGGTGCTTCCAGAAGATGGTCAAACATACAAAGAAGTCCAGAATAGAAAGGAGGCCGAAGGAAAGAAGAAATGGTTACTCATAGGGATAGTTGTAGTGTCTACTGGCAAAGAGGTAGATCAGTACTGATGGAGATATTCTGAGCATTCAAGGTGACTACACTAGAGTTCGAAGGTGGACACGGAGACATAAGAGTAAATGTTGTAGTTGCAAAAGATCTAAGGTCATCCTTGAGACAACCTTTTAGCAATATGGATAGTAGGGCTTCGCCTTGAATGCATTTTTGACTTTCCTCAGTAAGATCTGAGGGCTGACTCTCCTATAGTCTGCTGATATTTTGTACACCCTAGTGCAGGGGACAACACATTCCTGTTGGTACATTCTGTATATAAGGCATTGTTGCCTCTTTGTAAAGGTTAGCACTTCTAGATTAGAACTTCTAGGATTAGAGAAGTTTTAGACTAAGAACTATTAGGAGTTAGTTAACAAAAGGAGATAGAGTTGCATCTTGATTCTCAGTAATGAGAGCTTCTCTTATCTTCTTGTTTAGAAGTTATATTTTAGTACAAACTATAATGTATTTTCTAAGTTCTCTTAGTGTAGTTGGAAACAATCTGGAAACACAGATTCTCTGTACACCAGTGATTGTGTCAGCTTTGTAAATATTGCTTATATGTTTTAATCATAGTAGAAGCAATCATAGCTTAATCTACTTTATGTTGTGTTCTTGAATGATATTTGTCTTAATTTGATCATTTGATTTGTGAAGCCTTCAAGGAATAAAAATGTTATTTTGTGTTTAATTTAAGTGGTAACTTAAAATCTTTTATTCGAATTTACATTGAGAATGAAAGAGGTTGTGTGTCAATCACAATATTATCTTTTTCTACAGTTTTAGTTTATAATTTCTTGAAGTTAACAAGTCTGGTTAAGATTGGATGAACTATTGTTCTTTTCTGTTCAAAAAGCCTGATCTATCTTTTGTTGTTTCTTTAAAAACCATGGTTAAATTAGGATTTATTTCATGCTTGATCTTAGAACAATACAGAAGCTCACACCAGTAGGCCCCTTGAATATTACTGTTGCATTGACCACTGAGTAACATCAGCATAGTTGAGACCCAACTACAAAGACCTTGGGAGCTAAGGAATCCATGTGTTTCCTTTCTCTTTCAAAAGAAGTAGAATAGTAATATTATGCTTGCATTGTTGTGGTGCCAAAATCATCATCAACAGGAACTGGTGCTAGAAGGAGGGCCTAGAAGGGAAAGCTGGATAAGGCTGGGTTTTCCTCTCTAGAAAGGCCTCACAGAGTCCTTCAATCAACTAGAAATCCATCACTGTTGATAGAACTCAAGACCCCAACAAGACACAAGATTCACAAACATGGGGCAATTATCATACCACCCTTATCAGCTCCACTCACTCCACTAGGCTTTTTACCAATACCCCAGTGGATACCTATCAATCCACCATCACGTCCATCTCAATTGTCATCACAACTGGTTCAACCCAGACAATAGCTGGCTGAACCACCACCATCGCCACTAATGGCATTCTTTTAGAATAATCCCTCTGCATTGGGGACTATTCTTGGAGGTTTTCATGACCTGCCTAAGAACCCTAAGAAATTTTGTCCTAAGTACATTCATGGTGAATCAAGGAGTGTTGAATAGCACATACAAGCTTTCAAGGATGCTTGTACTAGAGCTCAAATATCCCACCATGATGTAGTCTGCCAGTTGTTCCCTTATTCTTCAGGGGACATGGCATACAAGTGGTACCTTAATCTTCCTCAAGGTTCTATTCTAACCTGGACACATTTGGAAAACAATTTCATCAACCAATTCAGGGTTTATGTGGACCCAACTCTTTTATATCACCAAATCGCTACCATCAGAAAGGAACCACATGAACCTTTGCCTTTATTCAATACCAGGTTCCAAAAAATGTATAGAAGATTGCAAGATCCCTATTTCATCACTGAGGATAGTGCCATTCAAACTTACTTTAGGGTTATAGACCCCTTGCTGGGCTTGTTCTTGCAAAGGACCTATCAACCAGCTGAGATTGACTCTCTATCCAAAGTCTATCACCTAGCTATCAAGCTATAGCAACAAATCAATTTTCAACAAGGAGGCCTAGGAGGGGGTTTCCCTTCAATAGGATACCAGATGTATAGCTCAACTCCTCTATTCAACCCTGTCCCAGGGATGTCTTCTTCACATTATGGGCCTATGTCTAAATTGCAAACCCAACCACCTATTCCATTCTTTGCTACTGGGACTTCTGATCTTTTTCAACAATCACAGCTTCCTCAAAGTTCCCATGGTCATCAGAACCAAATTGGAACAAGTCATTTTGACCAGCAACTTGTTGTTAACAGCGTGGAAATTGAAAAGACAGTCTAGCTTACAAATGAGGTAGAAACTTTGAAGAAAACACTGTCTCAAGTTACAAATGACATGGCTCAACTTCGATTAAACCCCTCCCAAAACAATCAGGGTAGCTATCAGAATCTTAACAACTACAACCAAAGGGGTTATCAGGGCCAAAATCCCTCTAACCAAGGGTACCAAAACCAAAAAAGAGGGTATAATCAAAGGCCAAATAATAACAGACAATGGAATACAAGGCCCAATAATGGTGGAGTCTCTCACAACTATCAGGCAAATGAGGCAAGAGCACATATTGCAAATGTGGCTGACCTCAACTTCATGACCAATTGGTGAAAACTACATGATACTGCAACCCATTCTGAGATAAACTGCCCTCAGATGGAGAAAGTTGTAAAGATGGCACATGAAGATGCCCACACATTCCAAGGGAATTCAAACAAAGGAGGTGATTTAGTGGATACTGCAATGGCTTATGACCTCTTTGAAGAGGAACCTTTGTTCCCAAGGCAAGAAGAGAATGAACTGGAGGAGGATTCATATGATGCCCAGGCTTTTCAAACAAAAGGAGGACACTTTCTGAGAAATCAAGATAAGGGTCCATTCACTACATCGACACCTCCTAATCACATGGTGCCTCCAAATCAAAGTGTGGATAATAATCTCCCTCCACCAAAAGGCCCGCTTGACTTCCATAAGAAAGGTAATTCCTCTGCTATTTTCAAAAGTAATTCAAGTTATAATACAAAATTCAACATTGTTTCTGAGATGCAGAAACATAAAAATTCTTTTTCATATTTTGACATTTTAAAGAGGTGCCCTGCTCAAAGGGAGTTAGTGATAAAAGCTCTAGAACAAGCTGATAAGTGAAAAGGAAAGAGAAAGGTGGCACCTGCTGGGGACGTGAATGCAGCCTTATATAGAAACAAGTTCGGTACTCCACCTTTCCTTTTAAGTTTAAGAACTTATGGGAAGAACCTACACAATTGTCTGTTGGATTAAGGGGCTTTAGGCAATGTCATGTCATATTCTATATGTAAGAAATTTGGGCTAGACCCTATCCAAACTAACAAGAAGGTCATCCACTTGACAAAACAGAAGTTAACATAGTTGGAGAATTGAAAAATGTACATGTGCAAGTAGGATCAGACCCTAGGATTCAAACCAACATAGACGTTCAAGTGGCAGACATTCCTGAGACCTATGGTATGCTGCTGAGCAGAGATTTGATGAAAAATCTAAGGGGATATCTTTCCCTTGACTTTTCACATATGTGGCTATCATGGAAAGGGATTCCTAATCAGATTAGGATTGAAAGTGAGCCTCGCCTCAAGCATATCATTATGGAATATGATTTCCCTAATGAGATAGCCTATTTCAAAACTAAGATAGGTGTTTATAAAAGAGAAGAAGCTTTAACCTTTTCTATTTTTGATCCTAAAAAACTCCCCATACAAAAGCCTCCCGAGCTTATAATGGATGAAAATCAACAGGCATTAGTCAAGAAGTTGCATCAAGACCAATTGGTCTTAGGGGAAGATACTAATCTATAGAGTCTGCTACTCCCTAATTGGTGCAAGGTACATTACCAAAGCCACTCAGAATTGACTTGTCAACCCTGCATTGAAATTTTAAATCATATTTCCCAAGTTGAGGAAGCTAGCTCAAGTCACCTTGAGACTATGGCAGATCACTTCCCGTTTGAAGCCAAGGAAGCAACAATGTTAACCAGAAATGGGATATAGTCAAAGGAGGTTCCTCTTCAAATTGAACCTACCCCAAACACACTTCCAAATCAGCATATTGATGAGGAGCATCCCCAAGGTTTGTTTGACACCTCTGCACTCACAGATATACCAAAATCCAAGGGGTTAACCAAATAGACAAGTGAATGTCAAGAAGATAACCTTGGGCCACATGATACATCTATACAGGGATTGTGAATTACTCCTGAGGAACCTACTAAACACCCATTCCCTATATTTAATCTAAAAGATCAAAAAACCCTACCTATGGCTTCTTCTATCCAAACGCCCACAATAATTTCAAAAGGATCAACCCCAGCACACGATTAGTTATGGGCCCTTACATTTGATGGATCCAAATCTAAGACAGGCCGTGGTGTTGGGATTGAACTAACCAGCGCTAAAGGGAAAACTTTATTTGCTTCTTACAGGTTGCAATTTGGATGCACAAACAATGTAGCAGAGTATGAAGCTCTAGCACGGGGATTGATGTTTGCGCATAAGAAGAAGGTCATTGCCTTGATGGTCAAGGGAAATTCAGAAATAGTTATCAGGCAAGTGTGTAGCCAATATACATGTCACAAGAAGAGGTTGGCAGCAAATAGGAATAGGGTATGGAACCTGATCAAAAAATTTGATTCCTTTGAGATTAGCTTAATCCCTAGAGAAGAAAATCAGGTAGCAGATTCATTGGCTATTGTTGCAAGCACCCTAGAACCTATGCAAGGCTCCAAGCTCAAGAAATTCTCAGTGGAATTAATTTCCACCCCTGCAGTTCCAAATAATATCAAGAATTTTTTAGGTTTTCGATAATGACCGACATATCCTTGCTTTCCTAGCAAGTTCTGATGTTTTTGAGGGGAAAATTATTAATGATTCCAACAAGGATCAAGGAGATTGGAACCCTGAAGATTGTGATATAGAATGGGTTCTTAATCTGAAAAGTAATAACATTCCCAAGGGAATGGTTGCTCTAGAAAGAATCTTTGACTCAGATCTGAGGGCTCGAGAGAAAATATCAGCTAAAGAAAAAGGAGGCGAATATGAAATGGTTAACTTGGCCGATGCTGGCCCTGAAAGGAATGTTTATATAGGGAAGGCCTGCCCTGAAGCAATTGGAGAAGACATACTGAGGGCACTTAAAAAGGATATTGCTGTGATTGCCTGGGGGTATGAAGACCTCTAGAAATTTGATGCTTCTATTATGAATCACACTATCCCCTTGAAGCCTGAGGCTAAGCCCTTCCAACAGAAGCAACGTCTTGTCAATGCCCTGATTGAGCCATTGATCTATAAAGAAGTTCAGAAGTTGTTGTCTGCAAGGATAATCTTCCCTGTGTTCCATTCAACATGGGTGGCTAACTTAGTCCCATTCCATAAGAAAAGCGGGGAGATTAGGCTATGTGTTGACTTCAGAAACCTGAACAGGGCTTTAGAAAAGGATAACTACCCACTTCCTTCTCTAGATGAAGTCTTGCAGACTGTCAATGGAGCTCAGATGATGTCATTCTTGGACGGTTACTCTGAATATAATTAGGTAATGGTTGACTTTGAAGATAGGATGAAGACGACTTTCACTACAAAGTGGGGAACGTTTGCATAAAGGAGGATGCCTTTCAGTCTGATAAATGCTGGAGCCACTTTCCAACGTGCCATGGACATAGCTTTCAAGGATCTAATTGGAAAATACATTATTGTTTACATAGACGACCTGACAGTGTTCTCCAAGGACCAATTGAACCACGCTGCTGACTTGGCCAAGGTTCTGGAATAATGCATCCAGTATGGAGTCTCATTGAATCCAAAAAAAATGTGTGTTTGGAGTCTCAAAGGGCAAGCTTTTGGGGCACGTGATCTCTAAAAAAGGGATATCAATTGATCCAGACCGATTCGAGTCCATTATGAAGATCACCAGGCCAGAAAGCAAGAAAGAAATGAGGTCTTTCTTTGGGAAAATCAACTTCGTGTGAAAGTTCATCACGGGCTTTGCAGAGATTGTAAAGCCTTTGAACAAAATGATGAAGAAGGATGCCAAAATAGAGTGGACTCATGAAGCACAAGACACATTTTCACAAATCAAGTGATCCATCTCAAAAGTGATGGTCCTTACCAAATATGATTACATTAGGCCATTCTATATCCATTCTTTCGCCTCTGAGTATTCATGTGCGGCTTTTTTATGTCAATGCAAAGAGGAGGCAGAGTAGAGACTGATTGCTTTCATGAGCTCTCCGTTCAAAAACACGAAAATCAAATACCCACCTCTGGAGAAGCAAGCTTTTGTGTTGGTTCGGGCTATTGAGAAATTATGACATTACATTCTCCGAAGTCAAGTCCTTGTTGTAGTTCCTAACGCAGCTATGAAATCCCTACTAATGCAGAGCGAGCTAGGAGAAAGGAGAGGGAAATAAATGACCATCCTACAAGAATTCAATCTGGAGATACATCCCATGAAACTAATCAGGGGCATGGGTTTATCCCAGTCCATGGTGAATGCTAGTGACAATATCATATGTTAGCAACACACGATCCAGTCTTTCTCCAAGGACCCTTGGTATGCTAATACCATTTGCTTGATGCTCCATAATCGATGTCCATAAGGAATGAATGCCACTCAAAGGAGAGCCCTAAGACTGAAGAGTTCTCATTACATGCTCAAAGGAGGGTTGCTATATAGGAGGATTTCAAAGGAGTATACTTGAGATGTCTTGATCATCAAGAGGCTAAACATGTGATCTATGAGTTTCATGGGAAACATAGCACAGGTCATGGTTCTGCAGATTCATCGGCACACTAGATCCTTAGATCTAGTTATTATTGGCCCTGTTTATTCAAAGATTCCCATCAGCATGTGAGGACATGTCATACCTATCAGATTTCTACACCAAGGGAATGCTATTCAGCCATGCCTTTGCAGCTTGTTTATGAGGTAAGGCCCTTTGCCCAATGGGCACTGGATCTCATTGGGGTTATTAACCCAAAATCTTCTGCAGGACACAAGTTCATTTTGACTGCAACTGACTACTGCACAAGATGGACATAAGTTATACCCTGCAAAAACAACACAACAGAGGTAGTGATCAAGTTCCTCACCAAATGCATCAGTACAAGGTTTGGGGTACCCTTCGCTCTGGTATGTGACAATGTCCCTACCTTTTCTTCTGCTGAGTTTATTTCCTGAGCTTATAATCACAAGATTGTCTTGAAGTATTCTTTGAATTATTACCCACAAGGCAATGGCATTTCATATTCAACCAATAAGAATCTCTTAGGGGTCATTAAGAAACTATTAGAGCATAACCCTAGAGATTGGCATACCCAGCTTACATTCACATTATGGGTAGATAGGACTAGGATAAAGGCTGCTCTAAAGACTTCACCATTCAAGCTGGTGTATGGCCAAGATCCTGTATTCCCCATCCATTTGCAAATACCTATCCTTGAATTTGTGCAAAAATTCTACTATGGTGACAATAGGATGGAAATCAGATTGGCTGCTTTGTTGAAATTGGAAGAACAGAGAGATGCTGCCTTGCAACAATTTTTCAACCACCAGGCTGTCGTCAAACGTTGGTTTGAATAAAGAGCCAAGATCAAGGCTTTTAGGATATCAAACTTAGTGTTGTTATGGGATAATGCTAGTGAAAAGAAAGGCAGTCACCAGAAATTTAACAAACTCTGGCTAGGTCCTTATCAGATTGCTGAGATCCTAGGCGAAAATGCTTTTAGACTGAGTAGCATAACTGGAGAACCTATCCCATTGCATGTTAATGGGCAGTTTCTTAAGCATTGTTTTGAGTCATAAGGCTTGTTAATTTTTGTGCTGGATGTAAATAATTTGTTTGTCTCCTATTTGTGAATAATTTGCATTTTTGTGAATACTTTCAATGTTTCTGCTTGTAAATAATCTGCTACTCTTTAAATAAATAATTTGCTCTCTTCTTGTAAATAGCTCTATTGTTTGTTTATTTGTCCTTTTCTTTCTGTCTTTCTGTTTCCTTTTCTCTTTTGACTTTTAGTTTCTTTTTTGTTCTTTTGGGGTTTCTCTATTCTTTCCCATCTTAAAATGGTGGTTGTTATCTAAAGCATACTTTGGTCATTTGGAGAGAAATGGTTTAGATATTTTCAGATTTGTTGATTGGGTGCTTTTGTCCTGAACTCTTTGTTTTATGCCCATTGCCAATAAGAGTTGTGGAAGGTTTTGAAAACAAGGTGCAAAGTAAAAGACCTTCATTAGCCCCTCTGAATCTGTCACAAATCTGTAAGATCATCTCCTCTTGTAATGGTATATTTGTCCTAGGCTGATAGTGTTGCAAGTTTTGAGTGAAAAATCTGATCTCCCGAGTACTGTTATGAGGTCCATGGTAGTTTTCAACCCATATCAAATGTTAAACATCAGACATATTGAAAAAGAACTAAATGAAATATCTGAAACTCTATGAGAAAACAAAAAAAAAAGAAAAAAAGAAAAATTAAAAGAATTATCTAAAGAGAAAAAGGGATTCAATATGAATGGGTGATTCCAATATCTCTACCGGGGCTATGGACGCCTGACTGGCAGTAGAGAAATGCTGTGAGGAAACTAGAGGTATCTCCGTTGGGGCTATGGATGCCTGACTGGCAGCGGAGCAATGCCTAGGATATCATTGCACAACAGTTAGAGGGAATCAACTCATGTAGCTCAAATCTTGCACACTGTTGTTCAAAAGATGAAGGGAACTTTACAAAAGGGTGATGCACAATCAAGCACACACATAGATTCAGGGGTAGCCATTGATTGACTTACATTTGAGATTCTAGCTCAACCTTGGTTGTTACAACTGACCCAACTAGAGTTGTGATGTTCATGAACCAGGAATTCTGGGTAGCTAAATCCTTCAACTTCTTCAAAATGGTTAAACCATTTTCCTAGCCAAGTCGCCATTTGTTATGCCTTGCATAACCACCCCATTTTGTTTTCAAACAAAATGGGTCCCCCTTTTTTCTTTTCCCTTGGGCCTTTGGTTTTTCTTTCCTTAGGCATTTTCCTTTTAAAGTTTTGTCAGAGGCGAAACTAGAACCAATACCAGACTTGGATTTCTTTCCAAGTTTCTGGTCTTGTTCCATCCCCGGTTCGGGTTCTAATGGGTTCTCCATCCTTGGTTCTTTCTTGGAGTCGGGTCTGGGTCTGATTCAAAATGTTAAACTTTCTTTGAGTGCCTCGTTCAGATCCCATCTCGGGTCTGACGACGCCTTTTTTCCTCTCTTCATTGGTCTTTGTCGGTTTTTGTCCCCTGTGCCTTGGGTGTTTTTGGCCTTGTGCATCTTTTTCTTTTTGTTTACGGCAGGTCTAAAACCAGAACGGATTTCAAACTTGGAATTCCTTCCAAGTTTTTGTTTCCTTTTCGGTTCCAGTCCCAGTTCTGCTGTGGTCAGTTTTCGTTCTAACCCTGTTGGCGTTTGCTCCTATTCCATCTTGGTTCCGCCTCTACCAATGTTGTGATTCTTTTTGATAGATTTGGAAACATGATAAATAATAGTGTATTTTATAATGTGTTTTATTTTTCCCGGAGTGCTAATGCAGGCCTTTCTTTTGCAAGATTAAATCATGCACAAGATGATATTTGTCAAAGGGAGCTCAGTTGGAAAGCATTCCTTAATCCAATTGGTCCTAAAAATTAGCTAAGGCAAAGGTCGGCAAGACTTTTCTAGACTCTTACTGACTGGTGGCTTGGCTCTAACCATTTGAAATCCAACGAATTAGAATACCCCCCATTATGGATATTATCGACATAGGATTATCATGATCTCCTTGACCCATAATTCATTTTGTTCAAATTTGTGTCTGTGTTACCTATCAGCAAGACCCCAGGGATCTCATGGCGAGTGGAATTTACATACAGGCATCTATCGGCAGGACCAAGGTCATCATCCTAGTGAAAAGGAGTTTTCTGTCGGCATGATTTTTCCCTTCGGGGGTTGGTCTTGGCGAAGTCTCCATGTCTCACCAACTAGCAACACTGGGCTAACACTTCAGGAGGAGATTTCCTTTGGGGAGAAGTCTCAGCCACTTCTCCATGTCTCACCGACCGACGACAGATAGAACATATTTTGGTATGATGGTTTGGCTTCGGGAGGAAGTCTTAGTGACCCCCTAAAGTCTCACCTACTACCGCACAACGAGCAAACACTTCGGAGAGAGTCATCTTCTTTTCCAAGAAGTCTCGGCAAAATCTTCAGGTCACACGGACAAAGCACAAGAGGAGGTCTATCAGGGTGAGGTCTAGCAGCCTTTCCAACCCATAAAGTCTCACCGACATATTGTTTCATCAGTGAGAGAATTAGGTTGTCACAGTGACAAAAGATGTGCTTATGGAGATCCCTTGGTGAAGCATAATGTAGCTAGAGGACATCTCCCTGATAGGGGAATGTTACGATGACACAAGTGGAGAGAAGGAAAGCATATTGGTATGACCACAAAGATGTCTCAGTAACAACAGAGTTTGGCAAAAGGAAGCTTCGGTTGGTGTAAAGTCTCGTCGATTGAAGAAAGTCTCAGCGACATGGAGAAATCCCACCGAGAGTGAAAGAAATTGGCAAAAGGTCCTGCCGATACAAAAGAGTCTCGGCGAATGCAAGGGAGTCGCCATAAGTCTTGCCGAAAAGGTTCACCAAGGGTTTTCAGGGAGGATTTAGACTCTCGTAGGGAAGCCTTGGCAACTATGAATGTCACACCGAAGCTAGAGGAGCCTGAGCCCAAAGGATAAGGAGGATATCGGGGAGACTCTAAAAGAAAAAAAAAGCTTTGCCATGTGGTCTCGGCGACCTGGAAGTGTCTTGACAAAAGGAAAAGGAGCTCACAGAGAGGAAAGACATGCACCAAGAGGTCTCAGTGAAATGAAGGAGTCTTGCCGATGGGTTTTGCAAACTCGATATGACTTCTTCTACTCCTCACCGAAATGTCTTGCCGACTGCCATATGCTATGTCGATAACTATTAAGACGAAATCGCATCGGGGAGAGACAATGAGTGTCTCACTGTCATGCGATTCAAGGCGGACCACTTTTGACCACTTGATGAAGGTCACGTGGTGTATGTCTAACCATCCAGAGGAAACCAAAAGAGTGACTCATCGGCCCCTTTGACCGATTGACTACTCCTGCGAGGGAAGATCAAAAGAAAGCAAGCAAGGTGGATTCATTCTTAGATCACTAAGGGATGAATCTACTTGGGTGATGGCATTCAGATCTGCAAGAAAAGGGCCTGATGGTGCTTCCATAAGATGGTCAAACGTACAAAGAAGTCTAGAATAGAAAGGAGGCCAAAGGAAAGAAGAAACGGTGACTCATAGGGACAGTTGTTGTGACTACTAGCAAAGAGGTAGATCAGTATTGATGGAGATATTCTGAGCATTCAAGGTGACTCCAACAGAGTTCAAAGGTGGACACAGAGACAGAAGAGTAAATGTTGCAGTTGCAAAAGATCTAAGGTCATCCCTGGGACAACCTTTCAGCAATATGAATAGTAGGGCTTCGCTTTGAATGCAGTTTTGACTTTCCTCAGTAAGATTTGAGGGCTGAATCTCCTATAGTCTGATAATATTTTGTAAACCCTAGTGCATGGGACAACACATTCCTATTGGTACATTCTGTATATAAGGCATTGTTGCCTCTTTGTAAAGGTTAGCACTTCTAGATCAGAACTTCTAGGATTAGAGAAGTTTTAGACTAAGAACTATTAGGAGTTAGTTAGTTAACAGAAGGAGATAGAGTTGCATCTTGATTCTCAGTAATGAGAGCTTCTCTTATCTTCTTTTTTATCAGTTAGATTTCAGTACAGACTATAATGTATTTTCTAAGTTCTCTTAGTGTAGTTGGAAACAATCTGGAGACACAAATTCTCTGTACACTGGTGATTGTGCCAGCTTTGTAAATATTGCTTATCTGTTTTAATAACAGTAGAAGCAATCAGAGTTTAATCTACTTTATGTTGTGTTCTTGAATGATATTTTTCTTAATTTGATCATTTGATTTGTGAAGCCTTCAAGGAATGTCATTAATTGAAGCCCAATTATCATGCTAAATGCAACAATTCACCCTGCCACCATACTCCGGAGATCAACACTGCCATTTGACGACCAAGTGCCCATCCAAGTGACCCTCTATCCAAGATCATTAGCCTGTGAGGGTCGACATGATAGGCTAATCTACTGACATACAGGTGTCTAATTAGAAGGGGACATCACAACCCTCCTCTCAAATTTGCGAAATGTTTTGCAACCTCAGGCTTTTTGGTGTTTGTGGCCAATGCCTAGATTGCAAATGTTTGTTGATCAAGACTAAAATCTGATCCCTACAATGTATATACCATCTCTTCATCTATTTTAAAAACCCCTAAGCCTTTTCTTCTAAATTTCTCAAATGATATGGTTGATGCCATATCTCATTCTAGCAAGAGAAAGACTCCACTTTTTTTCTCACAAGTTCCTTGCCCTCTATAGGTTTCCATCTCCTTGTATTTTTCCCTCATTTTAGCAAGGACTATTGAGGCAATCACTTACATAGGAAAATTTGGATAATTAATCATTCCTAGTTGTACCTTTTTATCATACTCATCTCTCTTAACTCTCCATACAAATTCTCCAAAAACTTTTGACTTTACAAATGAATCATCATTCATGAATTCATTGTGAGCCTTCTCCCTTACATCATCAGCATTATCAATTCCTATCAGAAAAACCTTAACCTTAATTGTTGCATTGGAAAATTCACCCCCCTTGGGGGTAATGGCATGTTCTACATGACTTCATCTATGGTCACAACAATATCCTCATAGGAATCTAGGGAGTAATCAACCAACCCTGCTAATGCAACCCTTCTCTTTGGTAAGGGTTCCCTTGGAGGTGAATCTAAGTAAATAAAACTTTGAGCAGGGGAGGGAGGTGACATTTGAGGTGGTGAGGGTGGAAATTTATATATTGGGGAAGGTGCTCTTGACTCCTCTAAATGAGTAGGTGTAACAATAGTGTCTTCTTTTCTCACAACCTCCTTTTGTTTTCTCCTTGAGAAAATATATAGCTTCTTTGGTGGTTGATAGGTTGGTCTTTCCTCAACCACATGAGAATTTCCTTTATAAACCACTTCCTTCTACTCTTTTAGGTGTCCTACTACATTATCAAAATTTTGTAATATTTCCTCTACTTTGAAAATGTCATTATCAATATCCTTATAAATTCCTTTGAAGTTAGGATATTTCTCCTTCCTTGCCTACTCTAATTTGGAAAATTCCAACCATTTCACCTTACTATCCTTTTCCTTTACTTAATCAAATACATATATGATTATATCTTCGAGGAAAAATAAATTGTGCCAAAACTTCCCACTTCTAATCTTTGCTTTCAATGTTGCCATAAATCCTTCAAGATCATGATTTCTTGCTCGATAGTTCTTCATGCCATAAGGTGTAATCATTTTAAGGATTTCTTTCCACCCATCCTTTATCATGGTGAAATCAAAGAATGCAGTGTAAATAGGGAAAAGAGTTCCCTTTTTCATTCTTGCTAGGTGTGAGTCTTCAACATTCCCTAGTTGTCACATAATCTCCAAAAAACCAAGCCTTAATGGTACATTCCTTGGGAGCACTTGTGGAGAAACATTTGTGCCATACACTTCGATGATGGTGCAACCTAGACAAGGGATGATATCACCCCAATTGTGATCAATGTGTAATTTTGGCCTCCTCTCTTTAGGTCTCAAAAAATCATGCAATTTTATTGGAATCCTTGGTGGATTCCTTAATAGAAACCCCCTTAACTTTTCACCAAAAAAATTCATAAAAGTAACAAAGATGGAATTTTCATCATGTATATTTAGGTGGTGTGTCCATATTTGGATAGGGAGGAGTTCATTCTTTTAATTTCTCATCTTTAGTGCCATATACTTTCCAAAATAACTAGCTCCCTTGAATAAAAACATGTACATTATCAAGGAGTACCACCGAAACCTTACCCCTGTCTCACCATTCTTTAAGGCCATCAAACCCTTTTGAATTTAATTTGACAAATATGTGCTAAAGTCATATATTTTGTTTACCAATTTATGTTGAATATTTGCTTCCATGTACATAAAGGCCATGGGAATCCTCTTAGGGGGGTCAAACCCTATAATCTGGCAAAAAGTGTAATAGGACCTCTCAAAGTAATATTCAAACATTTCTGATGGGAAGGGTTACTCATCAACTAATGATAGCCTTATCTTCCTCCTTATCTTTCCTCTTCCCATGAAACTAGGCATAGTTGTGACCCTGAAAGTTGATTTTTTGTTCTCATATTCCTCCTTTAGGGAATTGATGTTAATTGGCTCCTTTGCATCATGGTTTAAGTTGAAAACCTCAATGATCCCCTCATGAGTGAGGTTAATCATTTTGACACTAGTGTGTGACCTCACAACCTCGATATTTGGGTCATAATTTGTAGCTACAACTTTTAGAAGTTCAATTTCAAGATAAACATTCAGAAGAACAAGCTTGCCCATATCAAGCCTCCAGCCATTCCATGTAGGGACTTTATAAAATCTCTTCCAAAAATAGTATTTAAACAAGTCCCATCTAGTGGTCAAGACCTCAACATCCTTGATGGAATGTTTTATGTCTACAAAACCCTTATCTATTCCAAGGCCCTGAAACATAATCTTTCCCAGGACTTTGTTCATTGTCACACCTAAATCCTTCAATTTATCCAATATATCATCATGAAGGAATCTCTTAGGGGTAGAACCAAAAGCCTCAGCCTTTTGGGGTGTCATTCTAAGGATTTTAACAAACTAGGGTTTCTAATGAGGTGGCTTAGGTGTTCTAAAAGGCACATGTAAACTAAGGAAAATTTGAAGCAGTTTGATGAAAATTCAATGAACGTCAAACCTTAAAAGAAACCTAAATTGCAATTTTTAGCTTAGAAAAGGAAAATGCACAGAAATTCGAGTGAAACTAGGTAATAAGGATTAAAATTTACTTGTTGGTGCTTTTGATCATTGAAAACCCTAATTTGTCGTGCAAGAAAACTTGTACTACATTGGAACAATCTTCAATGCTCTTTAGGATTCTTTAGCAATTTGAAATATGCTTTTAATCCTACATGGTGAAAATATCCTTCAATTTGATACAAAAACATCAAGTTTTCCATTAATACTCACTCATGCAAACCAAAATCATTCCATCGACCCATTTTCATAATTATAAAACACAATCATCAATCTTGTGATGATTTGGATCATCGAACAACTCAAATGGAGTCAAATGAGTTTGAAAATCATGACTTATATTGTCTTTAACATCAGACCAGTGAGAACATGCCATGTGGAGAAGCCATGCATCATCACCCTAGGCTCCACTATCCTCTATGAGCCTTTAAAAGTGCTACATGTCACTTGCCTACTATCCCGCATGAGTCTTCTAGGACAAAAATCAAGGGTTGTTGGTTGGTAGGGAATAGCTCATAATAAACTTGTAAACTATGACTTGCGCACCTTTTAACCTCCCAAGCTTATGCCAACACTTAGAAAATTTTCAGCACATAGCTTAAAACTTGGAAAGATGGACGGTCATGATTATATCATCTCAAGAACCTTATAACTATGGAGCATTAGGTCCTTTTAGTAGCATGACCTCTAACCTTCCAAAATTGCCTAAAATATTTTATGCAATATTTCATTTTGTTCTATAGTTCTTTTAATTCCCAAGATGGTTCCATGTGTCAGCCACTCATCTTGTAAGCACCTTAGATCAGCTTAGAAACCTACTACCATATGGCAAGGAATGACCCATATTAATTCAACATCTTTGATCTCTGTCGTTGATATGAAGGGCCCACCATAGTCATATTTTAAAAGGCTTGAGAGGCTCACCAAAGAGATGAGACACATGGTGCTTGCCCACTATCCCACAAGTTATTTTCATTGAATATTTTAATATTTGTTGGCTGGTGGGGAACCAATCATGTTAAGCCATGGGGCTAAGCCAAGTCTTTAAGAAATTTTTATTTGAAAATGCTCTAAGTTTGCAACTTAAAATGGGTCCATCCCTAGGTATTTTGAATTATACATAGACATAAAACATTTCAACCCATGTCTAAAGTGCAGAAATAAAACATCAAAATTATTGCCCCACTTAGACTTAGACTTTTAGGCAGACATTTAAAAGTGCATGCACTCGATATTTGTTAAGATAAAGGGGTCAGTTAACAAATGTCACCAATGGATCAAGTTGTAACTCAAATGACTAGGAATGGGAAAACACAAGTCAACGACCAAATAGAACCAAAAGGTTATTTATTTTGCATTATTAGGTTTTTAGGGTGGTTTTACCCCTAAAGATGAACCCTAGCAGATGGAGAACAAAACCCTAATCCTCAGAAGACTAGTGGATGGAAAAAATATTAATATTTAGCCATGGAACCACTAAATTTTTGCAAAGTCCTATCATGTTAAACACATAGGAAAACTAAGTGGGGGAGTGAATTAGTTTTACAATATAATCAGCAAACCCTCATAAATTCTTAAACCCTTATTAACTTCTAGATCCTTATCAAGCATTAGCAGAAAGTAAGCATATGAAATATCAACACCATACACAAGAGAACACCATATTTACATGGAGAAACCTGATCAATGAAAAACCAATGTGAGGATTAACTCACATGTATATGAATAGAAACACTGAATACAATAGGCTCACTGCTAGAAGGGATCACTACCCAAAATAGAAGAAAGGCTCACTACCAAGGGCTCACTACCCAAAGGACTCACTTTCTAAAAGAAATAAAAATAGAAGAAGATTGTTACAATGAGTTTCACTACCTTGGATTTGTTGAAAGGCGCAAGACAACTAGGAGGGGGGTGAATCAATTGTCATCAAACATAATAAAAAATATGAAACACTTATCAACTTCACATCCACTTTATTCTGTTATTAAGTATGAACATGAAATGAAAATAATAGAAAGAAATATCAACACAAGAGACACCAAATTTATGTGGAAAACCCAATAATGGAAAAACCATGATGAGGATTAACTCACAATATAAAGTAATTCCAAAACCAATTACAAAGAGGCTCACTGCCAAAGGGCTCACCACTAAGAAGGACTCACTATTCAAATACAAGGCTCATTGCCCACATATAGGACTCACTATCCAAAAATGAGGCTCGCTTCCTACATATACAAAAGATAACAGAAAAATCCACCATAGCAAATCACACACATCCGCAGACTTGATCAAAAGATTGCAGACACCATCAACTCATTGCTTTTAGGAGTCTAACACATTAAAGTACTGCTACTTCAATTCAATTTCACACACTCTTGATTCTCACACTTGTGGAATTCTTGATACATAAAATTTGTAACATATCAATTTGTATTTATACCATCTTCAACCTTAGAAACTTTCTCCAAGTTTGGATACACACACTTCATTTTATAAATTCAAATTAGGTTGGCAACTCAACATTCTTGTGCTGGAAGAGAATGAGATCAGACCAAACCAACACTTAACCAAGACCCAAAACAACATCTTAGATCAATCACACACTTCCTTAATTGATACATATCTTTCACATGTCGTGTAGATACTAGGTCGACCAAACCTAATGAAAACACAAATGAACATTGAATTACATGCTTCCAGAACAAGAAGATAACATGTGGACCACAGAACATGCTTCACCATACACTGGAAGACGTATTAGATACCTTCAGATTCATTTGCAACAAATGTAACAACTTCCATACACAAAATACTTACCATTAGTCCATCCAGACTGTATAGACACACACATTAATTCTAAAACTTGTCTTCTGGGGCACCAAACCACAAAAAAAATTGATAGAACATAGATACCATAGTTAAAATCCTTCATCTAGATCCACAAGATCTAAAAAAAACCAGTGAAGGACTACAAAGTAGAAAAATTTCTCCCAATCCATAGATAACAACTTTGCTAGACTAGTTCACCCACTGGTTAATACAACTTTCACTCTGCATCAAACCAAAAGCTACAAACTAGGATATATCACTAAAAAATTCCCATAAACAACACTTCATATGTGCACAAGCATAGGATCAACACAAAAGAAATGTGGAGAACAAACCGAAGCACATTCTGAATGCACACAATTTTGACTTCACTATTCCTCAAAATTACTTGATAACTCATCATATCAACACACTTGTAAAATCATAAAGATAGCTCCATGTACTCATAACATCTCAATATTATCTCAACTATACATGTACAACCTACAATCACTTGATTCCTTTCTCTGCAACAACTTGTACTATGTTGACATCAATGACAATATTAATGACAATGACACCATACTCATTCATACTTGCAACAATCTCCCCCTTTGTCATTAATGGCAACACATGATGTGAAAAACCATCAAAGACAACATCTATTCCATTCCTGCACTCTCCTTTATTTATTTTTTATTAGACAACCTACACAACATTTCTTGCACTCTCTTTTCCTTGCAATATCACGACTTTCTCTCACCCTTTTTCTTTCACTATTTTTCACATGACTTTCTCTCCCCCTTTGACATCAATGGAAAAGAACAATTTTTTTTCATAATTATTCAGCCACATGTATCTCTAATCACTCCCCCTTAGGAGTGCACCCATTTCATACTACAATAATGATACTTTCTACTCCCCCTGAGGAGTAAACCTAATCATTAGTCCAAAAAAATGAAGAATTTGCAGATCGACTGGACTAATGCAACTCCATGTGCACCTAGTTCAAAGAAGGAGGGGCATTAACCCCCAACTTCTCCTTGAGATACTCAAAAGTATCCTTCGGAAGAGCCTTAGTAAATATATCAACAATTTGATCCTTTTTAGGAACATACTCCAATCTAACTTCATTCTTCAATACCTTCTCTCTCAAGAAATGATATCTGATAGATATATGCTTTTTCCTTGAATGCATTATCAAACTCTTTGAAATATTTATTACACTTGTATTATCATAAAAGATAGGGATAGGCTCATCACATATCACTCCTATATCTTTCAATGTGTGCTTCATCCACAAAACTTGTGTGCAGCAAGATGCTGCAATAATGTACTCAACTTTTGTAGTGGATAAAGAAACTAAATCCTATTTCTTGCTTAGCCATGAAACCAATCTTCATCCAAGAAAGAATGTGCCACCACTTGTGCTCTTTTGGTCATCCACACAATCAGCCCAATCTGCATCAGTGTAAGCACTCAAGGTGAAATCAATATCCTTAGGATACCACAAGCCATAATCTAGAGTGACTTTTAGATATCTAAATATCCTTTTCATAGTTGTAACTGTAGACACCTAAAAATGACCTAGGCCTGCAAGCTTCATTTTTATCACTTTCGTCCTAGCATAATTAGGTCATTTAATTATGTCCTTGGTCCACATTCGACTATTGATTAAATAATTCAAAATTATTTAATTAATTCATGTCATTTATTCTTCATGATTATTAAATAAATAAATTTTATTTATTTATTAAATATGTCATTAACTGTCTAAGTCTTTCTTTAATTAAATAAATTTCTTAATTTATTTAATTCCCCTTTGTCATTTAATTCTTCTTGATTATTAAATAAATGAATTACATTTATTTATTTAATACATCAATAACTGTCTTAATTAAATAAATTGATTAATTTATTTAATTAATTAATCTCATCTCCTAAATTAAATAATTAAATTAAATTATTTAAAATGTCATGTCAATCTTAACTGTCAGTCCTTTTTGATAAATAATTTGAATTATTTTAATTCAAATTAGTAATTAATCTTCCAAAAATCAAGTAATCGGGCAGATTCTTGATTTTCCAAATCTTATCTTCAGTCCAAATCTTATCTCTTTGATTTTTTGAATCTTGCAAATCAGACAATCTTATCTTCTTGATTTTTCGAAAATTTTTATTTCTTTAATTAATTTCCTCATTTATTCTCCACCGTCGATCCGATTTTATTTTGGCCGTTCAATTAAGGATTTTTCCCTAACCCTAATTAGGGATTCTTAGGTGTAATCTAGATCGTTCATTTCATTGATTTATCTCATCCGTCCATTTGAAATGACATTTTCTATAAAATGCCATCTTCTTCTCATTTTTCAAACACACACAGACACGTTGACATTTTATACATTTAGACATTTTGCATAGTTATTATAGGCATTTATTTACTTTCACATTTATTGTCATAGGCAATTTTAGTATTAATATAGTCATTTGATCAACTTTGGTATTGGTTTTAGGCATAGACATAGGCTTTTAGACATAGGCATTTAGACATATCAAATCCTTCAAGACTTGTTGTAGGACTTAGGCATTTCCAGATTGCTTGAACGGCGAATCTGAGGGCAACATCATCCAGCAAGCAAGAAGGTGCTACAAAAATGAATCATGGAGACTTCAGCAATTAGGTATAATCGTTCTTGCATGTATTTCCATTGTGTTTTGTAGCTACTTTGGGTTTTTGTCATTTACTTTGATTTAACTAATCTAATCTAAAATCCAGAAATAACCCTTAGTTACATTGGTGAACCTGACATTTTGTAGAGAAATTTGTGTGTGTTCTTGTTTTCTTTCACTATTTTGTAGGTTACAGCCAAGACGTCATACGAAATCCCGTCACCTTCATTTGAGCACAGAAAAATAGGCGAATAAAATATTTTCAAACGGTTTCTGGGTTAAGATTTGAGAAAGTTATGGGCATTTTAGTGATCGCAGTTTTTTTAATTTAATTTTTAAACCTGCATTTTTCTTTTGTCTATAACATTCTTTTTGTTCAGAATTGTGGAAAATGTTTTCTGGATTTTGAAGGTCTATCATTTAGCTTTCCATGGATATCTACCACTTAAAATTTTGTTAAGTTTTGAGCAAGTTATCGCTATTTTAATTTGCTGCTGTCATTAATGTTTTATTTATTTTTTAAATTTTTTTGTGTTACTAATCTTCTTTTGTAGCGTGTGGCGATCCCTATTCATGTGTCGAAGACCATTGCATAAGGAACTACTAATCTTTTGTTTGCAGGTTTGAATGTCAAAGACGGAATAAACAAACATTGTGCTTGTTTTTCTTTCATAGATTAGCAAACATTTGATTTTGGTGCATATAAAAAGAACTCATGTCTTCTATGATTGATTGTGCTTGCAGAATGGTAGGTGAGTATGCTCTCACTTGGTGAAAACCTTGTGATCAGAAAACCAGACCCATTCTTATCTATTATTTACCCTGACTTGGTATATCGGAGTATCCTCTCCCCTCGCGCTTTCGAGCGATCTTGGGTGTAAGAGAAACGGTTACTGACTCTAGAACTTGGGCCTGTTCTGGTGGGAAAAATTACTCACCCCAGGACGACTCAGACCGGTAGCACCTTGACACCGAGGGACTTCCAGCCAGTATATAAAAGTGGGTTCTTGGGGAAAACCCAAGAATCATGAGTGTGGTTCCGACGAGATGGATCCGAAAGGGGACTCTCGCCGCATGGATCATGCCCCATGAATAGAATGCCCGAATTAAACACCTCTTGTCTTAGTGTCCAACCGTTCTATTGGTCGTTGCTTGGTATAGTGCAGGGTACAGTATCATGCCCGAAGACACTCACTACTGATCCCCTTGAGTAGAGATAGCAATTCTTGGGAGGTCACTACCCAAGAATTCAAATTTGGTGTGCTCGAATGATGCTAATGAGCTGTGGAGGGGAGCCAATGCCACCAAAATTCTAAGCTATCCACTCTTGAGAAGGAAAGGTGTTTATCACCAATTCGGGGTATAAAGGTGGGCTATACCAAGTATACAAACCCTTGGCCTTTTGGCCTTTTAGGATTGTACTTGTCTCATGTGTGCTTGCTTACAGTCAAAATATCGTGTTTGTAAGTGTTTTCTGGATACTGAAACAAACCAAACAATGGTCAAACATCTAAAAACAACCAAGTCAAAACATTGGACCTTTTCTGATCCATTTCACAACATGAACATGCAATCTTCATCAAAAAACATTTTTGAACCATTCATACAAAGAGACCAAAATGGACGAGTATATTTCAAAGACATAGAAGCTGCAACGCAAAATCCTGACATAGTCTCCTTTGTAAAAAAAAATATCTTATGTGACCCTCAAAGGTATCTAGCCATGCTTTTGGATGAAGGGGCTAAGTTACCACAAGGCTTTGACATAAATACTTTGCCACCATCTGTCTACCCTCACAATCAACAGTCACTTGACACAAATCCTGCCATTAATTCACAACAAACGTCCACTTATCACCCTTATCCTAACCTTGACAAGGGAAGCCAACTGTCCAATAGTCCATTCCAAACCTCCATGTCATATTCTGACCCTTCACCTATTAATTTCGTCCAAGTCTGCATCCCTTATCAATCATCTACCAACTCATGTCAAGTCCCCACATCATACCATACCGATCCAGTCCAAGTCTCCATGTCCTTTTTCAATCAACCTTACACCAATCCAATTGAAGTCTCCATGTCATATCCTTGTCCTTCAATAGTTAATCCAGTCCAAGACTCCATGACATATCCATTCCAAGACTCCATGTCCTATCTTTGTCCCTCACATGCTAGTCTAGTCCAAGTCCCCATGTCCTACCCTTGTCCTTCACATACTAGTCCAATGCAAGTACCCATGTCATATCCTAGTCCTTCACATAGTAGTCCTATCCAAGTCCCCATGTCCTATCCTAGTCCTTCATACATTAATCATTTTCAAGTCATCCCCTCACAAGCCACATCTAGTCATGAAAATTTTGTCATTGCTCAAAGTCAAATCCCATTGTCTAAACTTGAGGATACATGTCAAAATGAAAGCCCAAAGCATGACCTTATAATGTCACCCTCATGTCAAGAACAAGGTAGTTCATCCCATGACCCAATCTTTCAGCCCATCCATGAAGTCCTTCAAGACAATCATGACATCCAAAACACACCTATCCATGACAACCCCATCTTTGAACAAGACCCTACCATTGACCAAGAAGTCCAAATCTATGACAACCCCACCTTCGACCAAGACCCTACCATTGACCAAGAAATCCAAAATGATCCACTCCTTGACCTTTACGCCATTCATGATCAAACACTTTCCAATCCTATACAGGCCTCAACTATTGATAGTTTCCAAAATGAGACAATTGCCTCCATTACACACATAGACGATATTCCTCAAGCACAAGAGTATTCCAATATGGACATATTTGAAAATGATCAAGCTATAGCTGAATTTACTGGACTCTATGACACTGACTATAATGATGGCTTCGACATTTGTTTGGAAGCACCAACAGAATCATCTGAACTTGACATGTCACAAGATCATACCAAAGATATTAGTCAGGAATATGTCCAACATGATAATGAAGCTAAGACACGTTATCAACTAGGGTCATCTATCTTTGTTAGAGCAGGCTTTCTCGCAGATGAAAATATTACAAGTGATAGTGTCCATAGACATCATGATGGGTTAGCATCTTGCTTTGAAAACAATAAATACCCCATCGCAATTAGAATATGTCAAAGCATGCAATATCAAGGCAAAGGACTAGGCATACACAAGCAAGGCATTCTAGAACCAATACAACTTCAGGCAAATTATAGACATCAAGGTCTTGGTTATTCCTTAGACAACAAATCAAACGATGGCAGTGGTACCTCCTCGATACTGGGGGCAACCTTATCAGATACAAACGTCAAAATGGAGTCCATGTGAAATCCTTGTCCTAAGATTGTTGCCAACACCCCCTCCACCCACACCATAAACCATCATTCTATCATGAATCAACCTCCCCTTTGGGACCAACAAAAACAAAAGTCTTACAAATCAAAAGATCAAAATCAAATGTCAAAGGCCATTGAATCAAACAAAAGGAAAAGTGGACAAATGAAATTAAAATGGATCCCAAAGAAAGATGGATCAAACAAAAACACCAAGTCAAATACAAAAGTCAATCACAATGTGGAGCCATAAGACAAGAGGACTCCCACATATAACACATGTCCACCTCCTTCAAAATGGTCATCAATCAAGACATATAAAAGTGTTGGTTCCAAACACCATCCCTCCAAAATCCGTCACCCACCATCCCAAGTTTGGAAAATAAAAAGTGATTCATCCAAACGTCCAAACAACCTTTCCATGTCCACCATCATTTGTCATAATCCTACCTCTCGCCTAAAGTCCAAAAATCCTACGTCACAAATCCGTCACATCATGGCAGCAACTCTTCACCACAAGGACTCTCATGGCACTCTATCGCGATGTGCGTATTTTGATAAGGCCAGCTCTAGTATCAGAAAGGATCACAATGACATTGATCAGTTGTATACAAGTGCTACGATCCTGACAAGACAACTTCTTCAGCAAGGACATTATTGGCATATCATGGCACCAATCTCTACATCAGCATTGTCAATGAATTAAGAATAGGCAGTGGTTATCTAAAGCATCCAGGCTATCCACAAAATCAAAAATACAAAAAAATCAAAAATCAAAAAATCGTCACCCTGATGAAAACCTGGCAAACAGGCATCTTGGTGACACCAAAAAAATAAAAAATTCAAAAAAATAGTATAGAGAAAAATTTCATCCAATGGCGAAAACCTGGCAAATAGGCGCCCTGGATAAGTACCATGATGAAAACCTGGCAAACAGGCGTCATGTGTAAAATAAATCATCTATGTGGACTCTTACACTTGGGGGCAAGTCGTCTCATTTCCCAAGCCTTCCTCATGACATTGGCATCCATCTAAGCCCTATCATTTCCATCCATTTTCCCACCTACCTTGGTCTTGACATAAAACTGGCACACATAAATCATGCTTTGGGAAAACTCTTGACATGTCTATCCTTCGGTCATACACGATTCATGAAACATCATGCCATTGACCGTCATAGTCTTATTGTCCTTATACGACATAGTCCTTGAAAATCATATGACAATTCCATTATTCTCATGTCTCCCATCTTTTACCAAGGCCACCCTCTCATCCTTTCATGTCTGTCACCTATCTTGGCTTTCCCTTGTCAAACGGTCTAAGGAAACTCCATCATCTCATCTAGTCCTAACCAAGTCATTCCAAATGCAACTAGTCTAATCTATACAAACACATTATCCAAAACATTACTTGACTACATTCCTGGCCTGGCTATAGACCATGATACTTTCATCACATTATCGTCATCATCCTCACATTGTTTCGGGATGCGTCCTTCCCACGTCAAACAACGTTGTCATCACTTGTCAATTGGTATTCATCTTGACTAGGGGCACAATCATGTTTTTCCTTAGATTCTCATGTGTAGGCATCAGTCATATGCATTTGTCACGATCCTCTTAAACGTCAAAATCCAAAAAAATCATAAAATGACAAAAAGACCAAAAACATCATAAAATGTCCTGAAAAAAGACAAAAAAATCATAAAATGTCCTAAAGAAAGACCAAAAACATCATAAAATGTCCTGAAGAAAGACCTAAAAATCATAAAACGTCCTGAAGAAAAACACAAAAACATCCAAATCAATGTCAAAATTCTAAAAATGGAGTCAAAGTCAGTCATGTCAATCAGTCCATGTCATTGTCGAACTACGTTGTCTCTGCGTATTTGCTACGTAGGCAAGGCCATCAGTCGATGAGTCCCCGAGACATTAGGTCAGTCCTTTTAGGTTGGTCAAAATAAAATCATGGCATTTGTCACAATCGTCACATCAGTCAAATAAGTCAAACATAGTCAAACTCAGACACAAGACAGTTATTTGAAACATCAAGTAAAAATCGGTCAAAATCAGACAACACAGTCCAATCAATCATACAGTCAGCATCAATCAACTTGCCAAAACATATTAATCAAAACAATGTCAGTCTCGTCACTCTTTGGTCCTCTTCAAGATGTGTCCTTCTTGGAGTTAGACCTCATCAAAATGTCCTTTTCCTTTTTTAGGATGTGTCCTTCCTGACAATAGGCCTCGTCAAACCGTCAACACCGTCAAATTGGCAAAACTCTTAAACTGTCCAAACTGTCAAATCAACAGAAAATCAATTTGTGGCAAACAAACATTGGCAAACAAAATTAAATGGCTGTTAATTTTTCTGGTCTATCTTGTCTTATATTTTGACTATTTTGTCTATTTTTGTCTTATATTTTTACTGTCATCTTTTTGGTCATGTTACTAGCTACCTCGAGGATGTCCCATGAAGGATTTAGAGGTGCGATGACGTCTCCTGGCCTATTTTATTTTCTTTGACTGTTGTCTATGGATTGTCTTGACAAAAAGACTGGGGCAACTTCACCCTTAGTATGAGTTAGGACATTCCTTGTCTGTGACTGTCCATTTTTCAAGTGGATGACCTTGCACACCTTGGTCTACGTCATATCATGGTGTTTGTTGTCCATTTGTGTCATTTTTACTACCCAATGATGATTAAGAGCAATAAATATTAAAGTCCTATGGCAATTTTTTGAAGGATTTGGTCTAGGAACTAAGATGCATCTTCTTTAGTCTTATCATCTTCTCTGTCTTATCTCATATAGGCATTGCATCCATATCATCATCCATATCTTTTGCACTAACATTTCTTTGTCTCTTCATATTCTAGTCTTCTAATCAATTTCGAGAGCACACCCATGTTCTTAGAACCTGTCTGTCCTCTCGAGGGGGCATACCACAACCCTCCTCGTCAGTCTTCCTCATCTTATTTTGCACTGGGGCATTTTTTGACTTATTTTCTTTGTCACAACGCAACAAGCGACATTATGACAAAGAGGGGCAAAATGTAGACACCTAAAAATGACCTAGGCCTGCAAGCTTCATTTTTATCACTTTCGTCCTAGCATAATTAGGTCATTTAATTATGTCCTTGGTCCACATTCAACTATTGATTAAATAATTCAAAATTATTTAATTAATTCATGTCATTTATTCTTCATGATTATTAAATAAATAAATTTTATTTATCTATTAAATACGTCATTAACTATCTAAGTCTTTCTTTAATTAAATAAATTTCTTAATTTATGTAATTCCCCTTTGTCATTTAATTCTTCTTGATTATTAAATAAATGAATTACATTTATTTATTTAATCGTCAATAATTTTCTTAATTAAATAAATTGATTAATTTATTTAATTAATTAATCATCTCCTAAATTAAATAATTAAATTTAATTATTTAATTGCCAATTAATATTCTTCTCATTTTAAATAAATTAAATTATTTAAAATGTCATGTCAATCTTAACTGTCAGTCCTTTTTGATAAATAATCTAAAAAAGATTATTTATTATCTCTTAAAATCCATAATTTGAATTATTTTAATTCAAATTAGTAATTAATCTTCCAAAAATCAAGTAATCGGGCAGATTCTTGATTTTCCAAATCTTATCTTTAGTCCGAATCTTATCTCTTTGATTTTTTGAATCTTGCAAATCAGGCAATCTTATCTTCTTGATTTTTCGAATATCTTTATTTCTTTAATTAATTTCCTCATTTATTCTCCACCGTCGATCCGATTTTATTTTGACCGTTCGATTAAGGATTTTTCCCTAACCCTAATTAGGGATTCTTAGGTGTAATCTGGATCGTTCATTTCATTGATTTATCTCGTCCGTCCATTTGAAATGGCATTTTCTATAAAATGCCATCTTCTTCTCATTTTTCGAACACACACAGACACGCTAACATTTTATACATTTAGTCATTTGCATTCTTAGATTTATTGTAGCATTTATTATAGTCATTTGATCAATTTTGGCATTTTTTTTAGGCATAGAGATTGGCAATAGACATAGGCATTTAGACATATCAAATCCTTCAAGGCTTGTTGTAGGACTTAGACATTTTTAGATTGCTCAAACGACGAATCTGAGGGCAACATTATCCAACAAGTAAGAAGGTGCTACAGAAATGAATCATGGAGACTTTGGCGATCAGGTACAATCATTCTTTCATGTATTTCCATTGTGTTTTGTAGCTACTTTGGGTTTTTGTCATTTTACTTTGATTTAACTAATCTAATCTATAATCCAGAAATTACCCTCAGTTGCAGTAACATGTGCTTATTTAGGTTTTGCTTGAAATATGACAACCAAAAATATTGCATGCATGATATCTAGTCTAGTAGTAGTAAGATATAATAGTCCACCAATCATAGATCTATACAAGGTCTAATCAACTTTAGGAGATTCATCATGTTTACTTAGTTTACATCTAGTCACCATAGGGGTACATACCAGTTTGGAGTCATCCATTCCAAAATTATTCAAAAACTCTTTAACATACTTTGATTGTGAAATGAATATTCCCTTATTAGTTTGATCCACTTGAAGTCCAAGGAAGAAATTAAACTCACCAATCATAGATATCTCAAACCCTTTTTGCATCTCCTCTACAAATCTCTTGCACATACCCTTATTTCCTCCAAAAATGATATAATGAACATACACAACTACTATCAACATTCTATTTCCTTCCACCTTGAAATAGAGATTGTTGTCTGCAGAGCCTTTACTGAACCCTTGTTGTGTCAAGTACCTATATCCAACCTTGGATACCATGCTTTGGGAGCCTGTTTAAGTCCATATAGTATCTTTTTCAACTTACAGACCATGTACAGTTTGTTTGATAACTGAAATCCCTCCAGTTATTCCATGTACACTTCCTCTTCCAATTCTCCATTCAGGAATGCAAACTTAACATCCATTTGATATACCTTGAAATCTTTATGAGCACAAAAATCCAAAAACATCTGAATGACCTCCATTCTTTCCACTAGGCAAAATGTCTCCTCAAAGTCTATTCCTTCAACCTATGAGTAAAATTTGCATACAAGTCTTGCTTTGTTTCTTACTACTTCACCATTCTCATTCAGCTTATTCCTAAACATCCACTTTGAACCAATTACATTCTTGTTTACAAGTCTAGGAACTAGTTCCCATGTTTGATTCTTCTCTATCTACTGCAACTCCTCTTTCATTTCTCTAACCCAATTCTCATCTTTGCCTACTTCACACACTTTTTTAGGTTCTATTTTGGAAAGTAAACATAGATTTACCATAGCTTCCACCACTTTGCTTCTTGTCTTTACACCTTCACTTTTATCTCCAATTATTTGTTCTTTCAAATGGTTCTTTTGTACATACTTTGTGGTCTTAGGAGTAGGTTCCAGAGCTTCTTCTTCTTCAATCTATTTTTCTTCTTCCTTATTCTCTTCTTGTACTTGTTTGTAGATAGGCTCATCTAGTTCAACTTCACTCATTTCAACTAGTCTATGCATATCTTCATCAAATTTTACATTTGCACTCTCAAAAATCTTCCTCAATCTTTTATTGAATCATCTATAAGCTTTTCTACTAGTTGAATATCCAAAGAAAATAACTTCATCACATCTTGCATCAAACTTTCCAAGGTTCTCATCATCTCTTTTAATGTAACATTTGCTTCCAAACACTTTAAATTACTTAATAGTAGGAATCTTGCAAGTCCATAGCTCATAAGGAGTCTTTATGTTGTTACCTCTAATCTAGACTCTATTAAGAATATAAACAGCAGTGTGGATTGCCTCTCTCTATTATACATCAGGTACATTTTCCTCTTTCATCATTGTCCTTGTAGCCTCTTGGACAATTTGATTCTTTCTCTCAACAACTCCATTCTGCTGAGGAGTTCTAGGAGCAGAAAAATGTCTTTTTATGCCATGCTCTTCACAAAATGAATTAAACTCACTGGAAGTGAATTATCCACCTCTATCAAACCTTAAACATTTGATTCTTAGGTTCACTTCATTCTCTACCCTAGCCTTGAAAGTTTTGAATCTATCAAGAGCTTGAGCTTTCTACCTAAGAAAAGTAACCCATGTCATTCTAGAATAATCATCAATAAGGAGCATGAAATACCTGTCACCATTAAGACTTCTTGTTCTTGTGGGACCATACAAGTCTGTATGAACCAATTCCAACATTCTGGTAGTTGATTGATCTTTTCCTTTAAAGCTACATCTTATTTGTTTTCCCAACTGACAACTTCTACAAACAATATTGGTAGGATTTGTGATTTTAGACAGATCTCGGACAAATTCTCTTGAACTAATCCTGATCAAATGATCAAAGTTTACATGTCCCATCCTCTAGTTCCATAGCCAACTTTCATTAACTTGAGATACAAGGCACTGGCCATCAACACCCTTAAGTTGATAAATGTTTCTATATGTTCTTCCTGCAACAACCATAGTTCTAGACCCTTTTCTAATCTCACAAGTATTATCTTGAAACACAAGCTTGAATCCTTTGCTACACATTTTTCCAAAACTCAAAAGATTATGCCTTAATCCCTTAACATAATAGACATCATTAGTACTGTGTTTTTCCATCAAAACTAATTGTTCCTTTTCCAAAAATCTTTGCACTAGAATCATCTCCAAACATGGCTAATCCACCATCGTACTTTTTCAATTTTAGTAAACTTACTTTTGTCTTTGGTCATGTGATTTGAGTGACCACTGTCAATCACCCAATAGTCTTCATCTTATCTAGCATGAAAGGAAGTATCCATATTACCTTCCATCTCTTCCTTCTTGTTCTCCAGACCACTTTCCCTTGCACATATTCTAGAGTTAGTATATTTATTATCCAAGGCTAAAAACAAACATTCATCATTATCATCCTCAAAATTAGATTCATCATCAGAAATTCCAGTATCTTCTCTAACATAATACAATCTCTTGAACTTATTATCCTTTTTGTCTTTATTGTCTCTGTTCTTCTTGTGTACAACTCTATTTGGACATCTTGAAGCATAGTGACCAATATTTCTACAACTAAAAAATTTAAAAGGTAACATACCTTTGTACTTACTGGTACCTTTATTGAACTTCCTTGTAAAGTTTGCTTCCAACTCTTTTGAACCTTCACTATCCAAATCATTTTCTGTCTTAGTGACTTTGAAGGCTGATTTTGTCTTCTCCTTTTCTTTTCCAAACTTCCTCATTTCAAATGTGGTCAAGGTTCCAAATAGTTGTTCTTTAGTGAACTTCTTAGGATCTTACACTTCCTCAATGGCTAAGACTTTATCACTATAACTCTCTAGTAGGGTCATCAAAATATTCTCCATTACATCTTCATCTGTTAGAGTACCACCTTGATTTGTAACTTCATTCACTGCAATATCAGTCCTCTAAAAATAGCTTGCAATATCTTCACCTTCTTCCATTTTCAAGTTCTCATATTTGCACTTAGTTGTTAGCTTCTTTGACAATTTCACTCTATCATTTCCTTCATAGATATCTTCCAACTTTTTCCAAAATTCATAAGCAGTGCCCAAAGAATTAACTTTTGTTCACTCCATCTTAGATAAAGCACTATAGATTGCATACCTTGCTTTTTCATTTTCCTCATAGGAAGAAATATCATCTGCAGAAGAGGGATCACTTTCTGGTGCACCATATTTTGTCTCAACATCTTTCCAAGTCTTGTAACCAAGAGAGATCAAGTAACCTCTCATATGCACTTTCTAGTCATTATAGTTAGATCCATCAAACACGGGGATTGACAATTTGTGTACCATCAGATCTACCTCAATTAGTGAAGTTCTCCTCTAAGGAACAAAATATTTGATACCAATTGTTGAAAGGCGCAAGAAAATTGAGAGGGGGGTGAATTAGTTGTCACCAAACAAAATCACAATTCTCAAATACTTATCAATTTCACATCCACTTTATTATGTTATTAAGTATGAACATGAAATGAAAATAACATAAAGAAATATCAACACAAGAGACACCATATTTACATGGAAAACCCAATAAGGGAAAAACCACTATGAGGATTAACTCACAATATAAAGTAATCCCAAAACTGATTACAAAGAGGCTCACTTCCTAAGAAGGACTCACTGCCTATAGATAGGACTCACTATCCAAAAAGGAGGCTCACTACCTATAGATACAAAAGATTAAAAAAAATCCACCATAGCAAATCACACACATCCATAGCCTTGATCAAAAGATTGCAGAAACCATCAACTCATTGCTTTCAAGAGTCCAACACATTAAAGTATTTCTACCTCAATTCACTTTGACACACTCTTTCTTATCACACTTGTGGCATTCTTGATACATCAAATCCATAACATCTCGACTTGTATTTATACCATCTTCAACCTTAGAAACTTTCTCCAAGGTCAACTACATGTGCTTCATTTTACAAATTCAAATTAGGTCGGCAACTCAACATTCCCGTGGTGGGAGAGAATGAGATCAGACCAAACCAACACTTAATGAAGATCCAAAATAATATCTCGGATCAATCAAAAGCTTCCTTAATTGATACATATCCTTTGCATGTCGTGTAGACACTAGGTCTTCCAAACCTAATGAAAACACAAATGAACTTTGAAGTACACACTTCCACAATGAGAAGATGACATGTGGACCACATAACATGCTTCACCATACACTGGAAAACATCTTAGATGCCTTCAGATTCATCCACAACAAATGTAACAACTTCCATACACATAATAATTTCCATCAATCCATTCGGACTGTACAGACACACGTAATAATTCTAAAACTTGTCTTCTAGAGCACCAAACCATGAACACCTTTGATATAACACAGATAACATCATTACAAGCCTTCATCCAGATCCACAAGATCTGAAACAAATTAGCAGAGGACTACAGAGTAGAAAAATTTCTCCCAGTCCAAAGACAACAACTCTACCAAACTAGTTCAACCATTGGTGAACACAAATTTCACTCTTCATCAAGCCAAAAGCTACAAACTAGGATATATCACCAAAAGATGCCCATTAAAAAAACTTCATATCCGCAAAAGAATATGATCAACATAGAATAAATTTGGAGCACAAACCAGAGCATATTCTAAACACACACACAATTATGACTTCACTATTCCTCAAAAGTACTTGATAACTCATCATATTAGCACACCTGTAACACCGTAAATATAGCTCCATGTACTCACAACATCTCAACAATATCTCAACTATGCATGCACAACCTATAATCACTTGATTCGTTTCTCTACAACAACTTGTACTATGTTGACATCATTGACAACATTAATGACAACACCACTATACCCATTCATACTTACAATAGGAGCAATAGGAAAATACACCACAACACCATCTACAACCTTCAACTTACTTCCTCCACCAACTTCAAGCACACTAAAAATGTAAACAAATTTTTCTCATTATATCTAGTAGCATTAGCCATTTAATCTCACAAGTTTAAATCACCACACTTGATCACATTCATATCTCATAACACACCACACACATCTCGAACAATTGGACTTGTTTATATGTCCTCCATGACCTCAAACAATATTTTTTAGGTTAGCCTCAATGAAATTTATGAATCTCAAATGTGCAACCAACAAATAGGTCAGTACCAAACACTTCTAGTATGGAAATAAGAAAATCTAGACAATGTCGAGGGTTAACTAGGACCCAAATCCACACCAACATGCTTCACCATGCTTCCAAAAATCACAAAGCACATCCATAAGTAACACTAACAAGCTAGGTCGGCCAAACTTATATTAACGCTTCCAAACAATCAATTCACTCTTCACTAGGTCCATAAACATCATGAGAACTATGAAGAAACATCACACAACATCCTAGAAAATTCACACACCATCAGAATATTATACAATACTACTACAACCACCTACAACAAAGAATGCCACCATACTGTGCAACTAGCTACATTACCACATGCATACAACTTGCTAACTAACCTTGCAGAATAACTGATCACATAAAAATCCAAGGGAAAGTAGGTATAGAAAATATTAGCATGTTCCCAAATTTGCAAGACAAGAAACCTCAAAATAGAGAAATGTAGAGCAATTCCATTTCTCTTAGACAACCTTCGTAATACTCTAGCACACTGTCAAACACATCTTCCACTATCGCATGATCTAGAACCTAAAACTTTGGATATAACACCTCTGAACAACTCTAATCATCTCATCCAAAATTCACAAGAACATATTTAACCATGAAGAAATGTATAGCATATCATAGAACACAACTTTATCACCTTGTGCACTCTTATTCAGTTTTTTCAAAAGCACTTGAAAACCAAGTGAGCCAACTACATCAACAACATCAAAAACACCTTCCCAACATAACCACACTAATTATTGAAACAATCTTCCATATGCAACATCAATAATCTCATCATCTACAAAATCTTCTCAACATCACACTAGAGGTTGAAATCAGTCACAACACTAAAGAAAACATAGTGCAATAATCTCCTTGGTTACATCAATGACAAGACAAATCTCCAACAATATCCCCCTTTTTCATTGATGGCAACACCATATCTAAAGAACCATCAACAACACAAGAAACAATGCAATGGAAATACTAGCTCACAAAAGCAACCCTGTAACAAGCACCGATCCCCCTTATTGGGACATTTCTTTTCTCTCTCCCTTTGACAACAATTCTTTCATTATGTTTTTTTGACTTCACTCTCTCCATCTTTCTTAGACTTCTCTCTCCCTTAGTTTTTTAGACTGCACTATCTCCAAGGTTTTTTTATATTTTTATCTCCCCCTTTGACATCAATGGAAAAGGGGAAAACCTATACACTTTATTCTAGGTAAAACCTACAAGCAACTCTCTCTCACTTACTCCACTACTCTCTCTCTCCACTACTCTCTCTTCACTACTTTCTCCCCCTTACGGGCACAAGATATGCTCCCCTTGACTGCACCAACCAAAGACACCACTACCTACTCATGTTGAGAAGTATCATTCATCATTCCAAGACCAAGAATGTATCTTGAATAGCTCACTTGGACAAATGCACCAACTTGCATCTAGTTAAAAGGAGGGGAAATAACCCCTAACTTCTACCAGATATACTCAAACATATATTTTGGAAGAGCCTTTTCTAAAAATTTCTACTATTTTATCCTTTGTAGGCACAGACTTCAACTTCACTTCATTCTCTACAACTTTCTCTCCTAGAAAGCGATATTGAATAGAGATATGATTTTTCCTTGAATGCATTACCGAATTTTCTAAAATTTTGATAGAACTTGTATTATCACACAAGATAGAAATAGGTTCATCATACGATACTCTAATATCCTTCAATGCCCACTTCATCCACAATACCTATGTGTAGCAGGATGTTGTAGTATATTCCATCTCTATAATAGATAATGAAATTAGATCGTACTTCTTACTCAACCAAAAAACTAATCTTCTTCCAAGAAAGAAAGCACCTCGACTTGTACTTCTTCCATCATCTATACAACCTTCCCAATCTGCATCTATGTAAGCACTCAAAGATAAATTACCATCCCTAGTATACCATAGACCAAAGTCCAAAGTGTCTTTCAAGTATCTAAATATCCATTTTACTGCCACCAAAAGTGATTTTGTACAATATTCTTGAAATATTTCTACAAGACAAACTACATGCATGATATTTGGTCTAGTAGTAGTTAGATATAGCAATCCATCGATCATTGATCTATACTTTCTTTGATATTTCTTAAGAGATTCATCACTTTTTCTAATCTTATAACCAATAACCATGGGAGTACATACCAGTTTAGATTCCACCATTCCAAACTTATTTAACATTTCCTTGACATAATTTGATTATGAGATGAATATACCTTTATTAGATTAACTGATTTGTATCCCAAGGAAGAAATTTATATCCCAAAACATTGACATGTCAAACTCATTCTGCGTCTATTTTGCAAACTTCTTACACATTGCTTTATTTCCTCCAAAGATTATGTCATCAACATGCAAAAAACACAATCAGGATTTGATCTCTCTCCACTTTGAAGTAAAGATTGTTATCTATGGTACCCTTTTTGAATCCATGCTATAATAAGTACTTATCCAATCTAAAAATTCATGCTCTAGGATATTGTTTGAGTCCATATAAATCTTTCTTCAACCTATAGACCATATCAAAATCTTCTAATAACTGAAAAACCTTTTGGTTGTTCAATGTATACCTATTCTTCTAACTCACCATTCAAAAATGTAGACTTCATATATTCCATTCTTCATCTAAGTCTTTATGTGCTGTAAAATCCAAAAACATCCTAATGGATTCCATTCTTGCTACCAGAGAAAAGGTATCTTCAAAATATATTCCTTCCACTTGTGAGTAACACTTACACACAAGTCTAGCCTTGTTTCTAACAAATTTTCCATCCTCATTCAACTTGTTCCTAAAAATCCATTTAGTTCCTATCACATTCTTCTTTGTTGGTCTTGGGACCTATTCCTAAGTCTGATTCTTCTCAATATGTCTCAACTCTTCTTCCATAGCTTTGGTCCAACTCTCATATTTGCATGCTTCAATCACTACTTTAGGTTCTATCTCATAAATTAAGCAAAGGTTTACTTTTTCCTCAATCATGGCATCTCATTTTCTTTTCAGTACACCTTTTCTCTTATCTCCAATGATTTGATCTTCTGAGTGATTCTTCTGCACATGCTTATGAGTCTTAGGATTCCCTTTTGGAGCTTCTTCCTCTTCCACTATCATCTCTTTTTCTTTCTCTTCTACTTATTCTCCACTACAAGAGGTTTCATCAGATTCATATCCTTCTATCAGCATTAAGATTTGATGTGATTCTTCATCTACTTTGACACTTGCATTTTCAACCATCTTCTTCAGCCTTTTATTATAGCATCTATATTCCTAGCTATTTGTAGAGTATCCAAGGAAGATCCCTTCATTATATCTTTCATCAAAATTTACTAAGTTCTCTTCATATCTTTTGATATAACATTTGCTTCCAAACACTATAAAATATTTCACAATAGGTGGTTTTTTATACCATAGTTCATAGGGAGTCTTTGAATTGTTCACTCTTTCTTTTCCTTTATTAAGAATGTACACTATGGTATGAATTTCCTCTTTCTTGTAGACTTCAGGTAGGTTTTCTTACTTCATCATGGTTCTTGCTACTTCTTGAACTATCTTGTTCTTCCTTTCCACAACTCTATTTTGTTGAGGAGTCCTAGGAGTTGATAAATATCTCTTTATCCCATGATCTTCACAAAATTTGTTAAACTCGTTGGAGGTGAGATCACCACCTCTATCAGACCTCAAAAATTTTATTTTCAAATACATTTCATTCTCAAGCATAGGATTAAATGTTTTAAACTTATCTAGAGCTTTTTATTTTTCTTTGAGACATATTACCCAAGTCATTCTAGAATAATCATCTATCAACAACATAAAATTCCTGTCACCTTGAGAGCTTCTTATTTTGGTAGGTCCACATAGGTCTATATGCACCAAATCTAGAGGTCTTGCAGTAGAATACTCTTGAGTTTTAAACCTCTTCTTTGTTTTCTTTCCAAACTAACATTCTTTACAAATTTCATTGATAGGATTTGTAATATTTGGTAGATCTCTCATAGCATTAGTAAAAATGATCTTCACCTGGCTATCAAAATTGATGCAACCCATTCTTCTATGCCATAGCCAACTCTCATTCATTTGAGACATAAAGTACTTGACACCACCACCTTTGAGCTGATAAACATTTCCTTTTATCCTTGTTCCCCATGTAACCAATATTTTGGAGCTTCCTTTTCTGATTTCACAACCATCATCTTGAAACACCAAATTGTATCCTCTACTACACATCTATCCTAGACTGGTAAGATTATTTCAGAGACCCTTGACATAAAGAAAATCAACTATTTTATTCTTTCCATTAAAAATAATTGAACCTTTTCTATTGATCTTAGCAGATGTATCATCACCAAACTTAAAAAGACCACATACTTTTCAAGCTCAAAAAACTTACTCTTATCAACTGCCATATGATTTGAGAATCCACTATTAATTATCTAGTACTTTCTCTCCTCTCTTGCATGAAAAGAAAGCATAGTTCCTTCAATAATGTGATCTATTTCCAACAATTTCCTTCACACATATTTCAGAGTCAATAGAGTTAGTTCCAACATTTAAATCCATGAACAAGAATTAATCACTTCCATCATCTAAATATTTTTATTCATCATTAGACACACCACTATCTTCTTTAACATAATAACTCTTCTTGACAGATTTACCTTTATGATCTTTGTGTTTGTCATTTACAACATTGATTGGACTTTTAGAAGTATAATGACCTATCTTTCCACAATTGAAACACTTAAAGGGTAACTTACCTCTATATTTTCTAGTGCCCTTTTTCAATATTCTTACAAAATTTTCTTCCACCTCATCAAGATCATCTAGATCAGATTCATCATCTTTCTTTATGACTTTAAAAATAGTTTCTTTCTTTAGAGCATCTTTGTCAAACCCTCTAAATTCAAAAGTAGTTTAAAGCACCAAACATTTGATCTCTAGAATATTGATCCAAATTCTAAGCTTTCTCAATAGTAGAAACTTTATCACTATAAGCTTTAGGAAGAGTTCTCAATACCTTTTTCACAACTTCACTTTCCTCCAGTTTTCCACCAAGGCCATTGATGGCATTGGCAATTTCATCCACTCAAAGCATGTAGCTACCAATATCTTCATATTTTGATATCCTTAAGGTTTTAGATTTGGCTTTGAGATTCTACATATTTTCTTGCTTGACCTTATCATCTCCTTCATAAATGCTTTGCAACTTTGTCGAGATCTATTTCACAATTTTGAGGCTTATCACCTTCAGAAGTTCTAAATCAGAAATCCCACTCAAGATAACATTCCTTGATTTTCCATTATTCTCATTATCCTCGATCTTAGCATCACATGTTAGAGGAGTATTAGGCATAGTGTATCCATTTTAAACTAACTTCCAAACACAAAATCCTAAAGAGAAAAGAAAATATTCCATCTTAGTTTTCTAGAAACCGTAGTTTGTTCCATCAAACATATAGACCTTAACACCTTTCCTATGCACCATTTGGATCTACCTCAAATGGTTAACCTTGTTCCAAGGAACCACACCTTCGATACCAATTGTTAGACACACATGAAAAGTGAGAGGTGGGGTGAATCAGTTGTACAATACAATCATCAAACCCTGATAAATTCTTAAACCTTTAACTTACAAATCCTTATTAAGCATCCAAAAAAGGTAAACATATGAAACATCAACACCATACACAAGATAACAGTATATTGATGTGGAAAACCCCAATCAAGGATAACCATGGTGAGGATTAACTCACATATTTATTAATAGAAACACTAAATATAATAGACCTAGTGCTAGAGGGGCTCACTACCCAAAGGAATCACTATCCAGAAGAAATAAAAATAGAAGAATACTATTACAAGGAGATTCACTACCTCAAAGAAACAATAAAATTCACCACAAGACCATGTGTAACCTTCAAATCACTACCTCTAGCAACTTCTGACATACTAAAAATGTAGATACCTTCTTCTCATTGCATCTAGTAGCTTTAGGCATTTAAGATCACATTTAAATCACCAAACTTGATCACAATCGCATCTCACAACGCACCACACACATCTCCAACAATTGGACTTGCTTATATATCCTCCACGCGCTCAGAAAATCTTTTTTAGGTCGGCCTCAATGAAATGTATGCACCTAAAACATGCAACCAACAAATAGGTCAACACCAAACACTTTTGTGGTGGAAATAAGTGAAGGAAGACCATGCCAAGGGTTAACTAGGACCCAAATCCATACCAACATGCTTTACCATGCTTCCACAGACCATGGAGCACATCCTTAAGTAATGCTAACATACTAGGTCAAATAAACTTGTATTAATGCTACCAAACAATCCATTCACTCTTCACCAAGTCTAGAAACATCCTATAGACCATGAAGCAACATCACACAACATCCAAAAATAATCAAACATCATCATTTTGTGCAACAAACCATACCGCCACATGCATACAACTCACTAACCAACCTTTAAGAACAACTAAACACACAAAACACCAAGGGAAGGTAGGTACAGACAATATTAGCATGTTTCCAAATCTGCAAGACAAGAAACCTCAACGTAGAGAAATATGAAGCAATTCCATTTCTCCTAGACAACCTTCCTCATAGTCTAGCACACTATCAAACACATATTCCATTGTCGCATGATCTAGAACCTGAAACTCTAGATTTTAAACCTTTGAACACCTCTGATCATCTCATACAAACCAAACAAGCACATCTTCAATTGTGAAGAAATGTGAAGCACATCATAGAACACAACTTTGCCACCTTGTACACTCTCTTATTCAAATTTTCTCAAAATCACTTGGAAACCAACTGAACCAGTTGCATCAACAACATCACAAATACCTTCTCAATGTTTTGTGCTGCCACAATAGTGGTTTACAATTTCTGAGAGGAGCTGATTTTTGTTGAAATCACATATTTTTAGAAAATATAATGATTTAACCCTTAAAAATTTCCATTTTAAGGATTCCAACTGAAGAGGGTTTGATCAAATCACATTTAGATCAAACCCCCTTGGATAGAACCTTGCTAGTTTTAAACCATACCTATAAATGAGTCTCCTTTACACCTATCGAAATGCTGATAAAAAATCACTTTTGATTTAGCCTTTGGTGGATCAAATGAATCATTTAAAATTTATTTCAAATGATTATGTTATTCTTTGGAACGAGCTATCCAACAAATATAATTTTAATATGTTTTGGTTTTGTTATGTATTTGTTTTTTTAGTTTTATTAAACATAGGTTTTTCATTGAAAATGAAGGTCTTTGTTCTTCACATGTGGAAAAATAGCAGATTATAAAAAAAAATTGAAAAATATGAGTGCACCAGATATTGAAGTCCTTGATCCAACAAAAATAAATAAATTTAATTTTGATATATACAAAAAAAGTTATGCGTTATACGGCCGCGTTGTGTCTGAATTGTAATTAGTTTGACTTTGAAACTTGATTAAGGAAAAAATATCCAATAAAAAACTATCTAACCAAGTGGAAGCACTAGATATCGGAGTTAAAAATCTAAATTCAAAAGAATTAGAATTTTATCCTTCATGGAAATAAAGTTATGCGTTATACGGTGTGCGTCACTTTTTAAAAATGTTGTTTTCTAAAAAAAACTAGTTTTTATGGGAGATGGAAAAAGAAGTGCAATCTGATTCCAAAAATTTTGAAAAAAATATTTTTAGAATCTATAGACAAAATTTGATGAGACTCTATTTTTTACCATCTTCAAATTCCTCGTGGTTTAGCCGCTATAGGTGCCCGAATGTGAAGATTTAGTTAAAAATAATAATTTCAATGTCTAGCTTGGCTAAAAATTGTAAACCACTATTGTGGGATCACCACAGCTACTCAATAATTTCCCATCTGCAACATTAATAATCTCCTCATCTACAACATCTTCTCAACACCATGCTATAGGTTGACATCAATGACACCACTAAAGACAAGATAGTGCAACAATCTCCTTGTTGACATCAATGACAACAATAATCTCCAACAATATGCATATATTTGAGAACATTTTTTTATTATGATTGGTTAGCCTTATATTATAGTAGATGCAAAATGTTTTCAACATAATATATAGGGTATTTTTTATTGATAATGGATTTCTTAAGAAACTATATGGAAATAATTAATTGTCTTATTTTGAGAATATAAGATCTTAGATAAATAAATTGGATTACATTTAATTCATTTAGAAATTAAGGATTTAAATTTTATTTATATTAATTTTATAATATGATTTTATCTACAAATGATGAACATGTTCATCCTAAGTAATTGATTAAATTTAATATCAAATGTATCTCTATTATCACAATTTATGCTCTCATAAATCTACTTGTTACATCTAAAAGTACAAAGCATAAAAAAATAAAAATTATATAATTATTTAGCAATGCCTTTATAAGTTATAATCTATAACTATGCTTAAGATCTCTAGTTATGAAAACACAAATTCGCTAGCACTAAAGGGAGATAGTGATAAATAATTGGATTTATGATATTCCATTTAAGGTCTATTCTTTACTTGTAGTGTGTTTGATCATATCTGTTTAATATTGGAACACCCTCCTAAGCTTAGTATAGCTTAAAGTGTAGAAGGGATTTACTTTCTATCATCAATTGACTCAATTTTCTTTTCTTTTTTATTATCCAAAATTTCTTTCTTTGAGAGTAGAAACTATTTTAGAATATATCCATTGTGAAAATAAAAACTAACTTCATACACCAATACTAAATATACATATCCTTTTACATTTAATTTACTAAAATAATCTTATTTTATAAATTCTCTTTCTTGATTATCTTTTATTTAATCTAAATTAAGTATTTTGATTTATTTAACAAATTAATATTAAAATATTTTCCTTTATACTAACTTGCATTCATTTCTCCCATTTCAATTAGCATTTTCAACATTCAAATTATAATTAATTTTTTGAAGTGAATAATTTTACAAACATCTAAGGTGAACCAAATCAAATGGATTTCTTCAAAATTATAAAATTAATCTTAATAAAAGGTACATAATCTTTTGTTATTGTTTAGAGAAAAGTTGAATGTATGTGATAATATTTTTTAAAATTTTAAAGAGTTATTAATATAGTTTTGTATTAGAATAGAGAATTGTAATACAAACTAAATCAAACAATAAAGACACAAGAAAAGAAAAAAACAACATAGAGGAATAAAAAAGTGTTATGTGAAGCTACAATAGTAGTGAACTAGTCTGAAAAATAGGCATAAACTATACATGGAAGAGTTATTATTGTTACTTGTCTCCCCTATGCACTCAAATATTTCTTCTAGAGTATGATTTTCACACTAACCTTGGAAATTATATTATAATTCATTTCAATACATTATGAGGTGTTCTCTTTACTAAAAAAATAGGGTTTCACCAACGGTGTTGTTTGTGTATTGCTAAGTGCTTGATATTAATTAGTAAATTAATTCAAATATGTTACATTTTTAAATTGTAGATGTCCTTTCATGGAATGTTAGGGGCTTAAACACCCCTAACAAGTGATGCTTGATTAAGCATCAATTTTAAAGTTTTCAAATAGATATATTGATTTTATAGGAAACAAAACTCTTAGAATATCTTGTTAAAGATATTTTCAATTCTTGGTTTAAATGGAAGTTTCTCTTTGTGGCTGCCAATGGTGCCTTCAGTGGGCTCACAATTCTCTTGGACACTAAGACAGTGGATGTAGTTTCTTTTTATCAGTCTAAAAATTGGATTGGGACTCATGTGACTTTTTTATATTTTGGTAACTATTTTTGGTTGTTCAATGTATATGGTCCATGCTCCTCTCCTTTGAAAAAACATCTCTAGGAGGAATTATCTATGGTTTCTTCACTTCTTCCAATGGGGGAGTTGAAGGTGTTCGGGGGGGATTTCAATGCAATCTTGAGTTTGGAAGAAAAGAAAGGAGGTATTATCCCACCAGCGAGAGTGGTGGAAGACTTTAGAGCTTTTGAGGAGCTAAGCAATTTTTTTGAATGTGAGCCAAAGAATGGCATTTTCACATGAACCAACAAAAAGAGAGACTTATTTCAGATTGTGGAGAGACTCAATAGATTTTTTTTCTTCAAATAACTGGCTTTCCTCCCTGCATGATTTCTTCTCTCTTATCCATCTAGTTGCAGGCTCGGACCCCTTTCCAATTTCACTTTCAATTTTCCAATATAGGCCTTTGAGAAAGCAACCTATCAGATTTGGGGCCATGTGGTGTAGGGATTCCCAATTCATCTCCCTTCTTAAGGATTGGTGGCTTTTAGGTCCTTTTTAAAAGGGTTTCAAAATGTTCCAGCTAGTCACCAAGTTAAAATTTTTAAGGGAAAAGATAAAGACATGGAATATCAATCACTTCAAGAATGTTTTTGTAGAAAAAAGCATAATAGAAAATGAGTTATCAAACTTGTATGAATCTATCATAAAAATGGAATGGATGTCTCTTCTTTTGACAAGGAGAAATCTTTAAAGGCTAAGTTGGATGAAGTTTTTTGTAGAGAGGAAGTCTATTTGCGGCACAAGTCTAGAGAGTTTTGGTTGAAAGATGGGGATAAAAATACCAAGTTCTTCCATGCTTCAACAAACATTGAAAGGCAGCTAAAGAAAATTTTGTCTATTCAAGGGGAGGATGGTGTCTCCCTTTCCTCAGCCAAGGGCATTGAAGAGGAGGTGGTTAGGATTTTTAAGGGTGTCCCAACTTCTGCCCAAGGGAGTTCTTCATTTGATTTTGTGAGTCTGGACTACATCCCTAGTTTAATTTCAGTTGAACATAACAATATGCTCATGAGTGAATTCACGCTAGAAGAGGTTAGAAAACTAGTTTTTTTAATGGGTTTAGACAGCTCCCAGACCTGATGGGTACACTGCTATTTTCTTTCAAAAGTGTTGGGAGTTTGTAGGAAAATATGTTCTCCTTGCACTTGAAGAATATAGAAAACATGGTAATATCTTGAAATAAATCAACAACACTCTCATTGCATTGATCCACAAGAAGGCCTATCTAGTATCTTTTGTTGATTTTAGGCCTATCTCTTTATGTATTACATTGTACAAGATTTTCACCAAAGCCATTTTTGTCAGATTGGCCACTTTGATTCCATTGATTATTTTTGAGGAACAAGGGGTTTTTTTTCTTGGTAGAGAAAAGATGGATGGCACCATATTTGCACACGAGGTGCGACACTCTTTGCAAGAAGAAAACACACTAGTTGTTATTCTAAAACACAATATGTTGAAAGTGTATGATAGGGTGAATTGGCATTTTTTGATGGCAGTTCTAAAAAAAATTGGTTTCTCACACAAATGGTGTAAATGGATTCATTCGTGCATACCAGGTGCATGCTTCTTAGTTTTAGTTAATGGGGCTCCATGTGGTCAATTTAATGCCACTCAGGGTGTTAGACATGGAGATCCTCTCTCCCCTTTCTTGTTCATTCTCATGGCTGAGGATCTCAGTCATGCAATCTTTGTAGCTAATGGAAAAAACCTTTGGAGAGGTGTGAAAGTGAAAAATGTCCCTTGGTCAATAACTCACTCACTTTTGTAGATGACACTTTGTTATTTGGCCAAGCCACATTAATAGAATCCAAAACTATGGAGAGTGTCCTAGTAGTTTACTCTTCCTTTTTGAGACAATAAGTTAAGAAGGAAAAGTCTATGATATATTTTTTTTAATGTGAATTTATTGGTACAAGGTAGGATCTTAAGATTTTGAGGTTTCAAGTTGGAACAACTTCCTTGCAGATATTTGGGAGTACCTTTCTTCTCAGGTTACCCATTTCAAATAGAATTTCAACCTAGAAATCAAATTGGTTATCTCTAGCATGGAAATTGGTCATGATCAAATCTATGCTTTAGACATTGCCAATATATCTAATGTTAGTGTTGAAAATTCTGAAAGGGAAATCATAGGAGTTGCAAAAGGTTTTCAAGGATTTCTTGTGGGTAGAAAATGTTAAGTCCAAGAAAAAATTACCTTGGTTGCTTGGGAGAAGGTCTTCCTTCAAAAATAATTTGGGGCCCGAGTTGGCTCGAGGGACATGATTCTTCATAATAAGGCTTTAGGGGCTAAGCTTCCATGAATGATCTATCAGGATCCAAATTCCAAATGGTGTCAAGTTATGCAGTTATAAATATTGGGACTCCTTATAAAGAGAACATATTTTCACTTTGAAGAACCCTCCATTTGGTTCCAAGGTTTGGAACTTCATTATTTCTTGTAGAAGCCTTATTCTCCTTCACTTGTCATGGATTATCCACAATGACAAGAAAGCCCTGTTCTGGGACGATCCTTGGAATGGGCATCAAACTCTCTGGTCTTTCAAGAAATGGAGTGCTATTGCAGTTACTTTAAAGATGGCTTAGGGTTGTAAGGCAAGGGATTACTTGGATCTGGATGATTCCCCCTTTCTGCCCACAGCCAAACTGTGGAGATCTTTTGATTTTCTTTCCTTCCCAAAAAATTTGAAGGACTCCCTCTACAAAGAATTGGAGTCTAGGAGAGTTTTTTTCTTAGACTAGGAAGATGATATTGTTTAGGCCAAATCTAAAATAGGTGCTTACATGGTGAAAGAAGGTTATATAGACTTTAGACTAGCCACATACTCTATGTTGGGGCCCTACTATGCTCACTAAGGTGGGAGCCTTCACATGGTTGGAATTGAAAGATAGAATTCTAATGAGTATGAGGCTAGATCGCCTAGGTATTACTCCACTCTTTTCGTGTGTTCTCTGTGGTAAAGCATATGAATGTACTAATCACTTTTTGTTATCCTATGAATTTGTACAAAGATATTGGGGTTGGTTGTTAAGTAAACTAGGTTGGTATGGGCCCCTTCCAGGCACTCTTTTGCAACTCTTTCAGTTTTGGCCTTCCATGTTCAAATCCTCCATCTATGCTTGCATCTGAAATGTTATCCCATCTATTGTAATTTGGAATATTTGGCTTGAGAGAAATAATAGAATCTTTAGGAAAAAAGCTACCGATGTTACTCAGATAATCTTAAGGATTGAAGCTTTCATTTCTAAGTTTGTGATGTCCTTTTTCTTCAAACAACTGCATACATTAAACTCTTTATCTACTTGGGATGTTGGGTTTCTCAAGAAATAGTCCCTCCTTAAGTTGCCTCTTGCCAATGGCTCGACTCAAAACTATAAACATGTGGTATTGAGAAATTTGGTTAAGTTCTACCCCCCCGCTCCCCACCCCCCCCTCCTCTTTTGTATGGATAAAGTTGAATTTTGATGGAGCTTATTGTGGGAACCTTGGAGCTTCAGGGGCAGGGGTGGTCCTTAGAGATCATCAAGGTTCTATTGTCAAGGCTGCCTACCAATCCCTAAACATTGGAACTAATAATGTGGCATATTTTCTTGTGCTAATTATTGGTTTGGAATTGGCAATTAACTGTAATGTATCTCACATCATAATTGAAGGATATTATCATATCATTACTTCTACTCTTTCTAAAAAGGATCTTGGGGCTTGGAACCTGAGGTATTTGCTTCAATATGCTCTCTCTCTACTTCAAAAGTTTTTGGATTTTCACATCCCACACTTCTACATGGAGGAAAATTTGGTGGCTGATAAGTTGGCCAACAGGGAAATTGACTCATCCCTTTCTTTTACTTCCTTCTCTCATGTTGATTTACAAGATTTTTTGGACTAACTTTTCTTGGTTTTGGTAGCTCCTCTAGTTCTCTTGTTTCTGTGATGGCATCTATGGTTTTCTATTTTTGCATGGTCTTCTCGACATGCCTATGTAAGACAAGCTTTTCATTTCATTTCCACTAAATCCTTTAGTACAGGATTGTTTCATATTCGACGGTCCCCTTGATGTCATGGAATTGTAAGCTCTGGCTTCGGTTGGTGGTCCCTTTGACACCTGTTGATTTGATCATTTTGATGGTCCCTTTGACATCTCAATGCCTATTCTTGTATCGAAATGTTTCCTTCTGAATGGTCTTCACGACATTCCTGGAATTTGTATTATGGATGGTCTCCACAACATCCTTGCATTGTTCAATTAGACAATCCATACGATGTCCTTGTATTGGTTGTTTTGGACGGTCTCCATGACATCCCTATTTTTGCTTAATCGGACTATCCCCATGACATCCTTGTACTATTCAATTGAACAGTCCCCATCACGTCCTATTATTTGAATCGAACAGTCTCCATGACATCCCTGTTTGGATCATATTGGACAGTCTCCATGATGTCTGTGGTTTTTTTTATGGCCGAGGTGGCTCTAGGGTGATCTCCTTGGTATCTGGCTACCTTTTCCTTCTTTCTTTGTTGGCATTTGAGTTGGCTTCAAGGCTCCATGTCCCTTTTTGTTGAGTTGGCATCTCCTGCTGGCCGTGCTTGGAAGGCTTCATTGGTTTAGTACTTTGGTTTTTTTCTTGCCATGATGGTCTCTTTGACGTCATTGGATTCCTTAGTTGGTATGGTTGATGTTATGTCAAAAATACTATATTTCGTCTGATTCAGATCTTGTCACTTGGTTGCGCACAATATTTGCAAGATTTCCTATTTAAGGATTAGCCTTCGGTGACGTAAATGGTTGCATTGGTTCTTTTCAGTGGTCATTTTAGTGTTATATCCCTCCATTTGCGGCATTCTCTTTGTTTGATAGGTGTACTATGCTTGTGTCATAGTCCTCTGGTTCAATGTAAATTGGGTTTGGGCTGTGCGAAGGATGTTGGGTAATCGTGTGTTTTATTTTTCACATGCATGAGTTTTTAATGCCAGTCATTCATGCTTGGGTTGGGAGGATATTTCATCATCTGATATTTTTCATTCCATTCTAGCTGAAATGGTGCAGGACTTAGTAGCCTCTCATTCTTCATGGTTTAGGGCTCGACTTCGTCTTCTACATCCTTTTTTGGGTTGTTGCTTTGTGGAAAAAATGAAATCTCTTTTCAAGGCTATTCAATTCTTGGTCAAGCACGCACTAGAGGATCCCTTCTATGAACCCTATTTTTCACTCCCCACTGATCTCACTTCCTTGGCTGAGAATGGGTATAAATGTTTTGGTCTATATGCGAAAATTTGGGCTTCTGTTACCACAAACTTCTTTTGTTCTTTTTTTGTATCTACTTTGATCACTCCTCTGCTATTTTGTTTTGGTGACCGTTGGCTCAATTTGGGATTTTCTAATACTCTCTCTAGAGGGTTTTTTTCTTGGATGGTGCTTGTAGATGTTTCGCACCCCTGCTCTATGTAAATCTCTTTTTGCAATCAATACAATCTTTATAGTGGCCTTGCCAATTTAAATTAAAAATAAAAAATAAAATTATATTGATTTTTTTTTAATGGTAATAATTATATATTTATAATTTTTATCAAACTTATTTTGATTATAATATTGTAAGTATAATAATAAGTATATAAATAATATATTTATGTGTGAATAATTCATGACATTTCTAAATATTTGAACTAGTGATAACTTTAAGATATATACATTTATATGTATGTATGGATGTATATGTGTACATGTATATGTATATATATATATATATATATATATATATATATATATATATATGTGTGTGTGTGTGTGTGTGTGTGTGTGTGTGTGTATATATGTATATGTATGTATATATATCTATATGCATATGTATGTATATGTATATGTATATGTATATGTATGTATATGCATATGTATGTATATGTATATATGTGTATGTATATACGTATATCTATATATATATATATATACACACACATATATATATGTATATGTATTTTTGTACATGTATATATGTATTTATGTACATGTATATATGTATATATATGTGTATAGGTATATATACATATAGATAATCCCAATAAAAATATAGATTTTTGAAAAAAGATTATATAGGAAAATCTTTCCTTTTAAAAAATAACAATAATTGTACTAAAAAAAATTTACATCATGAGAAATTGATATAAAATCTTGTCCATTTTTTCTTATTTTTGGAAAAATATATTAGTTATCATGGTAAATACTTAAAAAATATAATGGAAAATTAGGGGCCCAAGGGTTTGTTAGACACACATGACAACTGAGAGGGGGGGCGTTGAATCATTTGTGCATTAAAACCTTCAAACCCTTATTAATATTTAAACCCTTATTGAGCATCAAGATGAATGTAAACAAATGAAATATCAACATATCAACAACCAAACACAATAGAACACCTGATTTTATATGGAAAACCCAAGAAGGGAAAAACTACAATGAGGATTATCTCACTATATGAATATCAACATCAATTAAAAAAGGTTCACTACTAGAAGGGGTCACTACCCAAATGACTCACTATCCAAAAGAAGGAAAGGCTCATTGCCCAGAAAGATCATTTTTGTTGGAATACAAGAGAACAAAAAGAGACTATTACAAGGAGGTTCACTGTCTCAAAGAAACAAGAGAATCCACCACAACCATCAACAACCTTCAATTCATTGCCTCTAGCAACTTCAAGCACATTGAAATGTAGACACCTTTTGGTCACTACTTCTAGTAGTTTTAGGCGTTGACACTCACACTTAGATCACAATACATGATCACATATAATTCATTTTTCACTACTCTTTGCATCACACACTTCTCCAACAATTGACCTTGCATATATATCTTCTATAACCATGAATAACCTTCTCTAAGTTGGCTTCAATGAAACGTATGTAACTCAAAACATGTAGTGACCAAACAAGTCAGCACCAAACACTTCTATAGTCGAAAGAAGTGAAATAGGACCACATAAAGGGTTAACCAAGACCCAAATCTACACTAACATGCTACACTAGGCTTCTATAGTCCACGAAGCACATCTATAAATAAAACTAACACACTAGGTTGGCCAAAGCAACATTAATGCTACTAGGAAACAACATACACACTTCACTGGGTCTAGAAACATCCTACAGACCAAGTAACAACATTACAAAAGGCATATGGTTGGACAACTCAACACCAATACTCCAATTTTCCCAACTTATGTTGGACAACTGGATCTATGTATTTGAAGGCATATGGACTAGCAACTGGACAATCTTTATCCACCACAGGTCGAGTAACAACTATGTGCTCCCAAGCCCAATTCTACAATAGTGTAACTCCAACTGATAGACTTGCAGCTCCAAGGTAGACTACCTGATGTAGATCATGATATAAGTGTGCCAACATGTAGGAAACCTAGGCATATATGATCCTTTGCGTAATCATTCTCTCCAATATCTAACCCCAACCAAAAGACAGTCCCTTTGACCTACAGTCGGGACATAGGAAACCTCCAATGAAACCAGCTAGAAAACAAGGTAATGGCTAATATGAAGCAACCATCTCCTACCATGGGATCTCATACCCGCTAATCTCATCATCTTGAAAAATCCTCCTCAGTGCATCAGTACCTCCCTACTCCGTGTGATCATAAACAACTAGCTCGCCAACAATGGGAATCCCCAAGATACAATATACATCCTCTAGAGTGATTTTCATCTCACCAGTGGCTAGATGGAAAGTGTTGTGGTCACTATGCCACCTCTTAGCTAAAGCAGTCAAAAGTCCCCTATTGATCCTATACTAGAGCATATCAATCAGAGAAGTCAAACCACATCACCCAATCAAATCCAAATCTTCCTGCACCAGATGCAAAATCATATCCCAGGTCTTCGAGAATCGCTCCTGAGACCAAAGAACTCTAAAATCCTCCTATAATCATAACATATCGCAAATTAGCATTTTATCAATCAACCTATTAATCAATCTAATCATCTCTAATGAGATCTTGATCAAATATCATTGAGCGTCTATCATTGACCCTCACCTATGATGAGGTCAATCATCATCTATCTTATCATTGACTCTCACCTATCATGAGATCAATCATCAAACATCATAAAAACATCAGTTGATGCAATCATCACACATCAAAAAACAAGGAGAACAATCAACAAAATTCATTTCTGGTGTAAATGCGCTAAAATAATCTATTAATGCACTAAAACATTGGATGCACCATTAAAATCCATTAATGCACCACAACAGGGCACAAACACACTATAACTCTCTATGTGCTAATACAATCATTAAATGCACTATTTGACAACATACATGTGCTAAAAACCCAATTGCACTAAATCAAACAACAGATGGACTACTTCATGACCTATATGCGCTAAACTACCCAATGCGCTAAACAAATCAATCTATGCACTACTCTATGCTATCTATGTGCTAAAAATACTAATGCACTAAAACATCAGCTCTATGCACTAAAGCGGATCCTAAATGCGCTAAAACACAAACTAGCAAAGTTTAAAGCATCAAAACCATGGGAAAAACACATTCAAATTTCGCAAAGAGGTTTCTCGAGGTACGTACCAGATGTCCATATGCGGCCAGGTGGTTGTGTCATCGAACTCGCTCAAATTGGTGGGTTTGGTAGGGGATCACCATCCTTTGCTCAATTGCTCCAATCAACTCTATCTCCAAATGCAAATGAATTCAAATGAGCTAAATTTTTCATCTTTTTACCTTTTAAAGGGGGTAATTAAGTGGGATTTAAGTGGGATTGTTTTTATTTTTTAACGAGGGCATCAATTAATCAAATTGGCAGGATCATTCTTCATTGTCGGGAGATAAATCGTCTGAACATCATAAAATTTGAAAATTATCAGAAAATCATAATAATTTCAAAAAATTAAAAAGAATCTTAAAATTTCAAAAAATTCCCTAATTTATCTCCCAAGGGGGCATACTCACGCAACATCACTTGAAAATCAACATCTGGGGCATATCAATTTTTTTTATCAGTACTAGTAAAATTTTTTTTGAAGCAATTTGTCGCAAACACATCACTTCAAAGAGGGGAAAAATGTATACACTCAAATTTGTTCTAGTGGAAATTAATTAAATACAAGTTATTTAATTAGTAATTTTTAATTCGTCTACTTATAAATAAATTGACAAGATTTATTTATATAGTTCACTTTCCTAAATTCTTCTTATCTTAAATAATTTTCTTCATGTCTTAATTAAATAAACAACTTTAATTAGTTTGTTTTATTTAATTAACCCCCTCTTATTAAATTTGAATTTAATATTTGAATTTAGGCACATTTCTACTAACTTCTCACCTTCCACCTCATCATGTGTCTCATGAAATTAAATATTCTTAATATTTAATTGGCATTTATCTTCAACAAGTTCTAACCAATTTTGAGACACTTGGTTTTCACCTCCCTTTGATTCTCCTTCACACTTGGCAATTTGTTCTACTAAAGGGAACACACTCCTTGATTCTTTCTAACCTCTTCATCCTCAACCATCCATCCCTCCATATCGAATCCAAACAATTGAATCCTGCCACAAAAGCTTATGCCTTGGAGAAATCTATAAATACACCCTCATTTACAACAATTCATATAGAGAGCTGAGCATAATTAAACTTTGCAGAATTTTAGAGAGCATTGTCATCTTAGCATTGTCATTTTAGTATTTGCATTTTACAATCAAGTAGATTTATCATGGCATTATCACTAGCTGCATCTTAATTACATTAGTTTCTTTATATCATTTCCATTATCAATATCATATCAACATCATCATAATCTTAGTATCTCATCTACAACATTTTAGCAATCACCTAATATAGGAAGTATTTCTTGCATTTCTAGCATCTCGTTCTTCAGTTTGTCATTTGGAAAGTCGTGTATACACAATCTGAGAGCAAAATGACTTGAAAAATCCTTGGAGATAGAGGACAATGAGACGCCATTAGAGAGTTTGTTTTTTCAATTTGATTATTGTTTAAATTCTCTAATATGATGTTTCATTGGTGTGTTGTATTATTTGCTTATGCACTCTATACACACACATACAACCCTTTAACTTGTTGTTTTTTGTATTTTCAGTTTGCTTGCTTGTCTTCAAATGGTTTCAATTGAAATCTAGTAGCTTGCAAATTATATCTACAATGTCTAAGCAATTAACTGGATGCAAATGAAATTTGATTTTGGATTTTTGGATGCAAATACATGAAATCTACATGAGAAACGTACTCTTACAACCAACTGAAATTTTTACAAACAATTTGCATGCAAACTAATATGTTGGTAACGAATTCTAATGAAATGAACATTACATTGAACATATGGCATGCAACTTCTAACTCCTTTATTGATATGTCATGTCTAATACAATGCTGATAAAATAGCCAAGACTCTTGGCTTTAATACAAACATATATGCCAATACAAACTGTTATAAAGTGCACCTACAACTAAACAATCACTAAAACTGATATGATTGAGATGATTATGCCAAAAACTAAATTAGAAACATCGAAGAACCTGGTACAATGAATCTCTTGAAGTCAATTCAGAGTAATGGCAACCTTGTTTGTCCAAAATCAAACCTTCCTCTAGCCAAGTCAAAGCCAAGAAGGAGCTGCCACTGTTTCACCTAATTACTGATGAAATAAAAAAAAATTGCAGCCTCTAAGTCTCCTCTCAAGCATCAAAAATCATCATACTTGCCTCACAAATGGAGCACTTCAACTAGGAAAAGAAATCAATGCACATATGGGTCTCCATGAATAAAATTGTGGCCTCCATGTAGTTGATATGTTGACTATAAATAAATATCAGAATTTATTGAATGCAAAATCATCCTATAAAGGGAAAATCAATGGAGTCTCCAATAGCAAAGTAATCTTCAACAAACCCCTCAATCTATTCTTCAAAACTTGACCCTTGGCCACAAATTTTGACTCTAATGAAAGGACTGAATTATCCTCTCCAATCTGCAACCCTTTAGAGGATATTTCACCACCTCAGTTATGCTAATCAATGGAAGTTTTCATTTCCAATGATTAATGCTTGTAAACTGTAGAAACCTTAGGCTCCACAATGGACATCTCACGCAATATCATTTTTCTAGATAGTCTCAAACCAAGCCACCCTCCTCTCTTTATAGTTTTTTTCCACTACTTGAGGTTGGCCTTCTAGAATCTCCCAATAAATTGTTATAATATTATTTTATAATTTTATATTTTATATTTGCACTTTATTAATATTAAAATATAATTTATTAAGCACAAACATGATAGAAAATTATCAGGAAAACATAATATGTTTTCCAACACATTGTTAGAACTGTAAAATTTTGAAAATTTCATGGTTGCACATACCCGTTAGTTCCCAAAAATGTCCATACCATAAGCACATGAATCTGCTTTGCATGTCATGTTTTCCCATGTTTTAGTTTGTTTTCATCATTTGGTCCCATTGAATTCACCTGGCCCTGAGCATTTGAATGTATAAACCATATCAACGTAACATGATGCAGGGCTCACCGATCCATAAAGAATTTTTTACTAATGTATGTCTTTTTATAGTCTATCGACAAGACATCGGGAATGTCTTACCGATGAGTTTTCATCTGAGGATTGATATAGGCAAGAGGCAATGCACAGTCTTAGCGACAATAGGGTCCTATCGGCGAGACAACAGTTACCAAGGTGAGTCATAGCGAGCATATATGTGTCTTACCGATGAAACATAAAGAGCTATGTCGCCGAGACAAGAGTCATCAGAGTAGCGTCCTGCAGCATTCCTTTAGTCTCGCCGATAAAGCAGAGGTCGATCCTGTCGGTAGTATAATGTCATCCGAGTGAGTTCGAGGAAGTCTTGCCAACTTACCATATCACTATAATGGAAATACATCGGTGGGTGGACTTAGCGATATTCATGGTCTCGCCAATAATGAAATTCATTGGCTAGACTTAAGCCATTGGAGTAATGTCCTAGAGTATTCACTTGGTCTTACCAATAAAGCAAGGGTGGGTTTCATCGTTGTCATTGGGATGATGTCAAGGAGTCTTACCGAACCCCTATGTCACAGTGACAAGTGTTGTATTGGTAAAGACTTGGCGACACATTTGGAGGGATTGGTCATCGGCAAGACAGACTTCATCGGGGAGAGCTGTGAAAGTCATACCGTGTGTTCTTCCATCGGTAGGAAAGCCATTATGTCTTGGCAATCATAATTGATGAAGAAAACAGTCTGAAGGAAATTTCTCAACAGGATATGAGTATCAATGCAATAAGATTTCCACAATCCATATGAAATTAGTTTTTTTTCTTCTGGATTCGATTGTGTTCTAATTTTTTTCACCAACGTTTTCCTTTCTCTTTATTTTTATTGTTCATAATTATTTTTCTTTCTTTCTTAATTGTATTTATTTCTCTTTCTTATAAATATAAACATGTTATTTTTTTCTTTCTTATATTTCCCTTCCTCTTATTGTTCATATATATATATATATAACCTTTGAACGGTTATATATATAACCTTATATATATATATATATATATATCACTTTGTTCTCTTTAATCTTTACTTTGGACATTTATCCCTATATATATATATAACTTTGTGCATTGCTCTTCGCTCTTTATTTTCTTGGTCCTCTTTTTTGATCTTTGTTGTAGCATTCTTTGTTTTGGAAATTTATTGTTTCATTTGATTGTCTTATTTCATTTATTGATTTATCTCCTTACATTTGCTTCTTCCTTTCTTATCCTACCACTTTATTGTTTCTAGTTTCATTGGTTATTTATTTCTTTTCAATAATGTTTTTAGCCTTTATTCTCTTATCTCTATTTACTTGCATTCTTTTTATTTTTTATTTTTTCTTTTTCTCTAAAATTTTTTTACTTCGGATTTTGTTGTTCTTTATTGTCTTAGTTCTCTTTCTAAGTTTTTATTATTTTCTTTTATTTCTATTCTTACTTAATTTATGTGTTTGTTTTAGCTTTTTTGGTCATATATAGATGATTAATTGTCTTGATTGTTTATTCTCATCCTTTAACATATGCATGCATTCTTATATTGATGTTGCCATTCTTCTTTTTGCTTATTTAGTTAGTTTAGTGATGTAATTTAATTTGCATTTTTGAATTCTCACCTTCCCCAGTGCCATTGTGGTTTTCTCTCTCTTGTGCTTTTATTAATTTTATTATTTTTTCCTTTATCTTTTGTTCCTTTCTCTTCATTTTTAAATTTTCATTGGGGTTGTGTTGTCTTGGCTAGTTAGTGTTCTTAGATGTATATCTTTTCTCTCTTTTTTTCTCTCTTTTACTTCTTTTCTTTTTATTTAATTTTTTTATTCTTTCCCTCATGGGTAGTGCTCTCCCCTCTCTCCCCCCTATTTTTTTGTCTATTTATCTTCTTCTCTAGCCAGTCTACAACTAACATTTTCTCATCCTTTTTTCAACTCTCTATCCTGATGTTGGATCACGGAGTGTGATCTGAAACGTTGATGAAAAAAATTAGAACACAATCGAATCCAGAAGCAAAAAAACTAATTAGGATATGAGTAATCTGTGGAATGTTTGGTCAACCCCCTATGTCACAACAATAGGACTTCATTGGTGAAAAGTCATATCAATACACTTGGGACCAAAACGATAACTATTGGGAAGACTCATAACATCAGTATAACTACAAGACAACTTGGCGATGGAAGCGAAGATACAAATAGGTTATTGGTGACACTCAGAACATCGATGAGACTATGGGACACCAAAGATATATAGTTTGTGGTAGTCGGAGAGACTCAAGGCATCAGCAAAACTACATGATGTCTTTGTGGGTGTCTGATGAGCGTTTGAAAATGCTCGAATACAACAGATTGTCGAGATTTGAATACAAAAGGATACGTCCTTTCGAATACTGATGTATAAATGTTCATTTTCGATTGTGGAAAGAGAGAGATAGCAGATAGTGAGTAAAATAAAGTAGGATACAAAATGTTTACATTCTTTAGACTATGATGCATGTTTGAAACAATGGAGATTTCAATTGAGTTCATTTGATGTGGTGACATTTTTCTGGTATCAATTGTTTGTTGTGTTAATTGAAAGTATTGCTGAAGTTGTCTCCAATGTTGATGTTTTCTAATTATTTAAACTGATATATCAAGGACATTTTTTAGTTTATCAATGGACACTTGTTGTATCTGTATGGTTTGATTAATTGGTTCTTTCAAGGAAAGATTAAATCCTTTTAGTTAATCATAGTAATTAGGGAATCTCATTTGGATTATTAAGAACTTGGTAATTGCATCCTTGCATGTTTATACCAGTTATAAATTTAAACCTATATGCCAAACAATTTGAGTTTCTGCCATAAAGAAGTTACCCATTTTAAATTTTCATTTGACTTTGTACACCCAATAAGGCACTAGTCTCTACCATTCCACTATTTAATTTCATTCATTTTTACATATGAACACATTAGATTTTTTCCTTGATATTGCTTATACAATTTATACCAAAATAAAACTCATTTATCCACTCCTATTTGTGTGTGTGGGTAAATTGCTTTAGGAAATGAACAGAGGTCAAGTCTGCTTTATTCAAATAGGTATACCCGCCTAGGTCTAGCAGCACCTAAAGAGAAGAAGGTTCAAATCATTTGGCCTTGTCTATTACCCTGAAATGTTGTGAGAGCTTGGCAACCTCTTGCGATTCAAACCTACATTTTTGAGAGCTAACAAATTGGAAACTCTACTGGGGACAAACATTAGAAAATCCTTTTCAATCCTATCCATCCATAGAGCCAATACAGTTCTAAAATCGGTCTTTAACCAAAGGTTCACAATTGTTTCATTTGCACTCCCCATCTAAGTCACGCACTTAACAAATTGGCAACTCTCCTGGGGAATTATTGCAGGATATCCGATTGAAGATCATCATATAGAGTCATTGAAGAAAGGTTCATAATTTGTGAAGTTTCAGAAAAAAGTGATTCCACTGGGGAAAATAAAAAATAATTTTAAAAGAATCATTTTCCTACTTTTTGAAAAGTAGGTGGTGACTCTGGTAAAAAAACTTGATGAAGAATGGATAGAAAATTTGTGTATGGAACAAAAGAATATTTTAGAAGGTAACAGTTGATAAGAGAAATTAAAGAATTGAAAAAGCAACGGCTGCAATTGGAAAAAGAAATACTACAATTTAAATAGCAACTATTACAATCAAGAGAATTCTACAATAAGAATGAATACACAAGTGCAAATAGGCATTGGACCTCACAAGTTCTTGATAATACAATTGGAAATCTTCACAATGGAAGCAATGCATATCATGCATAGTAGAACATTCATTCACCACAACCATCACAGCAAGTAAATGCTTATCTAGTCCCTACTAGACAAAGGTTGGTAAGCTATCAAGACTATCAATATGATCAACACAATTCCATCCCACATGAAGGTGTCAATAAAAACTTGCAATGAAATGTATATCCAAATCAACAGCTTGAGGAGGAAGAAGATGAATATGTACATACCCAAAACTAAGATTCCATCGCAGAATCAGAATGTGGAATTTACCCCTTTGATGTGTTTCTTAACATAAGGAGACATAAAGGAGAAGATGAAAGCTCTCTATATAACAGGATGATAAATATCTATATGCAATTACCTCCTAATTGTAAGCCTACAAGACCCCTTTTTGTTGCACAATTCATAAGAGTTTGGAAACCTGAATCAGCTTATTGGCCAGAATCATCAATACAGCATGCCTTTGATCGAGTGAATAAATTTATTGATGCCATGGAGAGGATAAGGTATGAGAACACCATCAATGTTGAATCCAATAGTTGTATTTCTGATGAGTATAGAGAAATTGATCAAACAATGCAACCAATAGAAGATGAGACATGTGTAGGTTAGAATGATTCATATGATAGCCTGCATGATGAAGATGAAGATACAAGAGATCTCTCTTCCATAACAGATTGTGATAGGGAATGCAGTGCATGTTATGAGTGATCCAATGAATATTCAGATTGTGAAGATGAACCTATGGATTTTTACTTACAATGGGGTGATTCTTGCAGCTCTTGTGGTGATCAAGAAGAAGAAGCAATGGAAAATGCGAGTCCATTTGACATTGAACAAATAACACCTCCAGCTGCAGCTGAGAACTATAGGGACATACTTGATAATAAAGAGAAGTATTTCTCTATGTTTTTGAATCCACTCCATGATGAGGATGTATCATGCCACAATTAGGAAGAGTTTGAGGAAAATCATGTGAATCATGATCTACAACAAGGAGATGTTTTCAGCTCTTATGGAGAGCAAGAAGAGGGGGAAATAGTGGAAGATATGGAAGAAGAAACATGTTCACTCAACAGTGAGAAAATTTCAGATTTGCTAACTCTTGAATACCAGAGATGTGCGCACAAGGGTGATTGTGAAGTCTTATGTCCAACCTACATTTTTTTTTACAGTGAAAGTACTTTGTGCGATGATTCATATGACTCCTAGTGTATTTCTTGAAATGATGGAGAAACCTTTGAAGTTGATCAAAAATCTTTATCCATTCAAGAAGAGGTACGTGATTTAGAAATTTCTAACTCATGTGGAGAAGAAATTTATTTGCATACCAAGGATGATAGGAGTCCTGCCTTGATTGGTTTAGATATGCATGATATTAAGGATATGAATCATATTTCAGTGTCAAATGGTGATATGGAAGATGTGCAAAATGTTTCAGATTTATTTATCTCAAACAGTGTTGATATGACTGAGCATTTAGATTTGTGTGAGAAGCATTTGAATCTTGAGATGAGTGACACAGATGATCATGATTTTTTCCCTCCTCATGTACATGAAAGTTGTATTCCTTGGTTGCATTATGATTGCAAATTGCTTGTGTAGATTAATCTCAGTTATATGATGAATAAAGAATTTTTTTTAGTTTTCAAATCAGCAGGGATATCATTTCATGATGCAAGACCCAGACTGGAATGGGGGAAAGAGTTGCAAATAACTTTATGACAGCAAGAGTAGCAAGGAGGATGACATGAATAATTTCAAGAGTTCACTGAGTTCAAATCAGAATAAAATTTATGACAGAGGAAAGTATGTGACTTTCTTTTGGGTGGCCTTGGGCCATCATTTACTGAAATGAAGTCTGATTTTTATGCCAAAGGAATATAGAGGATTAAGGGTTTCCAATGCATGGACAAATCTTGACATTCCTCTCAAAAATTTCTTTTCCATGCACAATAGTTTTAGAAATAAAAGGAACAGGAATTTCCAACACATGGACAATCCTGAAATTCCTTCATTTAAAATAATATTTCCATGTACAGTAGTATAGGGTCATGTTCATCTCCATTTTCATTCATTCCATCCTGCTCACTAGTCCATCACCTTGAAAGTTTGGTTTGCTCACCCAGAAATCTGGATCCTTGCAATGATCTCATAATCATACATCCCCAGATGGAGCCACTATTAGAACTATAAAATTTTGAAAATTTCATGGTTGCACATACCCGTTAGTTCCCAAAAATGCCCATACCATAAGCACATGAATCCGCTTTACATATCATGTTTTCCCATGTTTTAGTTTTTTTTCATCATTTGGTCCCATAGAATTCACCTAACCTTGAGCATTTGAATGTATAAACCATATCGGCGTAACATGATGCAGGTCTCACTAATCCATAAAGCATTTTTCACTAATGTATGTCTTTTTGCAATTTATCAGCAAGACATTGGGAATGTCTTACCGATGAGTTTTCATCTAAGGATTGATACTGACAAGAGGAAATGTATAGTCTCAGCGACAACAAGGTCCTATCAGCGAGACAATAGTTATCGGGGTGAGTCATAGCGAGCATATATGTGTCTTACCGATGAAACATAAAGAGCTATGTCACCGAGACAAGAGTCATGGGAGAAGCATCCTGCAACATTCGTTCAGTCTCTCCGATAAAGCAAAGGTAGATCCTATCGGTACTATAATTTCATCGGGGTGAGTTCAAGGAAGTCTTGTCAACTTACCATATCGCTATAATAGAAATACATCGATGGGTGGACTTAGCGATATTCATGGTCTCGCCGATAATGAAATTCATTGGCCAAAATTAAGCCATCGGAGTAATGTCCCAGAGTATTCACTTGGTCGTATCGATAAAGCAAGGGTGGGTTTCATCATTGTCATCGGGATGATGTCAGGGAGTCTTACTGACCCCCTATGTCAAAGTGGCAAGTGTTGTATTGGTAAAGAATTGGTGACACATTTGGAGGGATTGGTCATCAGCGAGACAGACTTCATTGGGGAGAGCTTTGAAGGTCATACCGTGTTTTCTTCCATTGGCAGGAAAACCATTATGTCTTGGTGATTAGAATTGATGAAGAAAACAGTCTAAAGGAAATTTCTCGACAAGATATGAGTAATCTATGGAACATCTGGTCGACCCCCTATGTCACAGCGATAGGACTTCATCGGTGAAAGTCATAGCAATACACTTGGGACCAAAATGATAACTGTCAGGAAGACTCATAACATTGGTATAATTACAAGACAACTTGGCGATGGAAGCGAAGATACAAATAGGCTATCAGTGAGACTCAGAACATCAATAAGACTGTGGGACACCAAAGCGATATATAGTTTGTGGTAGTCGAAGAGACTCAAGGCATCGGGGGAACTACATGATGTATTTGTGGGTGTCTGATGAACATTTGAGAAAGCCTAAATACAACAGATCACCGAGATTTGAATACAAAAGGATGCATCCATTTGAATACTGATGTATAAATGTTCATTTTCGATTGTGGAAAGAGAGAGATAGCAGATAGCGAGTAAAATACATTAGGATACAGAATGTTTACATTCTTGAGACTATGATGCATATTTGAAACAATGGAGATTTCAATTGAACTCATTTGATGTGGTGACATTTTTCTGGTATCAATTGTTTGTTGTGTTAATTGAAAGTATTGCTGAAGTTGTCTCCAAGGTTGATGTTTTCTAATTATTTAAACCGATATATCAAGGATATTTTTCAGTTTATCAGTACACACTTGTTGTATTTGTATGGTTTGATTAATTGGTTCTTTCAAGGAAAGATTAAATCCTTTTAGTCAATCATAGTAATTAGGGAATCTCATTTGGATTATTAAGAACTTGGTAATTGCATCCTTGCATGTTTATACCAGTTATAAACTTAAACCTATATGCCAAACAATTTGAGTTTTTTTGAGAAAGAAGTTACTCATTTCAGATTTTCATTTGACTTCGTACACCCAATAAGGCACTAGTCTCTACCATTCCACTATTTAATTTCATTCATTTTTACATATGAACATATTAGATTTTTTCCTTGATATTGCTTATACAATTTATACCAAAATAAAACTCATTTATCCACTCCCATTTGCCTATGTGGGTAAATTGCTTTAGGAAATGAACAGAGGTCAAGTCTACTTTATTCAAATAGGTATACCTGCCTAGGTCTAGCAGTAGCTAAAGAGAAGAATGTTCAAATCATTTGGCCTTGTCTGTTACCCTGAAACGTTGTGAGAGCTTGGAAACCTCTTGTGGTTCAAACCTACATTTTTTAGAGCTAACACACATTATGTTTTCAAACATTCAACATAACATAGGAAACTTTTTTATAACCCCTAAATCCATGAAAAAATCCAACCATCATCTGGGTAACTACCACAAAGACCCTCTAATCATGCCCTATTAGCTTATGAGGACCACTAATAGGCTAATCATGCTAATGTGTGGATATCTAACTAGAAGGGTACATTACAGTCCACTCCTAGTAAAATTGCTTGTCCCCAAGAAATCTCAACTTAGGATGCTGTAAAATGTCCTCACTCTCCTATGTAGCATCCTCAACCCACAACTATCTCTCCCTAACATCCAAGATAGCCTTGATCACCAAAATCAACTTCCCCTCATCATCCAACGGTGGTAAGGTTGTGGAAGGAACAACAAGATGTCCTAACACCTTCTTGAGGCATGACACATGGAAAACATTATGCACCCTATTATCTATTGGCAACTCTAACTCATAAGTTGTTGGCCTTGTCATTGTACCAGAAGTTCAACCTATCAATGTCTGATACAAGCATTAGTTAAGATCCATAGTAGGTGGTTAGACCATGTCACAAACCCAAGCATTGTGCTAGAAAAGGAAGACCAAGGGACACACCATCTTTCAACAATCTCCCCAACTCTAATACCAATTGTTGGCCTTGTCATTGCATCAAAAGGTCAACCTTTCGGTGCAATGTCAAGGCCAACATAAGCCACCTCATCAACTCACCTGATGGTCATAAAAGGCCCATAATAACATGGCTTAAGCTTCTTTGCACCACTCTTCTTGAGAGTGGACTGATGATAGGGCTGCAACATCAAGTACACCATATCACCTACTTCAAATGAATGCTCAACTCTCTTCTGGTCTACATACTGCTTTTGCTAGTTTTGTGCCTTCTGAATATTCTCATGAAGAGCTCTCATAATATTTTGGTTCTCCTATGACAGATCCCTAGTACTAGGCACTCTACTGTCACTCATTAACAATTCAAGAAAGTTGGTCACCTCATAACCATACAAGGCCATAAATGGTGTCATCTGAATCGAGAGATGGTAAGTGGAATTGTAGTAGTACTCACAAAGATATATCCACTTAGCCCAACCCTTTTACTGCCCTGCAATGTAGTTCATGAGATATCCCTCCACCCATTTATTAACAATTTCTATTTGGCCTTCTGTCTATGGGTGGTAACTGGTACTCGAAATAAACGCAGTACCACATAGCCTGAATAACTCCTAACAAAAGTGACTCATGAACCAACTATCCCTATCACTAACAATACTCTAATGTAACCCATGCAACCTAAATACCTCATGAAAGAAAAGCTCTGCCACCTATGTAGTTGTGATCGGAAAGAAATGAGCATACTTGGTCAAATGATCAACAACCACAAAAATGCAATCCCTACCCTAGGCTTTTAGCAAGCCTATAATGAAATCCATCAATAAACACTCCCACTTCCTATCAGGAATTGGAAGTGGTTGAAGTAAGCCTGTAGGGTATGTGTGCTCTTGTTTATTCTACTAGTAAATAAGGCACTCCCTAACATAACAAAGAACATATGATTTGATGCCCTTCCAAGTAAATCTCTCCTGTATCTTCCTGTATGTCTTGAAGTACTTGGGGTGTCCTTCCATGGGTGTGTCATGAAAAGTCCTCAACACCATGTTCTTCACCTCCAATCCCAGGGTCAAAAAATTTTCTCCATTTGTAAATGATAAAATCATTTACAACTGAGTACCTACTATCTTGTATTGTCCCACCAACAATACCTAAAGCCCAAGGGTCCTTGGAAAACTCTACCACAATCAAATGTCTCCAATCTTCTGAGATCTTAGACATGGAGCTCAAATGTGGATGGCGAGATAAAGCATCAACAACTACATTTTGATTCCCTTTGACATAGGCAATGTCAAATTCATAGGATTGCAACTTTCTTACCCACTTCTGTTAATGGTCATTAAGATCCCACTGCCCTAAGAAATGTCTCAGGCTATTATGATCCATTTTAACAACAAACTTATTGCCCATAAGATACTGCCTAAACTTGGCTAATGCATGCATGATGGCCAACATCTCCTTATCATATATATTGTAGCTCCTCTTTGGACATCTTAGCTTCTAGCTCTCAAATGCAATCAAATCCTTGTCCTGCATAAGGACTGCACCAATTCCCTCACCTAAAGCATCACACTGTAGCTCAAAGGGCCTAGTGAAATTTGGCAATGCAAGAACTGGACAAGTAGTCAGAAGCCATTTGAACTTCTCAAAACAACCTTTTTCCTCTGGAGTCCAAACAAATGCCTCTTTTTTTATCAAATCTATGAGTGTTGCTGCATACTGTGAATATACATTAACAAATTTATGATAGAATCCACATAAGTGCAAAAATCCTTTAAGCTATGTAAGGCTCTTAGGTGTAGGCCACTCAATGATATCCCTAACCTTGTCAGGATCCATACAAACACCTTCTACATTGATGATATGGACCAAGTACAACAACTTTGTCATGCCCAAATCACATTTGGATTTTGTGGCATACAAGGACTCCTTTCCAAGAATACCCAATACTTTATCTAGATGTGCAATATGATCCTTCCATATTTTGATGTATACTAAGATGTCATCAAAGAAGACTAACAGAAACTGCCTCAACTGTGACTAAAAAAATTTGTTCATAGTGGACTGGAAAGTAGCGGGTGAATTGGTTAGCCCAAATGGCATAACCACAAACTCAAAGTGTCCACAATGACAAGAGAATGATTTCTTCTCAATATCCTGCTCCTTGACCCGAATCTGATGATACCCAGACTTAACTCTAGTTTTGAGAAATAACGGGCACCATGAAGCTCATCTATCAACTCCTCAATCCTAAGAATAGGATACATGTTCTTAATTGTTCTTTTATTCAATAGACAATAATCAATGCACATCCATAGGGGTACCATCATTTTTCTTAATCAAAACTATGGATGAAGAAAATGGTGACTTACTAGGCCTAATGTGACCCATAGCGAGCAACTCCTTAATTATTTTATCTATCCCATCCTTAATCCACTTGGGGTGCCTATAAGGAGTGACTATCACAAGTTTGGCAGCCTCCTCCAACTCAATTATATGCTCAATCCATCTGTCTGGAGGTCTACCTTGTGGAATGTGTTGGAAATGTATGCCTCAATCAATATAGGCCAAAACCTCCACTGGAGCAAAGTCGGTATGACATCCATCATGTCTAGCCGACTAGCAGATTGGTAGCATCATGTTTTCTAGAGGTCACTGTGACCTTGCATAAGTCTTGTCGAATGCCATTTACCTTGGAGCCTATCGCTGTGACATTTTGTTCACTTTGACCTCTCACCACTCGTAGACATCTCTGGCCGATAGGCGATTCAATCGGATATTGGGGAGAGTCTTGGGTGTTTGCTATGAACTCTTGGCGATGTGTTTGAGTCTCCCCGATAGGATGTTTCTTTTTGGTCTTCGGCATATCTTATAGTCTATCGGTAAGAAGTCTTACCGATGTGCAAATGTCTCACCGACGGAGTTTCAAAGGTTGGTCATCAGTGTAACACAAAGAGTCTCGGAGAGAAGTCTTAGTGAGAATGGAATGTCTCATTGATGACTGTTGGAAGCTTTGGGGTGACAATAGAGATCTTAGAGAAACCTCTCGGTGAAGGTGTTAAGTCTTGCCGACTATTCTTTGGAGCTTGATATGACTTGTGATCTCATTGGTATAATCTTTGATGACTCAGCGTGAGGTCCTGGTGAGGACGATATGTCCTGGCAACAGAATGTTTCTTCAGAGTGACTTGTGACATCGATATGAAGTCTCACCAAAGCTTGATACTCTTATTGAATGGGAAACTCACGTCTATGTGACTTGTGGAGTTTCGGAGTAACGTCCTAGCGAAAGCGATATGTCTTGGTGACATGGTGAAAGCTGAGCGATAGTCTTCTAAACTCAACGTAACATCTTGGCGACTACGGTAACTCTTGGCGATATCGATATGAAGGTTATGTGGCATCGGCGAGACACTATTAGTGTCTCACCGAGATGCCAACTCAATATGAATTCCTCGGACTATTTTGACCATCCTATGTGGAGTCTCGTGGACCAATAGAAGCTGAATCTGAACAGTTGGAAGATTGTTCATTGTGATGGTTCTGTGAGGAAGCTTGATAGTCAGGGAACGCCATGGATATAATTTGTAGTAGCAGATGCTTGGGGGTTCAATGGTTGATTGTATCAATAGATTGTTGAGTGATTGTATCAGTGGTGAATTCTATTCTGTGTAGACTATAAGTTGAAGGCTCTTATACAAGATTGTTCATGGTGAATGTTGTTGTAAATAGACACCAGAAAGATAAGTCAGTCATTTGTATGTAATCTTCATTACTGTAATACAAAGTGATTTCTCTTGGTGTGGTGGGTTTTTCGCCCATAAGGGTTTTCCCACATATATCTGGTGTTCATGTGTGATTGTCAAATACTCTGTTTCTATTATCTATTTCATAGTGCATCTTAATTGGACTGTAATTGTAAAATTGTAAAGTGTATCTACATTCTTCCCTGAGGTATTGACATTAGGAGAATTGTTTCCACATCTAATTTTCCTTACAGAATGTCACTGAATAATTTTGTGTGCTTAATCCTCAACTCTTGAATGTTTGGATGGTACTCTAGTTTTTTCTGCTCCCATTGTGTTGGCATCAATATACACTCTACTACCCACTCCACCATGTTATGGCACATAATTCTCTCCATTATTTTGAGAGATAGAATCCTACAACTAGTATCTATGATGGCCTTTAGCACATGAGTCTTCCAATTTACCTTAAACTTCATCTCCATGTCACGAAGGTTAAGGGTAAACTCTCCTATGTCATGAAGCCACTTCATTCCCAAAACCATGTCAGTATCTCCCATATTTACCACGTAGAAATCAGCCTTAAACTCAAAATTATTCAAATGCATGGGAAGATCAGGAATCATCCTATCACACATAAGAGTGTAGGTATTTTCCACCTTCACTCTTATGCCTTCAAACTCTTCTTTCTAAATCCCACATCTCTCAACCAATCTGGCATCAATGAAATTATGTGTGGCCCCTATGTCGAGCAATGTGATAATATTTTTTCCTGCTAAGACCCCACACATCCTGAAGGAACCTTCCTATTGTATGCTAGTGATATGTGCCTCTTGGTGACTCACTTCCCCTACCTATTCTTCCTCATTTTCAAACATCTCCTCTTCATGTTTAGCTTCTGAATCCTTAGGATCAGGTTGCTGGTCTGATTTCTCAAAGTCAAAATCCTCATAGAATGTACACATAACTCTATTAGCCTTTCCCTTAAGTCTCAAAGGACAATCATGGTTTGCATCATAGGGCCCCTTACAATAAAGACAAAGCTTCTCTTTCCATAGATCGTTAAGAGTGTCTCGATCCAAAGGTGTTGCAACTTTCTCTTTTTCATTTCATTTTTCCTTCTTTTTTAGAGAATGATTTTTTATCTTTTGATGAAGAAGATGAACTATAAGAAAAATTGCTACGAGGTGCTACTAGTTCCATGCTACGAGCCTTTGGCATAGCCTCCTACAAATTAGGGGGATCAAAGGCTTTGATCCATCCTCTCATAGCCTCATATAATCCTTCTATGAACAATATAACAAGTCTTCTCTGAAAAATTCTTGTCACCATGATGAAAAGCCTCTAAAATTCACTTATATATGTCTCCAAGCTTCCCCCTTGCCTTAGCTAAGCAAGATCCCAAAAGTAAAGTTCTAGATCCTTCTTATCAAAGTGCTCAATGAGCTTGTTGGTGAATTCCTGATAAGTGTTAACTAAATGATGCTACAAAGTGTACATTCCATGATACCACCAATCATGTACCACACCATCAAGGTGAAAGGTAGCAAACTTAATAGCCTCATCCTATTGCATGGGTCTCATGGATAAATAGTTTTCTAGTTTCTATACACATGACCTAGCCATACACTTATTAGTGCCATCAAAGTACGGAAAAGTAAATCTTACTTACTGCATGTTGGAGGTCTCTATTCAATTGTGGTGGCTGTGGCTAAGGTATTTTTTGTTCAATTCTTCCACCCCCTCTAGGTTTCTTAACATCCAAAAATTCCTGTAAGGTCAAAGCCTGTCTAATCTCAAGAGAAAGTTTCATATACTCGACATAGTTTCTAGTCACATTTGTCACTGACATACCACGAGGTGTTTGTATCTTAGGCTAAGGATCTTGTTGCTCGGCCTACTAGACTAGAGGAACCTCCTAAGAAATAAAAGTAGGTTGACTAGGCCTATGCTCAGGAATGCTAAAATAAGAATTTTGTTGAACTATCACCTACGACTGCTCTACCCCTACAGTGCCACTCAACTGCCATATTTGAAACACATGCTACTATGGAATAATTTGCCTCATCATACCCATCAACTGAGACATCACATCTATCATGTTATCATGCTTTCTCCTAAACTTTATCTCAAGACTCTCTTCCCTAGAACGTTCCTTTACTGAATCCCTAGGTGTCTCTCTCGAAACCTCTTTGTCTGTCATAAGCCATGTGATACTGTCCTCACTTCTATTGGAGTTAGACCTTTGAATACCCAAAATGTTTGAAATTGTATCACCTTCTAGAACCTGAGGTGTTTCCTAATGTTCTAACCCTATTCCTCTTCCCTTGGAATAAAATATAATGTCTCTGCTCATGGAAGCTTAATTTCCCACATAGGATGGCAAGAAACCACTCTGATACCACTATAATATCCCTTGCTACTTCTAATCTAAATTTTCCTTCAAGGAATATCGTCAGGGTTACCAAAATTTGAAATAAAGATCTTGGTTACTATGACCTAACACTTTAGGGTTTTTCACCTAAAGGAGAGGGATAGACCAAAATGACAATGCTCACACTTCCAAAACCACATTAGAAAATTCCTTGCAATATCTACCCTTAATTTTCTTATTCAGTCCTCAAGGAATATTGGCAAACACTTCTCACACTACCCTTTAACTTGTTGTTTTTTGTATTTTCAGTTTGTTTTCTTGTCTTCAAATGGTTTCAATTAAAATATAGTATCTTGAAAATTATCTCTACAATGTCTAAGCAGTGAACTAGATGCATATGCATTTTCTTTTCAGCTTTTTGGATGCAAATACATGAACTCTACATGGGAAATTTACTCCTACAACCAACTAAAATTTTTACAAACAATTGGCATGCAAACTAATATGCTAGTAATGAATGTTAATGAAATGAACATTACATCGAACATATGGCATGCAACTTATAACTCCTTTATTGATATGCCATCTCTAATACAATGTTGATAAAATAACAAAGACTCTTGGCTTTAATACAAACATATATGCCAATACAAACTGATATAAAGTGCACCTACAGCTGCACAATTGCAGCAACTAATATGACTAAGATGAGTATGAAAAAACTAAATTAGAAACATGGAAGAACCTGGTACAATGAAGCCCTTGAAATCGATGAAGTAATGGCAACCTTGTTTGTCCAAAATTAAACCTTCCTCTAGCCAAGTTGAAGCCAAGAAGGAGATGCCCCTATTTCACCTGATTGCTAATGAAATTAATTTTTTTCGCAGCCTCTAAGTCTCCTCTCAAGCATCAAACATCATCATACTTCTATCACAAATGGAGCGCTTCAACTAGGAAAAGAAATCAATGCACATATGGGTCTCCATGAATAAAATTGTGGTCTCCATGTAGTTGATATGTTGACTGTAAATAAATATTAGAATTTATTAAATATTAAATTTTCCTATAAAGGAAAAATCGATGGAGTCTCCAATAGCAAAGTTATCTTCGAACAACCCCTTAATCGATTCTTCAAAAATTGGCCCTTGGCCACAATTTTTGGCTCTAATGAAAGGACTGAATTATCCTCTCCAATCTACAACCCTTCAGAGAATATTTCACCACCCCAGTTATGATAATCAATGGAAGTTTTTGTTTCCAAATATTAATGGTTGTAAAATTCTACAAAAACCCTAGGCTCCACAATGGACATATCAAGCAATATCAATTTTTTGGATAGTCTCAAACCAAGCCACCCTCCTCTCTTTATACCTTTTTTCCACTACTTGAGGTCAGCCTTCTAGATGCTCCCAATAAATTTTTATAATATTATTTTATTATTTTATATTTTATATTTTCACTTTATTATAATATTAAATTTATTAAGTGCAAACATGATAGCAAATCATTAGGAAAATACAATATGTTTTCCAACACATTGTGTTTTGAAACATTCAACATAAGATAGGATATGTCTGTATAATCCCTAAATCCATGAAAGAAGCAAACCATCATCTAGGTAACTACCACAAACTCCCTCTAATCATGCCCTATTAGCCTAGGATGGCCACTAATAGGCTAATCATGCTAATGTGTGAATTTCTAACTGGAAGGGGACATTACAAATGCGGATGGTCTAGGATAACAAAGATGAAGGAGGCAATCAAGCCCCCAAGATCCAAGATCTTAAGTCAAACCAACATAAGTGAAAAAGGACATGCACAAGGTGAATGATTTGTAGCAAAACAATATATGCAATCATGCAATGGAAATAACTATAAGGAAGAGAAGTACAAATGAGCAAAAATAAAAAGGTGGATGAAGCTTCAATTATTTGTCTAACACGATGTGGATTAGATGTAGGTTGTTTTTTCTAAAAATGCATACTCACTCTGAGGTGATGAAACTCTTAGCTATTCGTTGGGTGAGAAGCCATACAAGGTGAGAAACATACACTAATGGCTGGTATGCACTCACACACACACACACGTGGCTATAGGGAAAGTCATACCTTGAATTGGGCTTCCCACTCAACCATAACAAAGTCACACCAAGTCTATCTAAAAGGGTTACACTACACACATTAAGAGTTGATCGATTGTCAACGAGGGTTCTCTTTATCCCTTTTCTTTTGTATTGAGCTATGATCATGAATGCATCACTTTGTTTTTGCACTTCCAAAGAGGGGAGTTCGCTTTGGTGGGAAAAAATGTCTATATTTATTCCTTGAATCATGGCTGCTATGTCATTCAATTGTGCATGAGAATGGATAGGAACTTGTTGTGATGCAGTTTGAAGAATAGTGTGATAATTAGGTGAATTCTGAATTAGGTCACATAGAGATATCTTTGCAGGAGTATTCTTAAGTTTTTCAACAAGATCATACTCTTTCCCACTATGCGAAGGTGAATGAGGAGCACTAGGAAATATGGGATTAGGCAAAGGTAAGGATGTCAAGGTTGGTTGTTGTGGTTGTGAATTTTTTCTAGTGTTATATGTATGAGCAATGGTATTATGACCCGAGTGTTGTGACACATTATTCTTAGGTGGTAGAGGATGAATTTGGGTTTTTTTTGAGTTTTCGGTTTGTGTGATGGTGGATAAATGATGAGTTGAGGTTGAATAATATTAACATCCCTTAGCAAGTGAGAGTCTAATGTTATTTCATCATCTTCATCTAAGGGCATAATATCATTACTGTTAATGCTTTCATTTTGTTGCACCATGATATCCTCTCTAGAAGAAGAGTTTTTAGGAGAATGAAAAACTAGATGTTCACGATATCCAGAGGTTTATTCTTCTAAAATGACTTCATCAAAAGTAAGGGAATTATCAATGGTTGGATTTTCTTGTTTACCGATAGTGGGGAGATTAGGGGAAGGCTCTATTTGATTGTCATTTTTCTCCAAGGTCTCATTCTCTTGTGCGATATTATCTACCCTAGTAGGAGAGCTTGTAATATGTTCATCCATGGTTATATTTTGTAAAGCAGCTTCATAACAAGTAGGGGAGGCATCAAGAGAAGGACAACTATGATTTTTATGCTTACCAAATATATCTTCCCAAACGATAGGAGCATTAGGGAAGGGTGGGACAAGATTCTCATGACTCTTAATAGGTATATCTTCTAACACCAACCTATCCTCTTTGCATTGAGGAGGGATATTAGGAGGAAGAAAATTTTCAGTGTCATGGTTATCTATGATATCATCTTATTTTTCTAAAACATTCTCACAAGCAAGGGATGCATGGAGATTAGGCAAAGTGATGTTTAGAAATGTTTCTATAATCTCATCTTCTTTTTTTCCAATATATTCCAAAGGGGAAAGAGGGGAGGGACAATCAAGACCCTCGATGCTTGTATCTTCTTTCATCAAGATACCTTCATCACTAATAGGAGAGGTATTGGGAGAAGCAAAGTATGATTGTTATGATTTTAAACACTACCATCCTCACCAATGGTTAATGTAATATTAAGGATTGTGTCAATGGTTTGATAATTAACACGTTTCTTAATGAACTCATTGGTGTAATCTAAATTGGACTCATAAGAGGGGATGTTGTACTTATGCAATCCATTTTTAACCATATCAAAGCCACATCTCTTGAAAGAAAACATACTATCATGAAAAAGTAAAGAAAGTGATTTAAGCAATGACCTAAAATAAGATGTTTAAATACAATTTTTAGATGTGAAACAAGGTAATTTGCTGATTACATTATGCAATAACTTGAAAGATGAAATGTTGTAAATGCAAATTTGAAATTGAGCAATGCATGAAATGAGCTAATTTAAGCTAGATCTAATGAAATGCATGTAACAAAAACTCATCCAACTGATACAGATATTTAATGGTAGACAACAAAAGTGTAGAAACAAGGTTTTTAGTGTTGTAGAACACAGTTTTAGGGGTGCACTAGGACTGATTCGCCCAAGGTGGAAAATGAGTCCTAGTAGGGATTTTTTTCCAAAAAAAATAGAAATTTTCAATTGATTTTTTTTCTTTTTAGTTTGTATGATGTGTATCCTAAATGAAAATGCAGTTTTTTAGTAATTTTCAATTGTTTGAGATGCAAAAATGCAACCTATATGCACTTTCACTAATGAAAAAAATTTAGAAACCCTAGATGCAAATTAACTAATGCAAATACTAATGCAAAGTTAATGCAAGATAAATCTAGGATGTAAATACACTCCAAATCAGAATTATGATGTTCAAAAGTTAGGTTCACCAAAATGTGGACACCAGAAATGGATGCTTCACTTGCTTGTCCACACAAAATGTATACAAGGAAAGGGATCCAATTTCATGATATTCACATTCAAGAATACCTTAGAGATCTCAACGCAATAAAGTATGTGAGAGATATGACTATAATATATCCTTGGGGATGAATGGGACAAGAAAGGGGTTCACCACCAAGTGTAAACTTGGAAAATACAAAAATGTTTGAAAACACAGTATGGTATGCAAAATGACCTAGAAAATGAGTTAGAAATGCAAATAAAGCAAAATAGAAAGCTATAAAACAAACAGTGTGCACTTGGAAATGTGTTGAAGACTATAAATAGCTCTCAAATTCTAAAAAAGCTAATTTTTAAGCCTGGTGGGACTCATTCACCATTATGGGCAAATCAGTCCCAATTTTGGAAAACTACACATGAGCTTGTTTTAGCCAAATGGGTATCCAAATCCATAAAAATATCTAAAAAATAGGTACAATGGGACTCTTTTTCCACTAATTGTGAATGAGTCCAATTCGAATTTTCTAAAAAATCAAAGTTTGGATCTGCTCCCCTCAGTCTGCTCAATTTGTTCCTCCAAGTGTTTCAGATCCAAAACCCTAATTTTTAGGATTGTAAGTGACTTTTTGCGAGAATTTTGACCTTTCCAATAGAGATATTATTCCAACAATTTTTCAACCTATTATTCAATCATTTCCAAGCCTTCAAAGCACCTAGATCTACAATCAAACAAAGAAAGAGAGAAAATGTTGATTGTTAGGGGATAGGGGTTTGTCTTGGTCAAACCCCTGTTAGGTAATTAAACCAAATGATGAAATAAGATAATGAAGCATGAACATGAAATAATGCAATTATAACCTTTCCATGGTGATGTATCTTGAATTGCTACAATAATTGATGAAGAATCTTGCTCTTAAATGCCTTATAATTGATCTTGAATGCTATCTTCATGAACTTGAAATGCTTAACTCTTGAATGCTTGACTTGATAACATGTAGGATTGCATTTATTAGATGAAATGAGGATTTGGAAGCTTGTTTTATATAAGCAAGGCATTCAAATGGTTGTTATTTTGATCCTCAAGGCCAACATTCATCAAAATTCAAGTTAGAATTGCAATTTTCCTGTTTAATTTTGAAAAGGTCCCCAAAAGGGACTCATTCTCCCAAGGTGGAGAATGAGTCCCACCTTGAGGTTTTTTAGGTGGGTCTTCAAGATTTCAAAGTTTAAAAGTTTTTTTATCAAAATATTAGTCATCATATGCCTTGGGATGCAAAAATAAGGGGCCTAGGGGCCTATTAATGATGATATAAAGGGTGATTAGGGATAGGGACACAAAGTTCAATGTGAAAGTATAGTTAAATACTCTCTAACATTAAAATGAGGTCCACTTAGCCTAGAAAGCCACAAGATCTAATTTGTGAATGTGTAAAACACATTACAACACTAGATTAAAACCAAGTTTAATTTACAAGCCTTCTAGATTAATGTGAGAATACAATTAAATGCATTTTACAACATTGAATTAAGGAAAAATAGGTCCATTAGACTTAAATGCTTAATAAAAGTCTAGAAAAGTGTGAAAGTGATTTACAACACTTTACAACACCTTTACAAGGCATGTATTTTATTTAGTTTACAAGGGCCCAAGACCTAATGTGAATGTGTTATCCACATTACAACATTAAATCAAAGCATTATTAAGCCAAAATCACAAGGAGGGCCCAAACGAGCCAAAAAAAGTAGAAGGGTTAATTTTTCAGTGTCCACAAAAATGCAACAGTCTATTAGGATTTTTGATAAACTAGTTGCAAAAAGATCAAATTTAGATCCAAAAATGTAGAGGGTGGACAGAGAGGAACCTGGGATTTACATTTCATGTAGAACTAGTTGGTCTAGTGTGTAGTATTCCCTTGAATTTCCTCCTATTTTTTGGGAATTAAAAACATACACTAATACATTTGACTACAAAATATGACAAAACTGTTCGATGAAATATGTAAAATAGGATGTTTGTCGGGTGCTTGTAAAATTTGATGTGATAATTTCCAATTTTTTGAAAGTTTATCCCCAATGTTCGTCAAAATTTCGACGAACCTATGGTTCATCGAAATGTTGGCTATCATTTTCGTCGAATTTTTGACAAACATGAAAAATTAAAAAAAATCAAATTATGGCCGACATAAAGAAAAGTGAGTTCGCGCCTGATTTATTGCGACAGTGTTTTTCTCTACTTGAGACAATTTGTGGAGAACTAAGGATGATTTTCTTGGGAAAAATCAGAAAAAATTCAAGAAGATATCGCCAGGTTGAGGGTAGTCATTGTATTTTTGCATAATTCAGTTGTGAAATCAAATTTGTAGTTCCAGGTTTGAAAATCATAATTTAAAGTAACATCTCATCAGATTTCATTTTTAGAGGTTAAGGGTTTTGAGAATTTCATGTCCAGATTTTGTTGTGTGGAATCACCATAAGATCACAACCGAGGAACATATTCTTGTGACTGTAATTATGTGATCCATAACTGTATTGGTCATGTGGCACAGTTGTGCTAAACAAATATAGGATGCATTCATGTGTGACCCAAGTTTAATGTGGCTATGTTGTGATAGAAATGGAGGCACTCATATAATGTAGTTAATTCAGGTTGTATAATGTAGGTGTCAATCATCATTGGGTGCATTCAGGTTGTCTCAAGTTTAATAGGTTAGGATGTAATTATAGCATGATCGAAGAGTGATTACCTCTTGCTGCAATAAAGAGCCTATAACTCTGGTTGATATGCAGAGTGGTTGTGTTATATCAATTATGTAGTGCATTCAAGCACAACCCATGTTTAATGGGCTATTCTAGAGAGTGATCAAGATTTTCTAAACCTTATGAATGTTACTTGACATATATTTGCATAATCTCAAATTCCTTCAAAGGCATTTGAAGTATCAATGTATCCTATATAGGGTTTAGAATGATTTCTTTTAATTAAAAAAATAAATAAATGATGTATTTCCCTGTAATTAGATAATGTGAAGATCTCCTAAATCTGCCCTAGCACACTATCCTCTTTGGCACTGTATTCATTACTCCAGCTACTAGGTTTTTGCATGTGACATCTTTAATATCTTCATGACCATAGCTTTTAAATAGATCTTAGTCTTTGCTTTAATCCTTTTCATGGTAACCCTTGAGTTCCATAATCCACCTTCAATCTCTTTTAAGAACGTTGTCTTAAGCTAGACTGCATAGTATGCATATAAAGCAAGTCCTTCATACCTACCATTGTTCCAAACCACCACTCACTCCCTTGCTTAAAATGTTGCCTCCATAAGCACAATAGCATGTTTTAAAATCATGGTTGCCAGTGATTGACCATTAAGGTCACCACTTTCATCATTAAGATACAATGATATTTTTGTCTTCAAACTCAAGGAATTATGGAAGATAACATTGTGAATTGTTTGTTGTGTATGATTCAATTTTCTTACACATTTACTGTTTTGCTAACTTCCTTTAGGACTAGGTATTGCACCCTCAGCTGTAATCTCAAAAAGCTCACTCACTATCACTTGAAGATTCCTTTTATGAGTATCCTTCTATAAAATCAAACTATGCCCTATAGACTGCCTACTTACTACAGGGGACTCATTGTTTCATGGTATTGTAGTTCTTAAGATCCTTCAACCTTATTGACACTACTTCACAGTCCACAAGGTATTATTCACTATTTTCCCATCTTTGGTAAGTCTCAAAACACTACTCAAACATGCAATCCACTACCTCCATTATACAATATTAATGGCTAAGAAGAAACATTGAACCTATGATTACCACTGTTACTTCATTTGGACAGTCATTCCCTGATTGCATTTGCCTTGTCTAACACTACCAAAAGCATTTGAAAAACCCTTAAGGTCAGCAAGGGGGTAAGGAAACTCACTGTTAAAATCTCCACTTTACTATGCAAGGTTTGAGCTTTATTATCTTATCACTGCTTAGCCTGTTTTCGACTGTCACATTTCAAGTGACTATCATTCTTTTTACCGTAGATTGCATTTACAAATGTCACTAAGCTACATAGTGTGCTTTTTATTGGCTACAATCTTTAGATTGCAAGATTTTGTTATTACCTACAATGTCTCAATCTTTCTAGTATTGCAACCTCACTAATCCGCTATAGTTATTGTTTATGTTTCTACAGAGGCCTAGGGTTTGTACCCTAATCATGCTCTTACCAATGCTTTGTTTTATTAGGGCTCTCTCAATGTTGAGGGCCCTAGGATAAACTTCATAAGAAGTGACACATTGCCTTTAACTAAAAGGATAAATCCGTATTGACATTAGCAATGATGATTCTGACTCGTTGCTCCTTAGGAATGGGTCACTTGCTCTTACTAGCTCGCTACCTCCATTGTTGTAGGAATTTTGTGATCAAGTTCAATATTCTGATTTTAGGAGTCTTAACAGTTGGAAATCATAGTAAAATCAGAATTTAATAAGTTTTGGAATTAGCATTGTGAAGTGTTTTTTGGGGTCATTAACTTCAGACTATCTTCTCTTTTGCAGGGGTGGTTGCATGTCAATTTTTTTTGGTGTAAAATATCAGAATTATTAGATTATGTTACTTGTTTATGAATAAAAATTATTGAAGTGTGAGTTAGATATTTTTTGAAGATCTAAATAGTCAAGCTTGGTAAAGAAAAATTATGTCAGATAATATTAGTCCAGAACAAAATGAAGAGACACTTGATAGATTGTGGGCTAGATTGAAAAGAAAGGGTGATGGGAAATGTTATTGTCCTTGCAATAATTTCAAGGAACTAATTGACTTTTAATCACAATAGCTAAGAAACATTGTAGGCGACATGGTCACGTTGAAGGGGGGGCATGATTATCGTCCATTGGTAAGTTGTTCATTATATGTGTTTATATTGATTGAATTTGTAAATGTTTATATTGTTTTAACATTTTATATATATATATATAATCACTTGATCATGATCATGGTTTATTTGTGCCTATCATTATTATAAAGGTGGGGCTCCCTAGGGCAGATGATATGGATTATCACGGCTCAGAGAATGTGGTTTTGCAAGCGGACAAACATGGAGCTGTGAATATCGAAGATGAAGTTAATGATCCTATGGAAGAAGATGATCATGTGCCAGAAAACACAGTTGAAGATGATGGTACGAATACATTGATCCATGCCACATTTAGTGGTAGAGCTGATCATGATGATCAAGATGACTTTGATGATGTTCATGATTTACCTGTACTTGACAAGGCATACGAGCCCCTTTATGAAGGCTCTAAAACAACTCTTCTCTCTGCTGTATTGTTGCTGTTGAACTTAAAGGTTATGAATGGTTTATCAAACATAGCAATCTCACGGATGTTAAGGTATGTCATATATGTCATCTTTTGTCATCTATTTTAATTGTTTTTAGTTCATTACTAGTAAATAAAGGATGAAATATGTACCATTAATATTCTTATATGAACAAATTATTTTTTGTTGTAGATTGATTGGTGAATTTTTGTTACCACCATCAAATATTTTACCTCGCTCATACCGAGATTTATGTGCCGTTATGAAAGATATCAGAATGGAGTATCAAGCAATAGATGCATGTCCCAATGATCATATTATATATCATAAACAACAATAATTTGCAATAGAATGCTCAGAATGTCATATCAGTAGATATCGAACAGATCAACTAACAAAAAAGGTGCCTCGCAAGGTTCTTCATTATATTCCCATTATTCCATGTATGCAACGATTATTTAGGTGTGAAAGCTTAGCACAATTGATGGATTACCATGCATGGAATAGAAGTGGAGATGCCATTCTTCAAATGCCTATAGATGGTTCTGCATTTAGGGACATGGAGGAAAAATGGCCACACTTTAAAGAAGAACCTCGTAATCTCAGGCTTTCATTGGGAGTGGATGGTGTCAATCCATTTGGAGAGCTGAGATCTATTTACTCAGTGTGGCCTATTTT